>VWZG01012281.1:177668-254771 GCA_013396735.1 Grallaria varia
CGCCACTTCGCCGCCGGCCCGCTTCTTCCTCTCTGCCTTCTCTGCGCCGCTTGCCCCTCCCAACGTTAAGTTAGTGTTTAAAGGCTTTTTTGGGGGGTTTTTTCTTCTTTTTTTTTTTTTTTCTTTTTTCCCTTGAGACCTCAGCAGATGGAGGCTTTGTCAGGGGCTTGGCATTGACATAACCTGACGCCCTTGACAGCTTGTGAGGGAAATTGATGTTCTTAATCTTTTGCCATGACAGTCTGGCACTGAAGAAAGCCTGGCACGTCCAAACATCAAGTTTTGTAGCCACCGGCCTAGTCAAGGGTAGCAAACACTCGCTTGTTTTCTAGGAAGTAAGCCTCTGGCTATTGAGAAACTGTTCGAATTGCCTTAAATCGCCGCCATCAGGAACCTCAGTGAGTTGTTTCATCAATAGTCCTTCTGAAGTCCCACACTGCCCTTTTTGCTTTTACTGCCTTCCAGGGCACCCTTGAAGGCTGCCTCTTACAGTAAAAGCACATGGCCTTCTACGTGAGAGGATTTGTGCTTCAAGACCCTCCTCTGCTGAAAAAGGAAGGAGGAAAAAAACCACCAAAACCCTGGAAAAGGTAATTGCAGATCCTTTGGTCCCTACTGAAATAGACTGGGGTCACCAGTACCTGTCCAGTATCAACAATGAATTCCTAACAGCTGGGAGGCCTGTGCTGAGCAGTGGTAGTTGGTAATGCTCTCCTTCCCATGCCCGTGGTGTTGTTTTCCTCTTGTCCTGCATTTTAGCGTGCCCTGCAGCCCTGACCACACACTGAAAACGTTTTCGGTGTGTTTCAGTGAACAGCAGCTGATAAGCTGTTCTTTGAAGTGCCCATGTCGCTAGCAGGAATTTCAAAACGTATTGTCTTATCAGATGGAGTAAAAATGCATCTACATGAAAGGAGGGCATAAGTGCTGTCTTGAAATTACGCAGGTTAATTCTTCGTGGCAGGAAAAAATTCAGAGTTCTGTTTCTTTTCAGGATCCACCACCTTTGATGGCTCACGTGCTGTAGGGAAGTGGAAGCAACTCGGGGGCAGGCAGAGCAAGCTGCTGCAAGACACAAGGTAGTAGTAGGCGTGCCAAAAGCCAGTTATTTTATGTGGTTTAATTGGTTAACAGTGATGTATTGGAACTTTCAAGTTGCAGAGATGTTTGAGAAGAGAACATCACACATAAGAAAATAGCACTTTACTGTAATCACATCGGAGCTGTAAATAATTCATATGCAGAGTCTCACATTTCCCAGTGATATTCTTCATGCATGTCAGTCCATTCTGTAAGCCTACAAATACAAAAAGCATTAGTTTCCCTTGTTTGCCCAGCAGTACCAATTGCCTCAGTTAGCCCTGTGCATCAGTACACTGAAAAAAATACCTAACCAAACCATAAATGAGCTAGTTTGGCTACCAGAAAGAGCACATCTGCCTTAGTGCAGGACTCTGTGCAGTTTATTAAGATGTGTTGAAGCAGAGCATTTTAGCTGTTTGGAGAGGTAGGACTAACTGGGTGTGTGGAAGGCATTGCTGTCTCCTGTCTTGGCCGTTACATATATATATTTTCACTTTTATCCTTTTGCACAGCTGTCCAGTAGTATGAAGGGTCTTGATCTCAAGCATGCAAAGCAACCATCCAGAATGTCTGAAGTGTAATTAAAACTGTCTTCTGCCAAGTATCCTATGGAAGAATAACTACAAAGAACAGTCATCAGAGGTAATGCTTGACTGAGAAATCTCACTGATAGCTTTTCTGTGTGGATGTAATAAATCACTCTTTATACACACAGATGTATCTTTTTTATTCCCAGAGAGGTCTGCTGGTGTCTTTTATATTATCTCCCGAACCACCACATGAAAAGAGGAAATGATGGGCACGTGATGACTCCAGAACAGTTGGAGAGCTCTTCGTTTACTTCAAATGCTCTGTTTATGGCTGTGATAACTCTACAAGTACAAGCATGAACAGCTCATCCTGCTGTGTTCCTATTGGCACTGTTTGGGACACATGAAAGAGAGGAACTAAGGTCACAGAAACGGTCAATTAAACATGTTGCCAGACTGAAAACTTTCCCATAAAAGCCTGAGAGGAAGATGGAAATTTGTCATAGCATGCTATCAAACATTTCCCGGAGCACCTCAAGACAATGAAATGCTAAGAACCTGGGTGGAGAATCATACCCAGTGATGATTCCAGTGCCAAATCCACATAAATAGCAGTTCCAGTGGGGATTTGGATTTGTAGACATAGATGGTTATCATTACTGAATATGGATACTCCTGGATCAGCTTAGTAAGCACAAAGTACATTTATATCAGGTTCATGAATGTACCTGAGAGATCTGGTGTGTATTTACAGTGTAAATAGTGACATACAATGATACACTCTCTAGTTTAAGTATCTTTGAAGATGTGGTAGCATATTAATAATAATTTATAGCCAGAAAGGGAATTGATTATTACCCAGTAATTTGTTTTTCATGTTTTTTTTTCTCCTTAGCTCTGCAGTAAACCAAATAATTTAACTGCAGCAGAGATTTCACAAAAAAACCCTTGAATTTGAAATAACATTGGATTATTGTTTACCAGATCATTGGCTAAATTATGTGTTTAGGGTCCCAACCAATGTTGCCAGTGCAATTAAAGCTTTCTGTTGTGCATATCAATAAGGTAGCTTCTTAGCACAAGGCCTTCAGATACTACAGAATCCTTGAATATATTTCCTGTCAGGAAGTCCTGACAGGAGGAGAGATATACAATGAATGAAACAGGTGTTTCTGTTCTTGTCTGTGTGTGGCTAAGACCTTTATTTACCATACACTGTCTAAATCTATGTTAGTTTATTGATTCATCCTGAGGAGATTGCATTTATCACTGGAGCGAGCGTTTTATAAATAGTCATGAATTTTCCTTAACTGCTTCCTGGGACACAAGAAGTTATCACTACTTCCAGGTTAAAAATAAAAAACTGAAACAAGGGAGAAAGGTTTTGTTAGTGACTCTGAGACTGCATGCTTGATTTGAAAGATTTAACATTTGTTTTAGTATTTTTACAGCAGGAGATACATTCTGTGTATATTATGTACATTTTGCAAATTTTGAGAGAGATAGACTAGGTATGTAAATATTATCGTGGGAACTTTCCTGAAAGGCACCTTCAAGGTCATTAAATCCTTGTTATTGCAAGCATGCCATGTAATCTGGTTCATATACTGACTGAGCTTTACCTTAAAAGTAGTTTAGTATTTTGCTCATATTATTGTACTAGAGAGCCATTCCAGACTATGGTTGCTGTAAGGGTTAAGAATTATCTTCTCAACTCAATCTCATACCCATTTGCTCTTATACCAGCAGTGACCACTGTTTCCATTAAATAATTCTTTTGTTCCTGGTGTTTATCAATCCACCTTTGTTTTGCTAAAGTAAACCAGATAAGAATGAATGATATCAAACTGAATGAAGGCTAACTAAATTTTGAATAAAAGGCTCCAGCCAAAGGTGTAACGCAGTTTAACAAATTCAGTCAGACCTTAGTAATTGTTGGATAAATTGCCATGAGACAGCTTGTGTAGACAAGTTTTAAGGGAGTAACTGACTGAAATACTCACTCATGCAATCCCCATGTTATGGCTGTGGTTTATACCGGTGAGTTTAGGCAAATGCAGAGTGCCAAGAATCAGGAAGCTTGCATTATATCCCAGTTCCAGAGAGCAGTTATTAGCAGTGACTAGCAGTTGTTGTTTTTGGCATAGGATTTACTGATTACCACTGATTACCATTTAGCCATTGTGTGTATTAGGAACTTCCATCCTGAAAGTCACCAAGATGATGAGACTTTTTGTTCTAGAGATTTTCATTCTGTTGCCCATTCTGTAGAAGGTAATTATCAACCGGAATTTAACAAGGAATCTGAAAGTTTTTCATTTTTAAGAGGCTCTGAATTACCAGGACAAGCAGAAAATCTTGGGCTGATGGGAAAGTGTGTATGATTGGAAAGTAGTTCTAGCTAAGTGGAATTGCACACACTGCAGGTTGGATGCACTTGGATAAATTGCTTTATCTTTCTTTTTTTATTTATTGGGATGTGGCAATTTCCCATGGCTAAACTTCAACCTTATCTACAGCTGTAAACTTGTCATTAGCTTGTTTACATTTACGGATTTATTGTGCGTCAAAACACTTTTGATATGCACTTATGTACTTGTGTGCCTTCCTTTTCATTGTTATATGTAAGCAAGTTGACTTGATTTTATCTGGTCTGCAAAATGATCTTAATTCTACATCTTCTTCTTATCAAACCTCTCTATCAGTTAATGAAATGACCTGAGTCAATGATATCAAATGAACTATGTAGTAAATGTTGCCTTTTTTCTCTCTCTCTCTGCTTGTAGAAAGTTATTGTCTGGGTTATAGTATTTTTCAAGTTTCTTTTTTTCTTTCTATTACCCTTTTTTTTACAGCTCTTAAATTCAATTTCTGCTGGACCATGACTCAAACTTGCCAATCAAATTTTGTCAATATTTCTAACATAGTTACTTATGTCACAACTACTATATCCATTTCTTGAACAAATAAAAATAATCCAGCAGATGAATATGAAGATACCACTGAGACTTTTGGTTCCCTCAGGTATTTTCCACAAGGGAAAATTCAAGGCTGGTCTACCATAAGATAGTTAATTTAATATTAGGAAACCTAGTATCAGATTGAAAGTGTCCACAAGACACCACACTGATAAAAACTCATTTTTATGGTTCATACATATTTAAATATTTTTGAACATGAAACTTTGTCCCAGAAGACCTTATGTCTGATCATTTCACCTTCTAGAGCCAGTGTAAACTGAGATAAAGTGTAAATCAAGATAGACCAAGACCAAGCCAAAACCACAAGTACAGCTTTAGCTAACTGGGAACAAATGTTACCATGTGTGTATTTCTGATCCACTTCATTAGCCCAGTACATCACAGATCCAAGATAAACTAATGAAAAGCCATGGTAAAGACAAAGGAGATTTATACTTTCACAGGTATTATAGGTCAAGTTCAAACTTAGCAGAAGTATTAGGGTTTACTTTTAACTAGCACTATACGTGACAGTATTAAAACAACTGGTCTTTGCTAGGATTTTATGTCATATAATGCATTGTAAATAACATATGGAAAAAACATATCCTGTCTTCAAGTGAACAATTTATATTTTCTCCTTACTTACTTCCCACAGGTAGAAGAACTATTTAAGGAAAACCAGGAAAATAAACATAATTGTAAATTTTCTATTTTAAGTCACTCAGTATTTCTCAAAAATATTCTCCAAACTGTGAAATGAAAATGTCTTACTACATTCCTTACTGTATCTTCTGGAAGAATAAGTAGACCATGTCTTCACAATGCAAAGAAATTTTCTAGAGAGCTCTTCTCCAGAATTTGCTCCAGAGTTACTCTAGATAAAAGCAAATGTCAGATACTTTATTAAAAAAAAAACCAAAAACACCAACTGCTGAGGCTCTAATATCAAACTACTGCAAACCTGGTGTGAGCAAAACACTAATAAAAATACTATTGTCACCAGTGGCATCAGTGACTAGGCCACAAGCAAATGATTTGCCAATGCAAAGAAGTGCCATTCTTCTTTTTGTATCTTTGCTAACTTGAGACACTCTCATGCTGGGGAAAGAAAAAAAAAAAAAGGGGAAGAAAAAAAAGAGTAATTGCAGTAATATGATTCAAAGCAGAATTTGTCCCAGTAGTCATGGAGGTCACAGGTCAAGGCCACTGTACAACTGCAGTGACAGTAAGACAGTTAGCAAGGTTTGAAAAGTTAGTAAGTATAAAGAAATTGTCCAGGACTCTTACAACTGCCTCCCAAAATCTGTTTTTAAAATTAATACCCAAATACTTAGTTAGCTTTGTGAGATGATGTTAGTTTCAAATTATTTGTTTTGATGAAGTCTATTAGTTATTTCCCATGCAAAAGACAAGAGCAGAAGTAGGAGGCAGAGATGTGAAAAGCCGCCCCTTAATATATTAGTTAGAGACCCCAAAGAAGTCCAGATAATCTGGCCAGCACAATGTGCTGCCAAACTGGACACAGACTGACAGGACTGAGAAAGATTTATAAATCACAAGGCCATTTGACTTGGTAGCAAGTTGGCTGTATTTACCCTGGAAGGGATTGAGTCAAAAAAGTTCTGCTGTGCTATACTGACAAAAACACTCTTAATGTGGATGTAGCTGTATAAACAAACTGCTTCTTCTTCGTATGTTGAAATTACCTCCTCTTTATATGCCCTTGGCTGAAACAACCTCTCTCAGCAAAAACAGAATATTGCCTGTGTAACTTTCACCAACAGCTGTTTTCATTACTTTAAAATTAATGCACTAAAATATATAGTATCTATCATAGTAGCTCTCTACTTAGAGTTACATAATAAATACAGTCTATGAACTCCTTCTGTAGATGAGGGGAGATTAACCTAGTAGGGTGTTTATTATTTTAGGAATACATTCTCCCTGCTGATATTATGATGTGTTGGTACAACTTGCTATGCAGCATATTCCAACATCTACTAATTGTTGTTTACTAATAGGGCTAAGAGTCACCATAAATTTACCTACAGGGCATTTTTTTTCCTGTTTTATGATGTCCAGAGAATATTGAAAAGCACCTACACACTCTTACAATTCATTATTAATACTGAAATCTTAAGGTTAATCTTAGAGAAGGGAGGGAATATTTGGCTTCTGCTTTTACTGCATCTGCTCTAAAAGGGATTACTAATTTTCTGTTGTCATCATGTCAGCATTCCAGACATTACAATCATAAGACCTACACACTGTGAGTAAAATTCCAGTCCTGACACTACCTGGTATTCAGTTCACTTAGAATTCTTAACCATGAAGAAAGAGATACAGAAGAATAGAAATGGTGACATTAGATTTTTCCTTAAAAGATCCAATAAAGCAGATAAAAATAAACTCTCTGCACGTTCCCTGAGCACAGTGTAAGAAAAAATGGGCCTGAATTGCAGAAAAGGAAAGTTAGGAGTATATTCAGAAATACTCTTGTGGAGTGGAAGACAAAGACTCCTTCTCGCTAAGAAGTGTGTCTTGGGGACAGGAGAGGAAAGGCAGAATAAGTCTATGCCTGCGTAGTTATTTACAAAAGATGGTGACCAGTGATACTCGTGAGCAGAGTCCCAGTTACTGACTCCAGTTTGTCTTGAGTTATAAGCTGTTGCTTTAGTGAAAATATGAAGCCAACTAAGAGACCTGTTGGACAATACATTAGGTCGCTCTTCTGGTCTAAGCTATTTCCCTGCTTCTGTCCTGCAGAACACTGGGTGTAATACCAGGCCCTGTCTCTTCCAGGCAGGTGTTGAGATATATACAGTACAGGTATTTTACAAACCTACTAATTTGTTTGATCTTGAATAATATGTACAAGATTTTTCCCATTTGGTACTTCCAAGTATGCTTGAAGTGTCTCCAGCAATAGCAGTTCCTCTCTGAAAATGTTATGTAGCAGAGAGAGCTCTTTTGAATGATCTCTTCAATATGTTTTTTTTCTGTGAAAGGCAGTACAGAGTCTTGTATATAAATTGTGTGTCTCTAAAGTGATGTTGAGCCACAAGAATCTCCCTCAGAGCTACTGCCAGTTCTTCAGTGCAATCAGTCAGAAGGACAGAACTGCTACAGAAACCAACAAGTAGATTTTGAAATATCAGAGTGAGAAGTGAAATCAAGAACATTTGAGGAAGTTCCTCCTGTTATCTCTTTACTGGTAAAAGGTAGAGAAGATAGAGACAAGTGGACATAGACTGTATCCACTATGTATGACATACTGCACTCTTCATGTCTCAAAGAGCATTATATTTACAGAATGGGAAGAGGTGGGGGAGAACCAGAACGTCTAGTGGTTTCGTGTGTTTAAAATTTGCAAGTAAAATTATTTAAGAAACTGATTTCTCATTCAGGAGGAGCTGATTATGGAGAGCAAATAGCTGATAAAGTATGTTCTGCACATCAGTGTCATGTTCATCTAGCTTCACTTACTATGAACTTCACTGGCTGGTCAGAGTGTAAAAATCAAATGGAGACATTCTCTTCAATTTCCTCCAGATGTAGCATATCACTATGCGCATGTTTATATGTGAGCTTCTACAAAAGGTTTCAAGATTCCTGTTTTCATAATTAAAGGGGTTCACTGATTGATAATCATGTGTCAATCTGTAGTTTCAGGACCAACTTCATCTCATCTAAGTGTGGGCTGCCAGAAGGGGTAGTTCTTCCCCCTCAGTCCCAAACACAAAGGTCTCTTCTGTCAGAAGTGGTGCTCTGTTCTGGCTGAAATCTAACCCATGAAAAAAAGAAAGCAGTGTAAAAATGATAATTTTTTTTTCATCCATATCAGGTGCATGTTCATTCTACAGCCCCAGGCACCCCAGTGCTGGCATAAGGTCCGGAGGGAGGAAGCAGAGCTGGCAATAGGGGATAGGGGACCAGTGGAACCTCCCTTTTCCATGGCAACCTACATTTAGCACAGCATAATCTGAACTCCAACCTCATGTTTCCACTGCATTTAAAAAACACATTTACTGTCCTCCTTGTGTGGGCAAAACACACAGTTACCTATTTCTATATCTGTATCTATTCCTATTGACATCCCAATTTAATAGTTCCCATGGGACAGTTATACTGGTGCTTGGATTATCTCCCCAACTGGATATACTTAGAGCAATGTAATACACCTTTTTGCTACTGTAATATTAAGAACCTCTGATTATTATTTCCCAATGGTTTAATTAATGCCATTCTTCCAACACCAAGGGCTACAAAAGGATTAATTTAAAAATAGGTTTAATTACTGCAACTTGTGGGTTATCTGTTAAAGCAAATAAACCCCTCTGTAAGCCATCAGCAATGTGGATAAAATAATGCACAGTTCACTCTGCTTTTCTCTCTCATAAAATTCTTTCGTTGCTGCACTGGAGTATCTTGCCTATATACTTACTGTTCTACAAGTTTCCTTCCCTGTCTCTGATTTTGTGGCTATTTGAAATCTTAACTTCAGAGGGGCACAGTGGGTTATTGCTGCTGTGGTACAGAAGCATGAAAAGCAGGTATTTTAAAGGGCGAAGACCTGATGGCAGATCCAAATAATGCAGGTCCAAACAAATTCCAAACTGCCAAAGGCCAGCTTTATATCCCCTACTTCTTTGTAGTTGATCATGGGCTCCAAACTTTAGTAACTAAACTGACTGTGGTTCCTTGCACAGTCTTCATTTGCTCCTCATAGGCCAGTAGACTGAACCCAAAATTACTATTTTTAAACTACATATCCAGAAAAGTGAAACTCTTTATTCTGCAGACCTGCAAAAAATGATCTGCTTGGAAAGTGTTTACTGGGGTAGTGTCTCAGGGGATGGTAGTTTCCTATCCTCTTACATCTGTTCATCTCTTCATGCATTACATCTTTGCTGTCTTGCATTTTTCACTTTTTTAGTCCCTTTCAGCTGAGTGGGACACTCACTACCTTTCTCTTTACTCTGTAATTTATTTCTTTCCAAGTCTGGATCAGCTTTTTATTTCTCCTGTTCTTTCGGGGTCTGTTTCGTTTGGAGCAGATGCTCCCTCTGGTGCTCTATTTGTAGCGTGCAACATAATACAGTCAAGAGAAACTGGAGAGGTTTGCAGTTATCTAACAAAGATAATTCCAGGGGAATAAATGAAATTATTATTGAAAATTATTTTTATTTGCAATTTCATCCGGTCCTGAATTTAACAGGAGTCAAGTAATTTCTCTGTAATAAAATCAAATAAATTTTCAAGAAGCCTTTTTTTTTTTAAGTCTAATCTACTAGCAGTAGCAAACTTTGAGGGAAATCGGGGAGATTTGAAAGTTTTCAGTCAGCAAAGCGTGAAATCTGTTCTTCCCCCCTCGTTTCTTCTCCAAAACTCCCATGAACCGCAATCGTTCCTACAACGCCACGTGCCTGTCTTTGGAGAAGGTGTGCTGCAAACTGACTTAACCAGCCAGGGGTTTTTTACAGACCTCATATCCAGCAGTACAGACTTGTAGCTACTTTGGTATTCTTACAGCCCAGTGTTACCCTACATATGCGTAACTGTTTGTATTAGCCCAGTGGCCTCAGCGAAATAAGGCCTGCCTACAGATGGAAGTCTCCACAGTTTTGTTTTCCTTGGGACTTGAATTCTTACAGGTTTTCTTGTGCAAGTGCTCGGGGCAATTTTGCTTCACATTCACATTCCCTCAATTCAAGGCACGGAAAGGTCATTGCTAATGCTAAAACCGGTTCCAGAAACCTCCTCCACGATCCGGTTAGCATAGGACTTCCACTCTTACAAGAACATAAAAAAGTGAGCTGTTCATGGAAAACACCGTACCAGCAGCACGGACTCGTGCAGTCAGCATTTCTTTTGACTTCCTCAGCTTATACCGCAGATGTGCCAGTCGAAAGCCTCCTGCCCTGCCCTTCCTCACGGCGCCGGGACTCGAACCGGGGGCGGGTGTTGTCCTGCGCGCATGCGTACTGCGGCGGCGGGCCGGTGAGGGGGTGGTGGCCGGGCCGGGCTGCGCCGGGTCGGGCCTGGCGATGCTGCGGCGGCTGGAGAAGCTCCCGGCGGGACGGGCGCTGGAGGTGGGCGCCCCACGGAGCCGGGCGGGTGGGATGCACCGCGGGGCCGTCGAGGGGCCGCTCTCGGCACCTGGGAGGGAGGCCGGGCCCGCCCGCGGCGCGGGGTGCAGAGCGGGGCCGGCCCTCCCGCCAGGCCGCGGGGCTAAAGGGCAGTGGTTTAGGAGACCAGGGGGGCCCACAGGGTTGGAAATCAGAGCTTGGAGTTGTGCTGAGCAGCCTCACCATGCCAGCGCGGACATGACTGAGGTGCCCTTTGGCGTGGCGGCTCTGCCGCTTAGCAGTGCTGCAGAGTTGTGCGCACAGCTGTTAGATCCACACGTAAGACCAGGGTGAATCTGGATCATGCTGTGATTTCTTCGGCCAAACTTCGTGAATTGACTTCAGGGGAGAAGGGAGAACAGCTCATACTAAGGGAGTACTTCTTTAAGACTTTTTAGAGTTGTGCATGTGCTGCACTCGGGAAGCACTGGGCCAGTGCTCAGTGCGGGGGGGTGGTAACTGGATTGCGTGGTCAGTGTCGTATCTCGTGTAGATGAACCGTGGTAGAATTATATTCTCAAGTTATGTATCACATTGTTTCAGTTCCTTCATAAAATAATTGATGGCATATGTGGCCGTGCGTATCCTCGATACCAGGATTATGGCAACGTTTGGAGCTTGTCAGAGTGGATGGAGGTTTTAGAAGAAACAGTGGCCTATTTCAAGACTGCAGTTGGCAAAAACATACCTGATGAAGAGGTAAGGGCTCATCACTGGTTGGCCTTTGAATTCGAGAGATCATACTGGAGTGGTTAGTCTTGCAGTTTGTTTAGTGCTAAAATATTTTTAAAGCGTAGCATTTAAATAAAAGTGGATTAAGTTTAAATAGGCAGAAGGTAATTAGCATTTAGAGATACGCTGCCAAGACTTCTAAAAGTGAAATATATGCTGAATTTTGAATATTTTTTATTATTACTGGATATTTGTTAAAATAGTGGTTTAATCACTCAAATTGGTATTTTAAGTACCACCAAATTAAATTTGTTTAACTTAAAAGACATAACCTGTTTGTTAGCAACAAAACCAATTCATGCTCATGTGGTTTTCTTTGTTCATTAGTACTGCATTGAAGTGGCTTAAAATATTGACTGTATGTAAATAATTTTTTTAAAATACGCCTGTGGATAGAGGACCGTGTGGTACAGGGATTGTAATTCAGAGCATTCCCATATGTATGAACTTCGGAAAAACTTGTTCCTTTATGAGAAACCTTAATTCTTATCTTTTGCATATTGCTCATATTTTGACTATCTGCTAGTAGCCGGGGCAAAAACATGTAGCCATGGGGAGTCCGTACATCAGTGTGTGTGTGTTTCAGCTGAGCTAATGTCTTTCGCCTCTACTCTGATGCTGAAAAACTTTCAGAGCTAAACCTGAGTTGTTTGTGTGATTTTGTTTTGATTTTAGGGTGGCATCTAAGAAGGCTGATAAAGCCTCCATTATCTGGTGTCTTTTAATTTAAATGACAAGAACATTGTTTTTTTTCTTTATATGTTGCTGTGGTAAGTACTGACTCTTAATCATCAAACATAGAGAGCAGCCACTGAGGGAGGCATAAGACAGATGGGAGTCCAGTATAACAACTATCAGCTTGCATAAACACAGCTATTGCAGATGGTGCATGTTATTTCTGTGATTCATAGTTTAAGCAGTCACCATTTTTATTATTTTTGTAGGCTGCTCAGCAGATAAATGAGTTAAATTCAGACTATCAAGAAGCAATCACAAAATGTCTGAAAGGTAGAAAAGAAGAAATCAGGAATGCCCTAGTGGAAAGAGTAAATGGAATCTCTTCTGCCCAGCTGCAGGATTTTGACTGGCAGTTAAAGGTGAGAGTGTTGTCTTAATGTTATTTGAAAGAAATGTTCTACAACACAGAAGTAACCATTGATAAAATCTTCTTAGGCCTACTCACTCTGGAGCCTGGTTCAATCAGAAAAGCACATTAATGATAACACATCAAAGACTCGCCAGAAATTTGTATGAACTGCAAAAATAATTTTTTTTCCTTTGTTTTGTTTTTTCTCCTCCTTTCTTTTAAAGCTGCAATACCTATCTCTCTCCTAAAGAGAGACTGAACACTATACAGGAACACCTGAAAGTTTCTTATGCTGTTATGATTTTGAGATCTGAATAAATAGTATTTTTACTCCAAGGAAGAAGAAATATTACTTCTAGGATTAGCTGACTGGTTTAGGATAAGTTTTGCTGATTTTTAAAAAAAATTTTAGGTTTTTGCAATCAACATTTATTTAATAATTAGTTTGAAATCTTTAGACTTCCTGTCTTGGTGATAAACCAGTGATAACAGTGTTGCCTAAAGTAGGAAGGCGCTTTGAGGTTATGAAGGTGGTTTAAATTAAGCTCTATCAAATACTTAAAACTATTACTTATAGTGTTAATATTTTTAGTTAGTCCATGAGAGCTGTTAAATAGAGTTGTAGAGCTGTTAAATAATTTTCCATGTTAACAAGAGTGGTAAATAACTTTGGCCGCAGAGAGCTTTGGAAATCAAAGAGTAATGTCCAAAACAGACCAGTTTTTGCAAGAGCCAGTATAACATCATAATATACTTTGGATGAACTATTACTGGGGTTGATCTCTTGCTAACTGCATTTACTGCTGACAAAAATACAAACTGGACTTACCTGAGTTCATGAGTTTTTTTGTTTGTGGCTTCTTTAACTTCTTCTTCTGGAGGATTTTTTGAGTTTTCGTTCTGTTTTGTGATACAGATTTCTGGTATGTGTCTGAACTGTTACATTTATTTTTCTTAAAACCACTTATTTTTTTTTTTTCCTCTCTTGAGCTGGTTATGATTTTTTTCACTTGCCATGGTTGAACCCTACCAAGGACATTGTCTTTCCTCTGCTGTACCACATTCTATTCTCTAAATAAATAAAATAGGTCTCTACAATACTGACCTATAGTATTATCAACTCATCTTTGATTTTAATACATTTAAAAGCCTTATCTATGCTACAGTGAGTATAATAGTAAACAAAAAGGGAAGTACAATTGGTATGTAGTCCTCTTCATCAGCATTTGTCAGATAGGATATCGGACAAACATTGTTTGATCAACTGCAGAGAATGTTGAAAAATGATAAAAGTGTCGCCTTTCTCCCTGCTGCTCTATTCTGTAAGACCCTTCTTGTTGAAGACCAGAACTATTTGAATACAGTGATTTCAGAATTCATGCACTTCATTAAAGAGCCATGATCAAATGCATCCTTTCTTTTACCTAGAATTTCACCAGTAATTTTAACAAATTGTTTTTGACAAGTGTATTGTTGTGAAGAAGGGATTTTAATATTTCAATGTATTGTTGATATTAGCAAACAAACAAAAAAAATCCCAATAAGAGTGAGACAAAAAAAAACCCCAAACTGCAGAGATGTCTTGTGGGAAGTTAATTTTGTTATGTTGACATTTGTTCTGGTAGTACAAATTGAATATAAAGTTCAGATGTGTTATTATGAAAGACTAAAAACTTTCTGGCTCCATGTTACACTTTATTGTTGTTCTGTCAATCTGCATAGCTTGCTCTCTCCAGTGATAAGATCTCCATGCTGCAAATGCCCCTCCTCAATCTTGATTTGGATGTGAGAGAAAATGGTGAAACTAAGCCTGTTTCTATAGAGATGAATAAGGAAGAGCTGCAAAACCTAATAAATGCACTGGAAGCTGCTAATAAGGTAGCTATTACTGATACAATCTTTTGATTCTGACTTCTCATGTACTGAGTTTATTTTAAGCAGAATTCATAGAATCATAGAATAGTGTGGGTTGGAAGTGACCTGCAAAGGTTGTCTGACCTCCCTGCAATCAGGTTGCTCAGAGCCTGTCCAACATGACCTTGAATGTTTCTGGGGGTAGGACATCTACCACCCCTCTGGGCAACCTGTTCCCGTGTTTCACCACCCTTATTGTAAAAAATGTCTTAATATCTAGTCTAAATCTACTTCCTTCAGGTTTAATACCATATCCCTTTCCTGTTTTGAAAGATTGGTGAGAACTCTAGTGTTCCCTCAGCTTCGCAAATTGTCTGTGTTTGGGAACGCATATGGGAGAGTTGTTTGCTTCATAGTGAGTCCTTTAATTTCCATAGCATAGTAAATCAGGAAGAAAGTTAAAAAGAATCCAATACAGTAATCCAAGAGAAAAATCCAAGTGAAACAAAAAGGTTTCATTTGAACTGATCTGACACACTGGAGAATCTCAGATTTCTTAATAGAAAAAAATAAAGAAAATGAGAATTTGAAGAAAACTGTTCTCAGGAAATTACCATCCTTAACAGCTTTCGTAGCTTGCTTCCTCCTGGATTTTCTTTCCTGCTAAACTAAATAACAGTAGTAGCTTGTTATGGGCTCTTGTACTATGTGAACAAGGTTTCTTCCGGGACAGACTTAAATCTCCACACACCCTTTGTTCTGCCTGAGGGTCTGAGTAGAAGCTGTGGGATGTTGTCATCTGCTTACTTTGTTTTATCTGCACACAAGGAGGAATCCACTTCAGAAATGGGCCCTTGGCTCTGCTTTGTGCAGAAGGAATCTCACTGAACCTGGACATTGCTATTCTGCTTTTTGATTACAGGCAGCTGAGAAGTGGTTTCCATGCAGTAAAGTGTAAAGTTACTGGAAGTGATAGTTGTGTGAGGTTGTAAAAGAGCTGAGAGAGGGATGGTGTGCCTTGTAGAGCAAAGACATGCTTCATCAGTTGCATATTGCAGTGAAATAGAAAACAAAAAGCTACTTTTCAGAGACTGCCTAAGTTTTGGTCTTATCCAACTTGAATCTTACTCTTTTTCTCCTTTTTGAAGGTTGTCTTACAACTGAAATGATGGAATTCAGATCATCAACATTATCTGCTGGTGATGGCTTCCCAACTGATTTGGGGAAAAAATGTTATTCTCTGCAAAGTGAAAAGTTGTTGGTGCTGTAAAATACTGAAGTGAGAAGACTGTTATGACTTGCAATCAAATAAACTACTAATCCTTCAATAAAAATAATAAAATCTTGTATCTATTTGACCAAAAATATGAAAATTCAATGTACAGTTGCTTTTCATACTGAAGATTTATAGACCTGTGGAAAAGAAACACTTATGATGTGTGCCATCTTTGTTTTGGTTAAACTTCTACAGTGACTACAAAGGTGCCTAGTAAAACTAAGACATCTTACCTGCATACTATGTTATCTTAACTAAAGTGCCATGATACAGAACATGAGAGAGTACTTGTAGCATTAATATATTTATACTTGTAAATATGGTAAATAAACACCTGACTTGTGTGTGAATAATTGCAGTAAGTTTTTTCTGGATTTATTGATCACTAAACTCAATCTTTTTAAACACTGGGGAAAATCAGCTTTACAAATAAAACCAGTGAAGAACCACAGAATAGTTGAGGTTGAAAGTGAGCTCTGGGGGTCATCTTGTCCAACTCTGCTGCTCAAGCAGGGTCACATAGAGCAAGCAGGCTGCACAGTACTACGTCCAGATGACTTTTGAATGTTTCCAAAGGATGGAGACATCATAACCTCTCTAGGCATCTTGTTCAGTGCTCAGAAGTTGTGGAAAAAGCACTGGAACTTTATTCAGACTAAAGTTTGGGCTTTTGGCTTTGTATCTTAGTTGATGGCATATCACTTAAAAATTGTTGCACTGCTGGAGAGGAGCTGACCTACATAAACTGTGGAAAAGATACTCCATGCACACTTACTATGGCAGGTAGTTGGTAAATCCTACTCTAAATTTTTTGGGAACCAGATGAAGTTTTGATTGCAGAATGTAACAGTTTGAAGCCATAACACTAGAGAAGGATACGCTAGATTATGGCATACTTTGTCATTTCAAAACTCAAGACCCTTCCTGAATTTCTTCCACTATGTTTTGTTGTTCCATAGGTTTTCATATAAGCAAAGTTTAATATAATACATTCACCAAAAAAACCTAGACTTCAGATTACTGGTCAGAGAAGAGGTGAAGAAGAAGGTGTCCTGTAGAAAGGCTTCTATGAAAAGTATTTTAATAGGCTGAATAGGAAACCTAAATAAATATTATAACTAGCAAAGAAGTTTTGTGGATCAGAAAGTATTCTAAAAATGTCTATGTGTGTAAAATGTATTGTTTCCCTTTTATTTGGTTCTGGTACATTTAGTCAGATATACTTGTTCAGTATCAGCCATTGAAGAAAGTGGATGAAGAGTTGTGAAAATGAGAGACTGATAAAATTACAGTAAAAGGACTAATCTCTAACACGGCTTCATCATAAGTCTTGAATTTCCATATACAACAAATTTGATAGTGGATCAGATAACAGATAAAGACCTTGTATAAGTTGTATGAAATTCAAGCTAAAAAATCAGTTTGGATTTGATAACTGTTTAGCTTTATTAGAAATCTGAAAAGAGTTACTGCAGGTTGTCCAGTAGCCTGTTCAGGAGCATGCTATTTTTTAATTGTGAGCGTAAGGAATAAATTTCTCATGTCTATTTTATTTATAGGTCTATTTTTCTTGACTCCACTTTTTCCTTCCTTCTAGATCTAGTTGTTTTATAGGAGAATATAGCCTTATGTTTTTAAATGCTTTGTGGATTGCATGATGCATAGCGAAGGTGTAACTGCTTTAGCTTTCTTTATACTATGATTATATGTTGCTAAAAGGCTTTTTTAGAGAAAAGAGGCTTTATTTTTGGTAACTGATTTTTATTGTTGCCGTGCTGTTTTTATCATTTAGAACTGTTGCCTTAAAGGACTGAGGAAAAAAAACTCCAGGCAAATTTAGTAGGAGATAAGATAAAGAGAGCAGAAGCTTTAATAAGCCTCCAGGCCCCAGGAATACGTATCCACGCGTGCCTACTCTGACCCTTGTTCCATGATTTTATAATAATGTCCATCCAATCCCATTCTGCCACCCCCGTCAGTCCTGCCCCGTTCCTCCTCCGGCACACCCCATTGGGAATTGAGTCTGGGGGTTTGGGACCCCTCTTTCAACATCTCTGTCTTGCTCGCAGCACATCAGGTCCTTGGAGGCCTTCCAAAGTCCTAGATTTGGAGGTCCTTCTGTCTGTGTTCTTATCTTCTGGTGCAGGCCTCATGGTGTCTTTCTGCAATTCTGCCTTGAAATGAAGACTAAACAGCTACTGCAATTTTGAGGGATTGATATAGGATGGGGTTGGTATGTGTAAACATTAAGCTACTGAGCTACATTAAATCTACAACAACTTCTAAAATCTACAAAATTAGAAAATCAAAAATCAAAAGCCCTGAGGCATCAGAACAAAAGGACTGAAAACTACTTTTATTTACAGTAGCAGAATCAAGAAACAGCAATTTATTTTATACAAGTGTACACTATCAAGTTTGGGATGTCATTTGGATAGAAGACACTTGTGTACTGATCGGCTTAAACGGTTATAGATACACTGTGATGTATCAGATACCTAGAAAGTATTTATTCCAAAGAGTATTGGAATGGATATTTAACACTTCGTTAGTATGTTGCTGAAGAGAACTTTTGTGTTGCTACCTCTTAGATTTTGAAGGTCAACTGTTCAAAAATACAGTAAGTTCATCAAAATAGTTGTGTTTTCTCAACAATAAAAGGCCATAAATAATAACTTCCATTTTTACGTTCAATCAGTGAAACTTCTGTTACAAAATCGGCCACATCTCTCACTGATAGAAAGCAATTTTTTTAAATGTAGATGCTATTTTATATATCTCTGACTTTTTCTTAGTAGTAGAGATTAAAATTTACATAGTTTCATATAAAATTTTATAGCAAGTTATGTAATAATGGATTTATAATTAAGGGTATGTGGTGGCATATAGTCTTTAGTAATTTCCTCTATCTGTCCTATTCTTTACTGCAGCGCTGAGCAGAAAAGGCTGAAAAATAATTCAGTGATCTTTTGCTTTAAAAAGAAGATACATTTCTATTATGATGTGACAGCAATAAATACACAGTTACATGCTTTTTTTGGGTAAGTGCTAGTTTATTGAAAATCTGGGTATTTTTTAATATAACCATAAAAATTATGTTTCTAATAATGGGCATAACAACACTGTGTGACTGCCTAGAGAGGGAGAGGAGTGCCAGTTGATTAACATTTGAGAACTAGCAACTAAAACATGGTGGTCATGGAATTGCACCCTGACCTTACATCTCTACAAAGAAATGAGCTGTCCTCATAAGGCACGAAATGGCCTCTAGTAGATGGCCGGGAACAGGACCAAACAAAATGGAGAAGAGAACTTGCTGCTCTGTACTTTGTACCATCAATCAGAAAATGTTTTTTTTTCTGTGTTTACTCAGAGAGTTAGATAGTTCTAGAACAAGCAAGGTCTCCAGTTGTGACAGATAAGGCATTTGTGGAGACTAGCAGACCAAAATGATGCAAAAAGCTAGCGATTTCACTAGACCCATTATACCAGTGTCAGCTTCAACATACACTTGGTGAATGCAGGTAGACCTGATCAGGTAGCAAACAGAACAAATGTACACATCATGGAAGCATCTAAAACAAGCTCATGGCCAGTAGCATGTCTGTCAAATACACTTGGCCATGCTCTCTTCTGGCTAAAGAACTGGAGGACAGGTAAAGAAATTGGCATTGCATTTCCACACATAGGTTTTCATAAAGTGTGGAGCATGGCCATGCATGTCACAGCCCCTGGAGGGAACTAGATGTTGGGACCAGAGTTAAATAAAACTGCACCAGTAACAGAAGGTGAGGAGAGTTTGGAGTGTGAGGAGTGTCATTCATAAAGACACTTGAGTCTGACTAAGTGGGAATCAGGAAAATCTTCTGAGGCATAGGAAGGCTTCGGCCAAAGGTGCAGGAGTCTGAAGAGACCCCTTTAACATTAAATAACTTTTAATTTTGTCTCAGCTTATCTGGTCACTTTGCCTATATTCCTATTTTTCTATGTTCTTCCAGGCCTGAGCTCTTTCTAACTGGCTGTAGTGTGTGGAATAGCTTAAGTGTTTGCACATCCCACCTCACTAAATTGTAAAGATTATTCCTGAGAGATGCTCTCCTTTTGTCCTGTTTCAGGGCCATGGGTTCATATCCTCCCAGTGTTTGCCTTGCAGCTCACTTCTGGGTCCTGCAGTTGCATGGGCAAAAAAACCCCAACAAGCCATCACAAATATGTTTCAAGAAATCTCTGGTTTTGCAGGTACTATGTACAGACCTCCAAAGTATGTAATTTACATCAGAAACAGAACTTTGCACAGAAAGGTGAAAAAAGCTAATGGAAATAGTATGTATAATGGGCACACTGTATAAAGTTTTAATTTCACCATGTAAAAAAAAGCTGCAGAAATTCACATTGCATACACAGACCTGCAATTTGAATCAGCAAATGCATCATATACAAAATATAGAAGTGTATTATAAAAAGAATATTACTTGCCCTCCACTTTTCCATTACACTTGTCTCTGTTTCATAGAAATCTTCCCTGGATTTCAGAAAACCCACATTTTTCATGATCAACCATTTCAGCTTTGACCTTGGCATGCTAAAGAGAATCAGGACTGGGTCTGAACATCAAACTCTTGGTATGGAGTTGACTACAACAAAGCAATTATGTAAGCCAAGAAGCTGTGTTTTTAAAAGCTCTGTATAAGATTGTAGAGCATTGCTGAGTTCTGGAGCCTTTCTGATAAGAAACATGCTGAAACATACTTAGGATTTTTTCTGCAAGATGATTTTAAGTACCAGTAATGCCCTGTCCTGAACTATATGCACATTTTGCTACCATTTTGATTTGTGAATTAATATTTATAATGTAATATCAGCAGTAAAGGGGTTTTTACTGTTCTTGTTAAGCTTTCGTAAGTGCACCAAGTTAGTCTCTAATTTTTTTTTACTTCTCTAAGTCAGCCTTAATTACATTTGGTGGTATACTACTCTTTCCCCTGTGAAATTATAGTTCATATTTGCTTCAGGACCTCTCCATAAAGAACAAAAGACCACTAACAAAACCTAGAAAAGGGGGCAAATCTCACAAAGATTCATCCTTTGGACTTCTGCAGGCCTGTGTGGTTTGGATCGTCAGGCTGCTCTGTGGAGAGGTTACCACAGGAACAGAACTTGGTGTTTTAAGCTGATTTGTGGATAATATACTGGTTGTTCAACCCTTTGCATTGCCTGTTGGTGGGAATTTTGCTCAAAAGTACTCCTCAGATGTGCTAGCACCACCAGGAGCCCTACATAGAGAAGGCTCTGGATATTTTTAAGCATCAGGTTAGTCAGCTGATCTAACTAATAGAGTAATGAAAGGCAGTGGAAGTTGTGGAGATTTTTCTAACTAGGAACTACTACAGGTGCACAAGGACTGGTGGGCTGGTGAGCTATCTGTGAGGAAGGATTCCTAGCATCATGTAGATTAAAATTTCTTTTTTAAGGCTACAGCAAAAGAATATTGATGTGGTTTTTTGGGGAATTGCAGAGGTTTCAGATCTGTTGTATTTCTGTTGATATCGATTTAGATGGGAGCCAGAGCAACACTGGATGATCTATTGAGAACTGCTACTAACTTCTTTTGTAAAACCCAATCCTGAATTCTTTGCTGATGCCAAAGTCTCATTCAGCTCTTTCTTGAAATGATTATTTGCCAGCTTTGTTTCAGAAATGTTTGCAGCAGTACACAACATTCCAAGTTTCCTCTGAAAACCTAAAAACAGTCAGGTAATATGTTGTCAGCTAGATCAAAACAGGAAACGACATTTCAGAGATGGGAACAAGGAAACTGGTGTGTTCACAGATGCGAATGGGGTGGAACAGACAATTAGAGTTAACTCTGCTTTCCAAGACAGTGAGTAGACCAAAGACCTGGTCTTCCTTTAAGAAATGCCAGATTTTCTATTTGTCTCTTAATTCTTTTCCCCTGTGCATATACATTTCAGCATTGTTATGTGCTGAAATTCAATATTCTTCTGTGATCTGCCTTCTTTGGGCTGCAGATTGGTTGGTTGCTGACAGGGGCAGGAAGAAACATACTTGTACAATAACAGTTATGGGGTTTTTTTGCTTGGTAATACAGAAACCATTTAAAATGGTTTTTTTTATATAACAGATATAATTCATCCCTTTTTTTTTTTTTTACTAATACTTCCAAGGCAGCTGACTCAGTATGTGAGAATTCATAGGAATAGGCAGAGGTTCATCAGCGATGGGAAACAGAAGCAGCTGGTGGAACATGGCCCCAGCCCTGTGTGAATTTCCTCATGAATTATCTCAGGAAATCCCCCACTTGCAGCACAAGGAGATGGAACATTTCCTATAAGGGTAAACAAGGGGAATCAGCGGATAACTCTGAAATGGCCACCTCTGTTCTGTTCAGTGGTAGCATAAAGCAGTGTAATGTCAAAAATATACCTCTTATGTTGCAAATACTGCACAAACTGTATGGGGGTTTAGCTGAAAACTAATTAGCAATAGAACCTTATCTATGCTGATCTTGAAGAGCTGGTTCCTAAGGGCAAGGAAAGTAACTGTTGAAGTAGAACAGTGAGGGAGTTTAGCATTATTCACCTGTATTATGCAAAGCCAGCCAAATTACTCCAACCTATTGGTGGAGAGAGATTATGTTTCTTTTGTACTCACTAATTTCTAGCTCCAGATGGCAATGTACGTGAGTAACCCCTAAACAGGTGCATTTTCCCATCCTATGCCACTAATAACCACTGCCTTTTCCTCACTGCCAAGCTATTGCTCTCAAGTGAGGAATGTTTTCTTCTTTTTTTTTTTTTTTTCTAAAAGTAGTTGTACCTACAGTTATTGGCTCTTGCCTCTGTGGATGGGGTTACCATTTCTCTGCTGCCAAACTGTGCTGAGAGCTGGCAGGGGTTTCCTGACTTGAGGTCGTGGCTTCCTGCTCTCGATGCAGACAGGCCTTGGTGGGTGCCACTCAAAATGGGCAGCAGGGCTGGGATTTGTATCAGTGGCATGTATTAAAGGTCTCCTGGTGCATTGGGGTGGACCGTCCTATTTCGGGACATGCTGGTCTTAAGGAGTTTTGCATTTGCACTGCTCTTGTTTTGTTAATGGCTTTTACTCTGCTTCATACTTTTTTTTCCCCCCCTTTGGAACAGTAGAATGTAACTGCTTTTAGTCCATGTGCCTATCATCTGTTGCGTGAAATAGCTGGTTGATCCATAAAGTAGAAAATACGTGTATGCAGATGTTAGAAGGCCACAAGAAAAAACACTGCAGACCAGTAAAGCTGCTGTTTGCCCTTTTACTATCCTGTGGTCTGTCTGTGACTATCTTTGGGGAATCACGTAATGCAAAAACATGGGTCACTACAGTTGTTTTTCATAGAGCATTTTACACTACAAATCTGCAGAATGTATTACTTCTTTTGAATTTATTTTTGTCTGTAACCACAAAGTGGGCAAATTCACTGCGTTATGGACTTACTCTGTTTGCAAAGTCTGGTGCCAGTTCACTGAATTCAAAACTAATGGGCTTTGTGTTTGGAATGGACAGTACATATGGCCCTACTGCTGTCTCCCTTCTGGGGCCATTTTTTGCACTTACAGAAAGTTCATATATATTGAAAGTTTTTGCTTAGCATGCAAGACTTCCATATGTTCTGTTCATTGTTTATTTTACAATACCAAAACAATATAGTTAGTTGCCACTCAAATATTCTTCTCAGTTGCATGGTCCTTGCTAGAACTTTGCCTTTGGCTCCTCAGCTGGAGTTGGTTCTGTCAGGCAAAAAGCAGCCAGGTGAGGAGATGCTCCTCCTCAGGAGTGCTCCCAACATTGCCGGTGTGCTGTAAGACTCAGACGCATCTTCTGATCCTCAGTGGAGTATGGAAATCTGTAGGAGTCTATGTGCAGAAATCTCCTCAGATCTGTTCCCAGACATCTGCCAACTTAGTTTTGGGTTTGATTTCCCCTTAGAGCATGATGCTAGTAACACCAAGGTCACAGGTTTGATCCCTGTACAGGCCATTCACTTAAGAGTTGGACTCGATGATCCTTGTGGATTCCTTCCAACTCAGAATATTCTGTGTGATTCTGTGTGTAACTTTTGGGAGAATGTAGCAATTACCAGCCACAGGAGACCTGCCAGTCAAGAACAGTCTTTGTCTGCTGTACCTCTCGGAGTTGCTTCCAGGAATGAACATGTGTTTGTTTTCTACTTTTTAATGCCAAATTGCATATGGCACAGTTTTTCTCATGAATTTCAACTTCATTACTGTGTGGAAGTAACAAAATTTCAGTTAGGTCAAATAATCTGATTCCTTGCTTGGAAATTCAGAGGGATTTCTCTCCGCTACCCTTTCTTTCTTTTCAAGATCCCTGCTCCTCCGAAAATGTGATTTGACTTCTCCTTGAGTGATACTTCTCATACACACTATGGAAATCCTTCGCAGTATAACTATTAAGTTTTAAATGATGCATGGTGTAATAGTTATAATCCTTCCAACTGTTATTTTTTCAAATTTCTCTACACTCTAAATGCTGAAAGACAGTGACACAGATACTACTTTGAATTGTTTGGAAGCATGCTGCTGTAGGCTGCCAATATGTGATAACAAATATGGTGGAGCTAATTTTTATTCGACTTTTAAAAAAAAATTAAAGTGGGTACAGAAAGCATGATGCATAAACTTCGTGAAAATAAAGGTATAGTGTTTTTGCTGAAGGTGCTCTTTAAGAGCAGATCTGTGGTATTCTGATCTGAATGTTGTGAACATGGATTTGGGTTGGTTTTTTTGTTTTTTGTTTTTTTTTTTTGGAAAGCTTAAATCTAGTAGTGTTCCATGGCTGGGTATCTTACATTGAACATGTAACATTATAGCTACTGCAGTTCTTCAGAGTTAACAAAACTGAGGTGAAAAATAAACAAGTCTAATTAAGTTTGTCTGTGATAACATTATTGCACAAATTAGTGGACATAATACAGCCAGTAAACAACATTGAAAAGAATAAACGTGATGGGAAAGACCATTCTGGACCACTTGTCTATCAAGTTAACATCAGTCAAATTGGGGATTTTGACTTTGATCTGGGATGCCCTCCTTTGTAAATGTCCTTTTTTATGAAGCCTGTGCCTGTCCAGAGCACTCCTGCTGTAGAGGTCTCTGCTGGAAGTGGCTCTTCTGTACTGCAGGTTGGCACTGTCGTATGTGTACGTGGTGGCTCGGGCGTCATGGAGGCTCGTGAGCACATCTGAGCTCCCAACGTCATTTCGTATTTCAAGTGGTCTGAGAAGCATGTTTCCATGGGGATCAACCTGTGTCAAGGAAGGAATGTGGATTAGACAAGTTCCTCAGTCAGCCCAAGGTGTTTCCCAGATGGATGTTCTGGCTCCACTGCCAGCTCCTGGGGCTGCAGTGACAGTCATGCCTGGTACAGCGTTTACAAAAGTGAAAAGGTACTGAATACACTTTCCTGATTAGTATGAAATTAGCTGATAAACATCTAAGTACCTTCCATACTGACCTGGCTTCTTGGTCTGGGACCTTGTAATTCAGTTATCTCTGTGAAGTAAGACTTTCCTAATTGTATCTTTAACTTGGATCATGATATTTATGAAATACTGATTTTCTATATCTGGTGACTGGGCACTTGAAGGTTTCTGTACACAAGGTGAAAGGAAAGTGTTGCTGTCTCTGCCCATTTTAACAGTTTTATAGTTTTAGTGCTGAAAGTTAGTATCAGAATGTAACAATGGGTTGATGACGAATAGCATGTAGGTACAATTATGTAAAATATGATGAAAATTGCTTT
The DNA here is from genome assembly GCA_013396735.1 of Grallaria varia. NCBI lineage: Eukaryota > Metazoa > Chordata > Aves > Passeriformes > Formicariidae > Grallaria > Grallaria varia. The sequence goes on from VWZG01012281.1 coordinate 203,138, forward strand.
GGGACAAATACTATATTGCAGAGATGGAAATCATAGCATACCATTAACGTGCTCATGTGCCTTGTCATAATCTATTTTACTCTGTGCAACTTCACATGCAGTTGTATTTTTATGTGTAGTACCAGAAGCAGTTGTTTCAAATATGTTTGTCACTTACTTTATTTGTGCTACTAGTTAGTCAGGGCACTGTTTTAACTACCTAAGCAAAGAACTGGAAACTGCAACCACTATGTACCTCTGGCACAATATTTTACATATATATAAAACATTTTCGTATCATTGTCTTATGTATGAATATAATTAGCCATGACTGGCTGCATTGCTACAAAGTGTTCACCTTGTCACAAATCTTCAGTTTTGTACCTGTTTGTAGTAAAACCTCTTTGGAAAAGTTTTTTGACATTTCCAAGATGATTTCTCACTTCTTCGTAAAGACTTCCCAGTCTTTCAAATTCACAGATATTTAAAACATCCACTGTAGCTCATATGAGAGAAATACACATCAGAACACAGGTCTCTTAAATGAAACTTCAAAGACATTCCCTTAGGCTTTAAATACTGAAATTGGTTTTGGCAAACTGTGGTGTTGGACCTACCCCAAATATATTACAATCTAGACCATGTCTGTGGATGCCTTTGTATCAAGGAATAAAATATAAATTATAGACAGTATATAGATAGTATATCTAGTGTTGTGAAGCACCAGTGATATGCAAGGCTTTGTTTGCACTCTAAGCTTTACATTTTTAGTAAGACATAGCAGAGCTAGGAAATGATATAATAATCTACAGCAGGTTTGAAGTAAACTCAAGAAAAATCTCCAAGCAAAACACACAGGGAAACCCAGTCTCTGGCAGTTGTGGCAGAGGAAAGCTGGGAGCCAGAGAAAGCCTTGGCTCCACCTGGCAGTATGGAAGGTGTTCCTTCCCATCGTCAGGAGAAATCTTTACATGATCACTGCTGATGTATTTGCACTGTGCACTAAGCACCAACTAACTGAAAACAAAGCAGTGAAGGGAATATTTGCACAAAAGCCACCCAAGAGAGCTGTGGGGTAAAAAAGTATTCTAAATGGAGTAATAAATCAGCACAGATAGAAAATGCACTTGCCTGATTTAGCAACTGATACTGTAGGTGGTGAGATGAGCATTCAGTGGGAACACCCCAGTTCCCACCACTGTTTTTGTAGGAAAAGCTCACATATTCTGAGTTAGAGAGGCCAGCTTGACATAAATCAGCATGGTGTTTCAAATATTTGCTTGAGATATGGGCTACCCAGTTTATACTTTTTAGGTCAAGTCTTCACATTTAAGCAGAAGGAAGATTTAAGCTAGGGTTTCCTGCTCTCCAAAGGACTGCCATAACTGTGGGACTATTCATTACTCCAAAGATCTGAGATTTTTTTCTGTGGAAAAAACAATGATATCAGAGTTGTTCCTGTGTAAAAAGATTTTTTTTTTTTTAACTCTCAGAAGTTTTGATAGTCAACAGTTTCTTCCCAGTTTTATGAAGTAGCTCTTTGAGCTCTCTTTGATTGCACAATCTAATGTCTAAACTAATTGACTTTAGTCTTACAATAGCAATAACAGTAATGCAAACATCATTGACTTCTCTTTTGTGATGACAACTCATGACAGGTTACAATCTGAAGTGATTCACAGGGATCTTTCTTAAACTAATATGCCCTTACAGTTTATTATGAGGCAAGCAGCATATGAATTCCTGCTCTAAGTGTTCTGAATAAACCTGTTATTTTTAAAGTGAGTTTCATTTAAACCATTTTACATGAGGTGATTTGTATACATTATAATGCAATTTGGTCTTTGAAATAAAATCTTTATAATTCAGAGCAAAGGGCCTTACACTGATCTTGACTAAATTATCTCAGGGAAGTATAAAAGCTCTTCTTATGTACCTGGTCAAATTGTCTGTGTAACATGAAGCTTGTAGAAAATAGTTTATTTCCCACATAATTAAAAACCCTTTCAGTATATATTGAAGTTCACTCCAAAGGATTCTCAAAACTTGTGCAGCTGAGATTTTGTTATTGAAGCTTAGAAATCCTATAAATTCCTATAGGAATCTGGACAATGTACAAATTGTTAAGGGGTCCCCAAAAGAGACTTGTTATTAGTTTTGTCTTTTGTTATTTTTAGAATTAATTAATAGCAAATACGTGCACAGTAAAACCTAAATTTTTTCTCTTAAAATATTGTCTTCCTTACTTAATACAAGGTTACCTGGGACTTTCTCTTGTGCTGGAGGAAGCCTGTGCATCAGAAACGGACAGCAGCCTTTAACTCATTCCATGCCACAGTGACAAGGCTCTTTCCCCACATCAGATAAGTACTGCAGTTGTACAGTCTTTGACATATTTGCATCAGATAGCATGACAAAAAATGGGGATGGAAGAGACAAGGCTCTGCCTACTGAGTTTTCTCACTCACTAGCTGGCTGCTGCTTGCTTATGGAGGAAGGATGAACCGTGTCAAGCTCAGCGTACTTTTTCCTTGCTCAGATATAATGCATTTATTCTTTCAAATACCACTTTGTTGCTCTTTAACTGGAATGCCCCAAATTTTATTATACAAACTCACCATTACTCAGATGAAAGCAAGATTTCTTGCTTAACAGATATTCTGAGCCTAAATGTGTGTTTGCATGAACACTTCGGTTTTTACAATGCAAAAAATCTTGCCTAAAGTTGTAGAAAGCTGAAGAACTGATTTATTTTTGGTCTTTTGAACATATAATAATGATATATGAGGAAGATGTCAAAGCATCTAAAGCTGATGCTGTGTTAGTCATCTGGTGTAATTATAAAAGTTTAAATATTCTTCAGATGCATGTACATGGTGATGCTTCTTGTAAGAAAATTTGTATTTGCATTGAATATGTATCTATATTGAGTATATAGATTTTTATTTTTTCATTTGCAGTGGCACTACCTAAAGCCTAAAATAGCACAGGTACGTATATATGAATTTTCATAAGTGTATGATGTGTGCTTAGCAAACATCATAAAAAAGTAATAATTTTGCTTGTATGTTTACTTAGAAAATGTGTTTTCTGCTTAGGACCATCAAACGATATTGCAAGTGTAAAACTTTAAAGTTACAAAAAGAAAACAACCCAAAACAACAGTCCTGTATTGACCACATAAAAAGTAGTCATTCAGCTCTAGGGGAATAGCATGTTGGCATTCCTTGACAGAGAATGGCTCTCAAATGCCTAACGCTGTCTGAAATAATATTTTACCTACCTACTTTTTTTACTTTAACTGTTGGGAGATAAAAGGTAAGAACTTCTGTTTTATCTCAATACAAACCCATCTTCCTCTTAAGATGAAAGATTCAGGGCCATGTTAGTCATACAGCTGTCTTGTTGGAACAAATGCAGTAGTGTTATCACAATCTGATCTGCAAAGAAACAGGTTATGCTCAGCAGGGCTATACTTATTCAGGTTGGGATTTACTTCACATTTCAGCTAGTTTTGTAGTTATGTACTTCCCTTCTTTTCCTCCTTCCAGTAGCCACTGTACTGGAAAAATCATGTTTTCCTCAGAACCTGTGGCTGGTCTCTGGCTTTCTTTTCTGCATGTTTTGTGGTTCACAGAAGGTTTGAAAGGAAGGTGTAATGCTGTGCAGACCTGGGAAGCAAGAGACCATCTATCACCTGCCTTGTGTTGTCATGTATGAATCTTTTGATGGCTCAGCCCCTTTCCCATTCACATTATGATTGCATTCTACCTTTTTCCTCATACTCAAGAGATGTTGTCTGTGTAGTGATTATTCACACTACCGTCTGGGGAAACAGAAGCAGTTGCATACATGGACTGTCTAAGTATTTTCTTGCTAGGTGGTTTGGCCTATTTATCCATTATGATGGTGGTCTCCTCAATGACATCTAGCTTCAACAAATGAACAAGGACATATAAACAGTCTTTATGCTTTATTCAGAGACACAGAAAGATTGTTTACTACAAATTAATAATTTTTGTATATTAGAAATTAAAGTGGCATAAATTGTGAAACTGGAGAGACACTATTTCCACCTTCTTCAGTCCGTAGAGCAAGGAACAGCCACATAGGAAACAGCAGTTCAGTTTCATTTTTCATCTGGTCTTCTGCTAATATCGTGGTCAGTTTGCTGAGTGTTGCTCACACATCTAATGCTTTTCTTATTTGATGTAGGAGTTTGAACTCTTTTAGTCATGGGAGTTGTGTGTCAGATGGGAATGATTAATATCTTCACCTGGCACAAAGAGATGGAGCACTGTTACATATCATCTATTGGTTAGAGGTGCCTGTATGGATAAGTGGTGTGGGTCAAGAGCAAAAGGGAAAAAAATATCCTACAGTTATGTATACTTACAGTTGTACTTCTTTTATGCTCCAAAAAAAACTTTCCCCTGCTCTGGTACAGACAATCATACCAGTGAAAAATCTCAAAACACAGTGGAAAGGGGCTGAGAGCTGTTTCACTAGGTCACATAACCTTACTGTGTCCCACTGCTCCAGTCATGTACGTTCTTCCTGGCAAAGACAGAAATATAACTGTTGGACATCAGCATATCTTTACTGAGTAAAATGAATGTTCACGACGTCCCACATCAATGTGTGGGATATAAAATCCATAGATACCCATTCACATGTGTTTGTTTACATGTCTGTATATATATATATATATATATATGGATCTAAGATCTCAAACCTGCAATGTACAGGCAGAAGCAGTCTGTTCACTTAAAGCACTCAGCCTCAGAATGGAATTGCTGTCTGAAATGTGAGCACTTAAAAATCCTGGTACAAAGCATATATACCTTCTTTTTCTGTCAGGAATTACTAATGTCTGCTTGTGGTGCTCTAAAACCTTTCCATTCCATTCTGAGTACCAGTCTCAGTTTAATCTTTGCTACGCAACATTTAGACAAAAGCTTTTAGTTATGAGTTAGGACTTTTTGTTCATTAAACAAACTCTCCAAATATGTAGGAAAAAGAACTTACCTGCACTCTTATCCTTTACATTTTCTTATCCTTTACTCAGTTCAGTGCACTGGGGCCCATATACCAAGGCTGACCTCTGAAGAAGCGTTGATTTCCCTCTTCATCCTCAATCACTGCTGTGCTGCTTTTCACATAGGCTGGGTTATCTCAGGAGCTGTTGAGGTGGCTGATCAGAGTTTTCAAGTTTTGTTGGGTTTTCCCCCTTCCTTATTTTCCATAGAAATGGATAGACAGTGTCTGCACACAGCAATCTGTAACAGGGTGGCTTATCTCCTCTGCTCTGTGGAAGGTGGTACTTTGTGGGACCTTGGAGACTGCTGATTGCCTGAATTGAAATTGTGTCCCCACTGTAATAAAGCATCTCCTACACAATGGGACAGGAGGCAAATGTGAATAAGGACTTTCTAACAGGCTCATGAGTTCACTGAGACTTGAGGACATGACAGCTTTGTTAATGATGCTTAGCTGTAGTGGTGTGGCTGCTAGGACACCAGACACACATCAGAACTAATAAGATATCACAGAGTTTCTGAAATGCACTTCCTGATATGTATGTGAAATCGCAACCAACCATCAAGATAAAGTCTTACCTGTTAGAGTTTTATGTGTTGGTCTCATTCTTCAGGCTGAACAGATGGCTCAAATACAGTTTTGTACAAATGTTATCACCTCAGGCCACAACAGTACAGAAGTTTATAGAACAGCCTAGGTAAGGTCTCATTAATACTTGGATGTAATATATTGTAAGAAAAGCAGAGAAAGGAAGAAAATTTTTGGCTCATTAGCATATATATTTTCCTCTGAGTCAGACAGGGCCAAATACACCTGAGGTTTCAAAGAACTTATTTCTGAAAAACTGGGAAAAAGTGAAACAGGTTTATAGGAGTTTGCAAGTACTTGGTGATGTATTGCAAAATTAAACTTGTTGGTGTTAAAAAAAATGTTCATAGTATTACTTCCTGGAGTTTTTCTGGCTTGCTTTTTTAAAGAGGGGATACTTGAAATCTGCTTGAATTTAGCTGAAGGACAAATCCTGGTATCTGTGAAAGCTGTTGTAACATAGCAGCAGCAGCCTTGTGTTCATGGAAGCTCAGTGGTATGGGCTTCATTCAGGGCTCACTGAAGCAACAGCCTGTCTTTGCTTTTTATTTTTGGTGACGTTTCTCTATGTAAAAAACTTCATTATAAACATTTCTTCTATACCACCTTCTATAGCAAAGAAATATACAGCTGAATTGGTAAATATTTAACTTCCTTGTACCCCTTGTATTTCTTCTCTGCTGCAAAGAAATGTGTCCTGAATATTCATTTGAATTTTATGTAGTTTCCTACTCTGTTTTCAGTTGAATGTGGAAGAGACCATACATTTCTCTAATCTCCTTAAAATACAATTTTTCTCCAGGCAATCTTAAATGCTTTCACACGTGTTCCACCTATCATCATATACATCAACATTTTCACAGTAGAAATAATGTTTGAAAAGTTAACTTGAGCATTTTACCTGGACTCTATTTGTTTCCAGCCTGCTCTTCTCCCCTGTAGCATGTCCTGCCCTGCCTGCTGTCTTTTTTTGACGTTGAGGTCCTTTCCCAAAAAATATGTAGTTTACAAAGGCATATTCCAGCAAGGCCAGGAACACAAACACAAAGCATCCCATCAGGTAAATATCTATTGCCTTGACGTAGGGAATCTTTGGCAAAGTCTCCCTGAGGTGGGTGCTGATGGTGGTCATGGTCAGCACAGTTGTGATTCCTGTAACAAGAAGAAAGAGACATTGACTAAAGAAACAAGGAATTTGACAAGGAATAGACAAGGAGATTTGAGCATGAAAGGCATAATGCTGTCATGCACTTCTCATGCAGATGGTTTAATTATGTGATCAGGTTCTTAACAGTAAAGGGAATGCATTTTGCAGGACTGGAAAGGAAGATATCCTTGCAGGTCTGCTGTTAGCACTTTCTGTGGCCTTCCATGCAATGGAGGGTGAATGAAATAACTTTCAGAAGCGAAGGCTGTCTTGGTATATCTTGCCTTAATTTTCACAGCAGCTCGGCTAGGGGACGTGGTGTTAGCTGACCTGAATAGCAAAGAGTTGATTGCTGTTCTTTTTATGTGAAGAAATGCTTCTCACTTTATTTACAGTATGTGTGTTTTGTTTTAGATGGATGAAATTATTTTTAGTCTGCTTTAATCATTATTTCATCTAGATAATAGCTGTAGGCATAGGTAATGAGTTGAATTTACAGAGAGGTGGGACAAAATAGAGGTGGGACAAGATGCCTTCCTGGTAGTAAATTTGAAAAGCGTATCTGCCTTCAAGTGCAGATGGTGGCAGAGGATCTCGGTTCTTATGGAAACTTGTCGGAAGGAACATGGTATGGCAGAGAACTGACCCTGTAGGTAAAACAGACTTATTTGGTGTAAGCTGGTATATGTCCCCTGATGTCAGCAGGACCTTGTGCACACCTTCCAGTCAAGCGCCTGGCCTGAGAGGACACTTTTTAAGATTTACATGGATTGTTCATGCAGCACAGTGTAGATACTCCTAGATACCTGAATTAGAATTTTGTGCCTCAGTTTGAAAGCAAGATACATTTGGTGTGATCCAAAGACCATTATGACATCTAGAAATCAGTCAGGATTCCAACTTAACTGTAGAGCAAGAGCTGCAGATGTAGGCAAGGCGACACCTGCCTGTCTTCCTGACAATAAAGGTCCTACACTGTATATGTAAGATCACAATTAATGATGCTGAAATCAGCAGAATGGAATTGGTGCCACTGTATTCAAAGGCAACAAGTATCTATGTAGTTCAGTCATTTTGAGATGTTACCTAGAGCAACTCTGGCTGCAGAGGCATCATAATTGATCCAAAAAGATACCCATGAGAGAATTGTGATTAGCGTGGAAGGCATATAGGTTTGCAAAATGAAGTATCCAATATTTCTTTTAAGCCGAAAGCTAAGTGATAATCGAGGATATGCTCCTGAAAGAAAGAAGTCATATAATGAGTAATGCCTAACAAAAGTTACATTTCTGGGTTGGGGAAGAGAGGAGAGGTTTTTTAATGAGCCAGTCCTTACCTGTAGTAAATTCCACTCTTTTTGATACCATCTTGTAATCAATGATAGAAAATTGTGGGAGCTCAATGTTATTAACTCCTGTTACTGCTGACTCCCCTCCATTCCAGTAAAATTCAATATCATCAGTAGTGTATCCATCTGAAACAGAGGCAAAATTTGATTATTGACTTTTCTTTTTGTTTTACCCTTTTCCTTAAATAGTTGCGGTTCAAGTGGAAGTAGCTGACATTAACCACGAATTCAGCCTTCTTTTGTGTGGCATTCCTGTTACATAGAAGACATATAGCCTCCTTTGTACCCTGGGGAAGCTTCTAGGTGCAGAATGGGAGAAGACAGAAAACCAGGACAGAATTTAAGATTAAAGATAATTTTTTAGCTAGCCCTAATGCAACAATTTTTCATTCAGGCTTGAGTTGCTCAGTTTGCCAATAGACTGATACACCACCAGCAAAACTGTTAAACTCTCTTTGGAAGAGCTCTGACAGTAAACCAGGTTCAGTTCCCAGTTTTTAATTTTATTTCCTCTATAGGCTGTGACAAAATACAGAGTTGGAAGCCAGTGGAGGCAAAGATGATTCTAGAAGAATTAAGGTGCCTGTCATATTAGCTGACAGTGTCTGTCACAGCTGAAGGTAACCCTTTGATATTCATGAAGCATTTTATATTTCAATTAGACCATGTCAACTTTGATCTTCAGTTATCACAGAACTATTTTTTTTACTTCAAAACTAGTATCTTTCTTCCACTTCCTTTTACAAGTGATGTTGATTATTTATAATTTAATTAAAAATTAATTTGCCATTCTACCACTGGGAATGTTAACATTATTTTTACCATTTTCAGAAATATTTTGATTGAACTAAAAAGTGACTGAGTTTAAAAAAAAAAATCTCACAATTGACAACATTTTTGAACTAATATTTAAACCGGTTCCACTTTATTGCATTTTTCTAATTTCTTCATATATTTACCAAAGGAGAGAACAAGATCTCATCTATTTTTAAACTTTTCCTTCAGGTGTTAGATTTAATCAGGTTTAAATCATGTAACAGAGATCAAATACAAACGTGTTTGAACTCAAAGCTTTAGAAAACTTGACAGTAGTTTTGCCAGCTGAACCAACTGTAGCATCAGAAGCCTCTACAAAAGTAGGAACCTAGCCTTTCATATGCACCACTAATGTAATATCTAGCTAGGGAAATTAGTCTTGAGATGTCTTTTCCTATGGTGGTGCCTGGCCATGGGACACCATGTTTTTAACCTTTACAAACTTCAAAGAAACTTCCAAATACATTTAAAAAAAAAAAAAAAAAAGGATCTAGTGTAAGCTAGTGCTGTTTCAAAATATCCTGATTTCTCCCTTGAATTTACTCCATTTAAAGCTGAAAGAAATTATGAGAAAGGGATAGTGATGTTTTTCAATCAGTAGCCTTCACATTTGTTAGCTCTCTTTTAGAAGGGTAATTGAGCTGGAGCCCCATGTTTTTATGTAGAGCAAACCTCAGTCCATTCATTATTTCCTTGGCAGTCATTCTAGTAACTCTGGTAGACACTATCAAGGTGTAAACTCTCCCCGAGCAGTCCACTCCCTGAGGTGACAGGACTGTTGCTGTGTGACGCCTTCATTATGTGCTCTGCACCTTGTTGCAGGTGCGTGAGAGGCACAGCTTTTTCCCGGCTGACAGTGGCTCACAGGTGCAGGGCTTGGAGGCCCTCCTGTTCCACAGACCTTGACATGGCTGTTTGCTTTCCAAACCGGCAAACTTGAGAGGAAGAGAATTGGCCGCAGTTTAAAGGACAGGAATCGATCTCAGCTCTGAAGAGTTAGCAGAGGGCAGACCGCTCCTTCTCTTTGAAGTGGACAGTGCCTTTAAGAGAGGAGCTGTAGTGATGCAAATTGAGAAACCTTCAAGTGTGGAGCAGCGCTGGCTTTTGGCTGGCAGGCAAGGACAAGCCCTCATTTCGGGCAGCAAATGCCTTAGCATTTACAATGGAAGAAAAGCTATTTCAATGGTAGGAAAAACGGGTCTTCCCTGTGCAGTGGCCAATGTTAAGGCTGATTTGTTCACTGAACTTATCTGTACTGTCCAGGTACTCCCTCGGCAGCTCTTTTGCCATGTAATCCGTTTCCCTCTGCATGTGTATCCATGTCACCAATTTAAAGGGGTGCCTCTGCTATTGTGACACAGAGAGCAGCACTCGCAACCGGACAAGTACGTGTGAACACGAATTTCGTAAGAGTCAGATATCGCCAACCTGGAATATTTCAATTATGTTCACAATAGCCGTCACGGGGCGGTTGCAAGCCTGGCCGCAGAGGCGCGGGCTCATTTCCCGAGGCGGCGGCGCACGGCGGGGATGGCGAGCGCGGGACCGGCGGGGGAAGGCGACCGGCGGCCTCCAGGGGGCGCCCGCGCTCCGCGGCCCGTGCGCGGCGCCGAGCGCTCCGGGGCACCCGCGGGGGGCGATCCCTGCGCCGCGGTGACAATGACACACACAGACAGAGAGACACACACAGACACAGAGACACACACAGACACAGAGACACACACTGTATGTGGTTTTGGTGACCTTAACAATAAGTGATCGTTAATTTTTTTTTTTTAAATTTAAACTAATAAATGCCCCATGAAAAGTATTTAAGCCTTTGTTTGCTTGTTAGATTATTTTCCATCTTCAAACCCATTAAAAAGTACTTAATTGCCCAGCTCAAGATATGAAACTTCTAGAAAACACTGTCTAGAAATTAAAATATAGCTCTTGATGTGCCAACTCTTTTTTTTTTTTTTAACTTCTAGAGCAGCAGCTGAGAGTTTAAGTGAGAACACTTGGTCAGAAGCACAACAGAGCTAAAATGTAACTAGATACACAGAGCAAGAAATAGATTATATATAAATCTTGCTGTTCACAGAAAAAATATTTCAGAAATGTTGCTGACATTGTGATATAGCTGAGGTTAACAGTGTATTGGATGCCATTAGCCTGTTTTACTTTCCCCTGCAGCACTTACCATCTCAAATACCTCTGGGATAAATAAGGATCTGTGTTACATTACCAAACAGAAGAAATGGTTCCACTATCATTAGCAATTCAACAGAGAAGTCCCTTTTCCCTTCTGATTCTTCAGGGTAAGCAGCTCTGAAACATCCAGAAGCAGGGTCTGTTCCTTAGGATCTCAGTCTAAATAGGGCTTTTCAGAAGACTACACCAACTGTGCGTGCCCCAAATCTTTTGGCCCTGTGTAAGGAAATGAGGCTGGAACCCAGCCCTCTTCCATCCCCACTGGATCCTGCCTTTTGTAACAACTTAGTATTTGTTGCTAAATGTATTCTTAAATGTATTCTTATATTTTTCTTGTAATTGCTCCTATAATTGTATTCAAACAGAAAGAAAATGTATTTCTCCTACACACCACTGAGATGGTCCCTACAGTGGTAAATGTACTGTACTATTTCAACTTAAACCCAACATGTGAATGGGGCACCACCGATCTGAAGATGTGTTTTGGAAATCAATGTAACTAGTTAATATTAAGGTTGATAGAATTGAAAAGTCTCCCTGCCACCTGTGTTTGAGTGGGTGTTTGCATCTTTTAGTTACTTTTTTTTCACTGATAAATATTTTCTATAGGCAGATGGCAGATTTCAGCTGGGGATATGAGTCAGAATTAAGCCTTAGCAACACTGACCCAAATGAAAACTTGGTTAGACTGGTGGAGTACTACATATTCTCAGTTATTTAAAAAGTTTCTTGAATAAAAATAAATGTTATGTATGGGGCAATCTGTTCCATCCCAATTGGAGACATCACTTCCTATCCATTAGAAGCAGAGAATAAATGTTAATATAGCAGCAAGTCACTCTTGCAACATCCTAATCTAGTTCAGAGAGTGAACCTTGCCTTAATTTGCAAGTACCTTTAACATTGGTTCATTGTTACTTGTTATAGTTTTTTGCCTCTCTAACTTTTTAAATCTCAGTTGCCAATGAGACTTGATACAAGCTTGGAAGTTCTTTGGGAGAGAAATTGTTTGGTTTTGCCTGATATCTCCTTAATGGCTAACACAGCAGGACTTCTCTGAATCACTGTAGTCTCCTTAGAGGGAAACATTGAAGGACTGTGCATAAGTAGTCAAACTTGTACTGAAAATGCCGTACCAGTTAATTTGGCTCCTTCTACTAGATTATGCCAGTGATGTCAAAGGACGTCCTGAGCCTAAAATAAATATAATGCAATGCACAATCAGAAATGCACATCAGTATGTTTTATCTAGTGTGTCTTTCTTATGCAAGAGTACCTCCTGTAAGGCATACTGGTATTTTTGTGTCCTGTTCACTAGGAAGGATTTAATCCTCATTAATTACAAAAAAACCCCAAAACCAAACAAACAAGGAATTATTAGGAAAGGAAAGCAAAAGCAAAATTCCTTGTTTGCATTTCCATATACATTCCAATTCATGTTATGCCATTTCTTGACTACTATATGTAGTTTTCTTTCTTTCCCCAAAATAGCAGCTAAGTTGGCTAGAAAGAAGTGCCACAGAGATGGAGAAGAAAAGACTTTCTTCAATTGAAGAAAGGACTGTCTAAATCATGATTCTGTAGCCTGGAGGCAAAGTGGCTGAGGGAATGTTATTACGAAAGTCTGTAAGATCCTAAGATAGCATGGTGAGCCTGAAGAGCACATGATTATTTACAATCCATCAGACTTCCAGACCAAGAAAACAACAAATCACATGCTTGGTGGCTAGTTTGAAAGAAATAAAGGCAAATATAGCATATAGATAAACTGCAAAACTCACTGTGTTCACTCATTGATATGAGTGTCAGAAGTTTATGCTTGTTCAGAAGCTCCCATGTGGTCACAGAATAAAAATCTATCCAGGTTATTAAATACAATGATACTATTTCTGACTTGATGTAGCAGTGTGCAGAGCACTTACTGGAGGTATTTGCTAAGAAAATATCAGCATGTATATCCTATGTTCTGTTCTAGCTTCATTGATATATACTGCTGGCCACTCTCAGAGACAAGGTCATGGGTGACATAGACATTTGATCTGAGACAGTATAGCAGTGAAGGGCCTGACATGTTCCACTGCAGCCTAATTTGCCCATCTTATTACTCTCATCTTTACAACACTTTTCTTTCATCACTGGAGTGACGATTTTTAGCCTGATATCGAGAAACTCTTAACTCTACACATCTTTGTGTTTCCTGTAAATCAAACCGTGATTAGAAAGTCCTGTGCAGTAATAAGCAACCTGCCCATGGTAACTCAATGGCTAAAATGTCACTGAAAACTCAGAAGTCTCTTATTTACAAATATTTAGTGAGCAGTGAGAGTAATTGAACTTTGGACTTGAGACATTTTGATGAGCTGTTGTCTAAAAATTTTCACCAAGGATATATTGCTTTTTAAAATCCTTTTAGCAAAGCAGGTGTGCAGTATGTGTTCCTGACTAGATTAGCTATTCATGTAGAGTGGCTCTGAAGCATGAAGTTTTTAAATAGCATGTTCGTTACTTTGGTAGTTACAGCTCCTGTGGATCTCTTTGTTTAATTACTTCCATGTGTCTCACTTCTTTGCCTGCATCCTCTTCTCTTGTGGGGTTGAACCCATTGAAGTGGTAAATGAAGTCACACTGTTCTTATCTAAAGGCTAGTTAACAGTGATTAGGGCAGCAGCTATGTATGAGGAGGTTAACCCCAATAGTCTCCTTGGCTTGTGTCCCAGTTCACTTGCTGTTGGTACAAGACTGTTTTTGAGAGCTTGGAGCTGGCCAGGGTTTGTTTCTTTCCAGTAGCAAGTGTCAGAAGTCCCAGTCATCTTCTCTTCCTTTCATTCTGAGATGCAGTTTTCCTGAATGTGTTTTGAGCATTCTCCTTCTCCCTTTATTCTTTTCCTTTTGAAAGGACACGTATAATGGATACCAGCTGTATCTCAATCTGCAGAAAGTTGAACCAAAGCTCCTGACCACTTCTAGAGAGGTTTGCTTGCTTGCTTTCCCCTCTTTGGTTTCTTCCCCCTCCCTGGTTTGATGAGGAGGGAAAAAAAGAACATTTTCAAAAGCAGTAAAATGCAGACCACAAATTGTGACTACTCCAGTTCTGTCAGCACAGGCCAGGAGTGCCAGGAGTGCCAGAATCAGGATAAGAGACATCAACATGTTGAGCGAGACCTGACCTCTACTGAAAGCCCAGTATTGCAGTCCTTCACCTCATTTGCTAATTCAAAGGACTTCCACACCTTCACATAAACCTAAGGCAACTTGCTGTCAGGAGCACCTTTTATGTAGAGTTTATAAGTCCAATGCAAATTATTCTTCCCCTCCTCTTTCTTTCTCATCTGAGCTGCTGTACAATAAATGGCTATCCCCGTCTAAGCCATAATCCTGGAAGTTTTTTTCTGACTTGAGTTGCTTTACAAAGTTAAAAAGGGAACAACACTATTTATAAGCACATTATGTAAACATTAGCAACAGAAGTCCAGCTGCTTAGCATCCAATTAATTTAGTTCATTCAATATTGCATGGTACACAGTTTTGTCTGCTCGTATTGTAAACACATCTTGCCCTTGAGCACTTATTTCATTTGACTAATTAAGATCTACTTCTAAGTGCTCTCGTTTTGTTGCCAGGCAAACTCACCCAATTTTAGATACAGCTGTTGTACTTGGTGAAAAAGGCGTTTGAAATCCAGGTCCATCTGGTTGGTGCTCCAGTGTGTCAGGCCAAAACCTGCCCTTCTTTAAGGCAGTAGGGTCTCTGCCTTCCACTGGACTCAGAATGGAGATGAATCAGGACATTTTGTGCTTCTTACCTGTGCCAGCATGTCTTATAAGAGTACACCTTCTATTTCTATGCAAGATTGTGTTCCTGTCTGAGACAGTGAAAACCCTTTTAGAATTTTAATTACTTAATACAGGTGCATAAATTTTTCAGAGAGGTAAAAATGGAGGCAAGTATGAGGCCACTGTACTTGGGCTTTTTAGATAGATAACAACAATGAAGTTTTCATGGTGGTGTGCCCTTTCTTTTCTGATTCTTCATCCCATTGAGGGAAGGGTGGATTGAGCGAGTGGCATGGGTTAAACCACAACATTGTTTCACTCTGACTACATTAGTCACTGACTTTTCAGTTCATGAACAATTGTAGAAATATTTAAAGTTATCCTGAGCTACATAAAAATTTTCATTCAGAAAAAATTAAGAACTGAGAGAAAAAAAGTACTTTTCTTAACAAAATCAATTTCAAATAAAAATACCAACTATGTTGACTTTTGAAAATGAAATACTGACTCATTTTAGAAAGTATATTTTGCAATGCACATGTACTGTACATGTAGTACATTTCTGTATGCATATTTTCCCAAAATAGTTACACATTACTGAGTCAATAAAACTTTGCTGGGGTAAAATTCTTGCCGGAAAAATACCATGTTCCCTTGGGCAATGAATAGGCTGAGTTCAGGAGCGGAGAGCAGTCCTGTACCAAGGAGATTAATGCCTTCTTGGACATCAAGGTGAATGAGATACTGCTGTAGTTGCCACTTTTCCTTAACGCTTCCAGGATGAGTAGGGGATTTCTGTGGCTAAAAGCATAGATTAAAGTCAAGGAACAGGCTTTTTAGGTAGTTGATGTACAAAGTCTGCTTGGTATCTGCATTTTTGTGTGGGGGAGGCAGACATGCAGCACACACTGATTAGTGGACTAATAAAAGGTGTAATGGAGGGGCAGGTGCTCCATGAAGAGAGAAGATCCAAGGTCTTATAATAAAAAGATGCTGAATAATTTTCTGTATGCCTAATCTTGTTGATACATATTCTTGGCCACAGTAAGCGCGTTAAATATTTAAATTACAGGTTCTGTTTCTTTGACCTGAAGTGTGAATACAAATAAGGCAGTCAAAGTCTGTGTGGATTGGATTAGAAATGGCAGAAGTTTAAATAACAGCTTGTTTTCTCAGGAAGAGCTCTCCCTAGGTAATTTAGTGATCCCAGAATCATAGAGAATTTTGAGTTGGAAGAGAGATCATCTAGTTCCCCTCTCAACCTGCCCAATGCTTCTGCCATGGGCACTAGACAAGGTTGCTCAAGGCTCCATCCAACCTGGTCTTGAACGCTTCCATGGATGGGACATCCACAACTTCTCTGAAGAACATAGTCCAGTGCCTCACCACCCTCACAGTAATGAATTTTTTTCTAATATCCAATTTAAACCAACCATCTTTCATTTTGAAGCCATTCCCTCTTGTCCTGTCACTACATGCCCTTATAGAAAGTCCCTCTCCAGGTCTCTTGTAGGCCCCCTTTAGGTGCTATAAGATCTCCCTGGAGCCTTCTCTTCTCCAGCTGAACAGCACCTCTCTGCACTCATGTTTCCTGCGTGGCCAGGGAGATCTCAGGTGGCAGTCTGGGAAACTTGGTGCTGCTATTTCCATGATGATTGAATTCCTGATGAATTGAGGGTTGCCAATCACCAGAAAAGATAAATTCAATGAAAAATTGTATCACTATGAATGGAGTCTTCAGACACAACTGAAATGCTCAGTGTTTTCTTCCTGAAGTTTCCTACACACCATGGTTTGCTTGTAACAACCTATTCCTCTTTGTGCAGTCTAGTCTTGCACTTAATGTTTGTTGCTAAAAGTTTATGAGGAAGATGAATAAATAAATAAAGCTCTTAGAGGTGGTATCAAGAAGTTAATGGAGGAAGCATTAAGAATTTTATCTGGAGAACTCAATTCTGTTCTCCATTCTGCAGAGTAGTTTCCTGAGGGCTGGAGGATTTGCATGTGAATATACTGCCCATTACTTCCTATGAATATTGTTGCAGGTCAGGTAAGCTGTCTTCCCACACTGAGATTTGAGGCACACTGTGTTGTGTTATTTGTATTACTTCAGTGTCAAGGAACCACAGGTCAAGACAGAGACCGGATAGGCACTGAGCAGGGAATTTTTCAAGATTTATGATATCTGTAAACTTAGGTACATTTGGGGCAAGGCTTCATTTTCACAAATTGAAGTGAATCCATGAGTACCAGAATCTTCCAATTTGTTCTGGGATTTGTTTCTTTTATACAGCAATTTATGCCTTGGCAGAAGACAAAGAATACATAAACTATACTTATGGCTGTAACATTCTAGGACAACTGCATTTTCTCACAGCACAGTATGCTTGCTCTTCCAAGATTGTGATATAACCAGGTGGAGAGACTATTTTCCCTTCAGCTCTGACTGCAGAAATACAGACTCATCTAAGAGCACAGTTGCTCTGGTGAAATCAGCCCTTCCCCTAAATGAATCCTTAATTTTTTTTAAAGCAAGCCCAGCTTTTCCTTTTCCTGTTCCCCTGGCCTGGGGACTGTCAGAGGCTGAAAACTCAGATCTGATGAAGATGTGCTGGGAAGTGACTGAGCTCCAGCTTTCCTGTCCTCCAGGGTGGTCACCAGGGAACTGCCTTAGTCTTATATCAGTATCTCTGAGGCTACTGAGATGGTGAAAATAACTGCATTCCTCTGTGTGCAATGGAAAAGTGCTTAAGATATACCAGACTTGGCTAATTTTATATGTTCATGTACTGGAATAATTGAATATAAAATATTTGCTATTAAAGTTTATGCAACCATATAAAGTTATCCATCTTTTTTAAAATTAAAAGGAAATGTCCTATAGACTGTACTATCAGCATCTGAGTAACTTGTAAATTTGTGTGTGGTGTAAAAACACATTGTGAAAGTAACATAACTGATTTATCGTTCTCTGGGGAAAGAAATCTTTCCAAAGTGTGGAAACAGAGCAGTCCCTGTGGCTTAACACTAGTGTGCTGTGAAGAATGAATTATTTTAGCTTAGTGACTGACTTAAAAGATGAGTGGTAAGGGATGACTTAAACTGAACCAAAAATACGTTTCAGATTTTGATGTGAAAAAAAAATGAAACATGCAGTCCTATTTGACTAATTTCTCAGTTTCAGTATCAACAAGCTATTTGTGAATCTGCCTCTCAGAGTATCTAAAAAACAACTTGCTCAGCCTCACAGCACTGTACTAGTCTTTCTGTTCCTGTGATGTTTAAATCTGCTTCTGTGGATGCTCATGCTGTAACTTTCAAAGCTCTCCTGTTTTTCTGCCAGCATGTTCTCTGCAGCTCAGTAGGATGGCATGTCAGAAGTTAATGTGGATCTACAGATTGTTGTGTGTGTGCAGAGTCTCCATGACTGATCCTTCTGAGAGTGTATTTGCAAAGATACAAGCTGTGTGTTTTTTCTGTACAGGGTATATTGAGTAACCTAGGGTGTATTATCTGAATGTCTTAAGGAATTATTAAAGTAAGTTTCAAATTGCAAAATGTGTTGCCCAGAGAAGAATCACTTTGCTGTTCCAGTGGGCAGTATATGGGATAAATTCTGCAGTCTTTTGTGCTGCTCTCCATTCCTGCTCTTACTGGAATGATTCCTGTGACATTGTCTTGGTTGTTTTATGAGTGCGCTGTGATAAAGTGTGCTTTTCTGTTTTCTGTTTGTTAACTATTCTTCTGCCAGGCTTTGGGAGAGCCAGTCACTTAAACATGGCATTTGATCCAGAACACAGTCTTTGTGAAATAAGGCATTTTGTGCTTGTCATAGCACAGGCAGCAATGGGAGCACAGCAGGCATGGACGGAGACCCACTTGCACACTGGGGAATTGTGAACACTATGAATGCGATGAGATGCTAAGAACATCTGTCACTTACAGGTGGTAGATTAAGTCAAGATGGACAGGCAGGAACCCTTCTACCTTTTCCATTCAGATAGCTAATGATTGCAGAAAGATGCACTGTTTGAATGATACGGGTTTTGGAAATCATACCTCTCTCTTTCTCTCTTCTTAGTTCGCCAAGTCTGAAAGAAATTTAAGGCTGAGTATGTAGTTGAGAACAAATAAAGGAATTGGCCAGAAGCAGAAGAGAGCTTTTATTCTCAGTGCTACACTGTAATAACGAGAGACAAGTCAAAGTGGAGAAAATGAGAGGTTTTTTCCCCACGGTTTGCAGGGCCTGTGGGAAGCGACAGACGCCAGAACAGGGGTTTATGGCTGACAGGTCTCATGGGGGAGCAGGGGCAGTCTGACTGGCGGGTGAGTGAGAGAAGCTCTGCATTTACAGATGCAGCAAAACCTAAGCAACTGTGCAGGGAGAGCCACCCTCATTAAGAACATCAGAAATGGAATCTCTTAAAAAAGGCATTGGACCTTTGTTTCTTTTTTTTTGATTTTTCATTGGGAAGGGGCCTTGCAACTGGCTTTCAGAATACTCTGAGCAACAGGCTTCTTTGAAAAGGGAGAATTTATGCCTTCTGTGGAAACAATTTGATATGTTTGGTGAGGAGAAGCAAGATGAGACCAGATGCCCTTTTAGTGGTTTTGGATACTTTAGGGAAAACACATAAGTGGATCCAGCTCAAAGCTCTTGCTGCCTCAGGAACCAGAACAGTAATATTCATTAGTGAATTTTTATTGCCAGGCATGAATAAATTACTAGATATCTGGTGCCTGCAGACAGGCAAAGATGTATGAGAAAGCTTGGATTTAAGACAGCTTTTTCAGCTCTAAAAAATATCCCTATTTGTCTGAGGTGTAGGTTCTTACATCCTTGATAGTTCAAATGCAATCATGCCCTGGATCAATGCAATCGTGTCTCAAGCAGGAAGCTGTGATAAATCTGTTCAAATCTTATTCTGTCAGACGGCTCTGTGCCAACAAAGGTGATAATGAATGTTTAGGTATGAACTCAGTTGTTGTTTTTTTTCTGGCAACAAACTGTGTAGAGCTTCAAGTGGAGTATTTTATTGATTTACTGTAATATCACTGTAAGTCAACTGAGCTTTCATTGAAGCATTACATATATTTAATGTCAGATCTATTTCTATAAGAAGAAGGGAAAGCCAAAAACCCCAGTGGAATCAAGGCAGAATTGCCATTTTTTTATACTGTAGCCCGTGAAATAAATCTTACTCTTTCCCCCAGCTATATCTGTTCAGGTGTCTGTGGGCTTGTTCAGTTCACTCACACATGCTGATGACTTAAAATCTGTATTATATAAAATTTTAGTATAGGTCTTCTAGCTTTTTTAGTATAGCACTTTTAACTCACTAAGCACCTTTGTTCAGTATTTTCGAAATTGTTGTTTAATGTTCCTTGTCAAGAACTCCAACGGACAAAGATTTTAGTCAGGTGAAAAAACACCTTATTGGCAGAAATGTGCTTAGAATAAGACATAACAGGGTCACACCACTGGTATGGCCAGTCAAAATTACTCAGAAGCCTTGAAGCTGTTCCAAGAAGGACAAAGATGATGAGAATGACAAGGGTTGGGAGGAAAGTATGGTTGTTTTGGGACCACTGACTCAAATTCAGGAGGTGTGGTGAGGGCGGTGTGATTGGAAGGACGGTTTTGGGGATGGGTGAAAGCAATGAGGTAACGTCCAAATATTGTAAATAGATAGTATTGTAATAATTGTAAAGGCCTATACTGTCAATGTGTGCAATATATTTTTTGCACCAAAGTCACCACAAAAAAAAAAGAGCTGCTTTTTGTCTTTCTATACTCCAAATTGTCCAGGGAATTGTTTCTCTGATTTTAGGTGACAAGTGGTTTCTAAGAGCGTTGATGACAAGGCTAATGCACAGTTCAGTGTTGCAGTGTCAATCCCTGAACTGTGCTGCAGCATTACAGTTGTCATAGAGACACAGATTTTGAGACCAAAGGGACAGTTCTGATAATCTGTTCAGACCTGTTGTAAAACACATTGCCAATAGGTAAATAACTTTGCCAAACTGGAGCACAGCCTGACCCTCCCTCTCCTGTGACAGTGAAACACAGTTCACTGAAGTTTGAGAGATGCTGTAAGTAAAACCCTAAATGGGGATTTCATTTATTGTCAGTGATGCTGTCAGCACACCATTTTTTTCTGATGAGTGAATGCCAGGTGCAAGCTTAGTCTGCAAGGTCACTCTGTGATTTCGATACTGGTGACTTCAGAGGGACAAAGAGTATTAAAATAACAACAGTATTCTGTATTATCTTCTAGGTAGATCGATGAGGTCATCACTTGTATTTGTAATGAAGGATTCAAGAGCAGGGCAGGGGCAGCCTGAACTCTGGTAGAGGAGCTCTGGGTAATACAGTTGTAGCAGCATCATGCTACTGTCCCTGGTTGTTTGCCTCCTCCTTCTGTCTGCTCCTTTGTCAATTGAGATCTGTGTCTGCATCTCACCCATGCATATCCATGTCAGTCCACAGCCTGTCATAGCTGCTGCCAGGGACAGTGGACTTGTGCCAAGGCACTGGACTCTGAACTGCCATACCAATTGCAGCCCTTGCCAGAGGCTACCTGGTGCAGCAGAACTAACAGCTGGGGGATTTAACATCTTAAATTGCCAAGCTGACATCCATCAGAGCTCATGTGAGAGTGCCAAGCAGTCTGTGTAACCTCCAGCCAAATACTAAGTATCCTCTTTCCCAGTATATGCTAATCTGTGAGAAATGGATTGTTACAGATCCCAGCTCTGCTGATGAAGCAGTTCCAGTTATAAAATCCCTTGATTTTGTACACAGAAGTTTCCAGTGGCCATCACGGTAATAGATACTGGAACAGGTGTAAAATGCCTGATATGGTCTCCCCATCTGCCGCTGCAGAATTTGGAATAAGGTGAACTGCTTGAGTAAAGCTGTGAAAAATGTGTGTAAAAGAACATGTGCTGCCAAAATGCTCTCCTCCTAAATGTATAAATTTCTCTGGTTGTCAGCCGTGCATACATAGCTTCTACAGTCCTGTAAGCTAGCTTCAGGAAAGCTGGAAATGCAATTTTTAAATGAAAATAATCTGCTGGCTCAATATAGGCATGCATTATCCATGCCTTTGCTGTACTGCTGGGGAGGTTTGATAATGGGGCAGCGTTTGATTCCTTGTGCTCTTTTCCATTCCTGTGTCACACAGATTTTTTGTTGCTATTTGCAATGCCTGAAATTACTCACAGGTAAGTATTATTAAGGAACAATTCTTAGCACTTTAGATTTTCAGGGATTGTCTTTGGCTAATTTCCACAGCATCCCTGTTAGGTGAAATGATTCACTGCCTTTCTGCTCACAAACAGTGTGATGTTCATCTATTATTTGAGCAAATTAACTGTGGGGCTTCCTAGTTCCTCTGGAACATGCTCCTCCTTCAGTAAGTCTCCCTCAAAAACACATGGAAGATCAAAAGAGGGCCAGGTTTTGTGTGTCCTGCAGCATTGGTGTTCTCTGGCACTGCTGCAGAGCTGCAGCACTGTTGTGGATGCACTGGGGAGCACTCAGCTTTTGCAGGGGAAAGCGTGTCTCCAGCTTGCTTGTTTCAGAGGTGGGGAAGCACCCTGGGACAGCAGAAGAACTCTCTCAGATGCCACCTGCCTGCCATCCTTTAGGAATGAAGGAAATCCTGCAGCTCTCACAGTACAGTGGTACGGCTCTGGAAGCTGGTGCTGCGTGGATTAAACTATGTAACTGTACACAGTATAAAAATCAACAGAACTACTTTCCAGGGCTTTGAAAATGGTTTGGCAGTGCACATACTGCGCAGTATCTGTCTAGTGGTGAGAAATGCTGCTTGCTATTACACAGGCTGTTCCAGAATTGCTTAGTGATTACAGCACCACCTTCCCTTGCCCTTTTATTTAAGGAACAGTTCTGCCCTGGGGTTCATATAATTCTTGTCTCTCCCAAAATAGAGGTGGATAAGCCTTTATATCAAAGGGATATTTTTTTTTAACCAAAAAAAGTTAAGTTTTATTTTCCTCCTAGCTCTGTGAGCATTTGTATACTGGCACAATAGAAAGCTTAATAGCTGAAGGGTGATGCAGGAGCTAGAAGGACAGCTTGAGGGTGATAATCTTTTACACCAGCTCTGCCATGGAAGGAAATGCCATGTGCCTGATATATGTGGCATGAGCAGAGAAGCAGTGGTCATGGTTATCACCTCTTTATGCAGCCTCTCCATTCTGCCTCCTCATAACTTTCCAGAGGATTAGCAGGTACTACTAAGTGCAGAGTACTCTGGACAACTGGCTTACTTGTACTCAAATGCCAAAGAAAGAAGCAGGCAGCCTGCCCTTCAGAACCCTGTTCTTCCAAGTATGATCAATAATTTTCAAGAGTTTTAGAGATGCAGAGAAGAGCTGTGGTGCATTAGAAAGTGTATTTTAGGTGGAGAATTGTCAAAGACACCAGTGTCCCTGACACATCTGCTACCTGTGGGCTTTCAGTAGGAGGTAGGTAAGCATGTTTGTGCTTTTGGAAAGTCCTTCAGTTGTTGGTAGAACTGACCTAAATACTCATGAGAAGTAATTCACTCTCCACTTTTGACCTGCTGGCAAATTGTGATCAGATCAACAAGTATTAGCATATCAACATACCTATCAACAGATCTCTGGAGACATGAATTATTTATGCAAGTGTTCAAAGGGTCTGGAAAGCAATTTTGTTTTGGGGATGTATGACTGGCCACATGGCTGACATGGTATTCTCTCATCCCTGACTGTGTTAGCATTTTAATTGCTTATTCCATCTGATGTTAATTTTGATTCATGATGAGGTCTCAGTGATTGTAATAAGTCCATTCTCACTGAATATTTAACCGTACAAAGCTTCATTTATATGAAAGCTTGTGAATAAAGAAGCACAAACCAGTCAAGTGTCAGTCTGATTTTGTTATTCAGGCTGCTAGCTGATAAATGCTCATGTACTTTGATCTGCTTCAGACATGATTGAGCTGGTGACTTCAAATCAACTACCTCCCAGCAAATAAATTCATGTATGAATTCAGTATGAAGACAACTTCAGTATCATCACCCATTTTGTTTGCTGTGATATTGTGTATATATATCCATTCCCTCTGCTGATCAGGTAAAAAAGTTACTGAGGAGATGTGTTATGCACTTTATTTTGAAAATCAAGATATGACTCATTCTCCAGATTGCATGCCTTAATAGTTTTAAGCTGGAAGATGGGGCATGCAGCAGCAAGCATGATCAAGAAAACTGTTGTGTGCCAAAAAAGGCAGAGGACTGCAAAGCCCAAGATTGGGATGACAACCATGCATCTTAACAAGCAACTTCTTAGGTCCTGTAAAGTGGTGGATTATGACATTCAGACAGAGTTTTGAACTCTCAGAAAGTGACTGGGGAGATCAGTACGGTGATGGGCAGCACTAGAAAGGGAATCTGCAATTGCCTACTGCCTCTGCTTCTTCGGCAGGAGAAGAAAATGGCTGTATTTGTGTTCATATACAGGGGTGTGGGTTTGTGATGCTTCAGTCAGCTCAGGGCAGTGTGGATATGGACAGGCTAACTGAAAGCAGATGTACAGGGAAAGTTAATGTCTATTGGTCTAACACAAGTGTTCATTACATGTACATCAACTTGGCCCAGCTTGCCATGCTACTGTGACTGTTGAGAGGGTTTAATATGGTGCATAATTAATATGTCTCTCCAGACACTTCCCTGTACGAGTTGAATGGTGAACAAAGAATAAGCTACTGTGGAGACTCTGGACAGCAGCTATTGAGATGCTTTATGGGGACCCTTGACAAAACTGTGTGCTTGCTTCGCTTTCTGAGATGTCTGTGTGCAATGCCAAAACACTAGGATCTTAAAACAACCCTAAACCCCAAGGAAATCTCTAAAGAAATAAATGAGCAGGTACTGTTCAGATGAGGCTCTCTATTAAAAATATTTTTCATTAAGCCAATTGTGAACGTTTACTTGATTTAAATCTTTTGCTGGTGGAATAAAAGGTTTGTTGTTTTTAACCTGGCAGAAAATGTCTAAAATTAATATAAAAAGACTTTTTGGGAAAAGGAGGAAAAGCAAATAAATCTTGGGAAAGCATTCTAAGTTTCTTACCAAACAATATAAAATCTAAATTAAATGCTGCTCCTCCACTGACTTATATTAAGGCTGATAGGGATTAAGGACATACAAAGAAAATATACTTCATTATGGAGAATAATTTTGAAGGTATGTGGCCATTTCAATGCCTTAAATAAGGCAGTTTTTCTGATAACATTAAATAGAAATTATAAATTAGTATAAACATTGGGCTGACAGCCCATCTTGTGCCGGGGTCTTGTGAGCCCATCAGTGCTCTAGACTGACTATATGCCTTTTTTCAGTGTCTGACAACTGCCACCTCAGATATGTTGAGATATATTACATTTATATATACACAACTGATTAAACATCTTTTCAGTCC
This sequence comes from Grallaria varia, assembly GCA_013396735.1. Classification (NCBI taxonomy): domain Eukaryota; kingdom Metazoa; phylum Chordata; class Aves; order Passeriformes; family Formicariidae; genus Grallaria; species Grallaria varia. The sequence continues at coordinate 228,499 of VWZG01012281.1, forward strand.
ACAGCAAAATCTTATATCATGAATTCTGCAGAATGAAAACTGTATTTACCAAACTTCTCAGAAATTTTATTTTCTTGAATGGGATGTGCTACAAACAATGAAAACATTGTTTTTGTTAATTACATAAATACTAGGAAATTATTTTGGCCAATCATTGATCAGTTTGTCTCTCTGTTTATTTAAAACTTCAAACTATCCACCAAAGCAGAGGTTTGAATGCTAAAATGGTTCCTTCTCTGCAGTAAACTGAAACAAAATGCTGTATTTGAGGAAATCTTTCTAGACTCATACTTTAGAGGGAAGCATTATTACAAAAAACAAGATCACTTAACTCAGTGCAACAGTTGCAATGTGAAAAGTGGAAATTTTGTGAAAACTGCAGCATTATTTTGCCTTGGTCTTTAAGTAGTCTTAATAAATTTGTTTGGACAGACTTCTCTGGGGTCAGTGGCAGCATCTGGTCTGATCAACAACAGAATAAAGGTTCTTTTCAAAAACTCTTACAGGCATTCTCCAATAGCGAACATCATAAGAGATACAGAGACTATGTTAATGACAAACATTTGTAAGTGCATGCCTTGTTCCTATGCGTGTGGAAGACAATGACAAAGCTCTCATTAACTTTGGTGCTGAAGGATCAAGTTGTTTCCTTTTATAACCTCCAAGTGATCTGGTGAAAGCAATTGATCAATCCTGCCACACCATGTGGGATAGATGTTAGTCTTGATGTTAGAGATGAATGCACTAAGGTGAAGTAATTAATTCAGGTTCTGCAGTGATTACGCACAGAAGGTGGACAGTGCTCAGTTGCTCTCCTCTGAGTGGATCATCAAGAAATACGCTCCTCTCTTGCTCAACAAGAGATTTTGAAAGACATCTTATAAGCTGGGATCAACCAATATTGCGAATGAAACATTTTGGCTTATGTATTACAGAGATATATTGGGTATGTTCAGTGTGCAAGCCCACTGGACAGGCAGTATTTGAACAACTTGTTCCTGTTTTGCCTAACCTGTCAATATCTTTCAGTCCACAGCTGTCATTTGGCCAACCCTCTCCCTTCAGTAACTTACAACTTTCAATTTCTAGTGTGCAGTTTTGTTCATCCAGAGGATATCTGCGTAGGTCCATCATGCAAGCAGCTGTTGTTGTGATCCTGTAAGAGGAGGGTGAAAAAAAAAAGAGACTTGAATTCACATTTTACTTGAGATGGCAAGATTTTCCATAGTGGTTATTCTCTTTGTTTAAATACAGAATTGTTTGGCTCACGGATTCCTGGCATACAAGCTTTATAGTGCTTGTAAAGCATAATTAAATCATTTATACAGCACAATATACTGGTCACAGCATAAAGCATCAGAGCACATGCTGAATATTGTAGAGCAGGATTTTGACTAAAAACCTTATGTGCAAAAGTGTACAGTGCTTTGAAGACCTTTCAGTGATATTTCGACTTGGACATCTTATTTTTAATGTTCTTAATTCAGACAACTTCAAATAGTTTTGCAAATTGTTTTATTTATAACTTGTACTCCTGATTACTTTTGGTTTTAATTTTATTGTCACTTACTGCTATTTGAGTTTTGTCTGATAGGCATGTGCTTTTCTCCCATGCTGTGGAAATACTGGTAATACCTTATTAATTATTTTTGTGGTTTCATAATCAGTTTATCATTAATTATGATAATTGAACATCACCTCTTAAAATCAAACACTTGTGAAATTTAACATCATACAGTGGTTACTTCATGAATGTTGAGAGTAACTATGATTGCAGAATGAATGTTTCAGATTATTGCTGCTTCTAGAGGGCATATAAGTTGATATTTTGTCCTTAAAGGTACTGACCACAGCCCAAGACTTTTTGCAAAGCAGTTCCTCTCCCTTTGTTAGACCATATATTTGCTGATAAGCCTGACGTGGGAGGAAAGTAAGTGACTTCGCAAGGACAGGGGTCAAATATTACCTTCCTTTAAAGATCCCTTCAAGAAGGGCAATCATATTGGTGTTTTCAAACTCACAAAAGTGAGTTATCATCTGCATTTGCCTTTTTATTCTGTGATAGAGGGGTTCTTAAATGCTTATAAAACTTTTGAAGCTGTGAATGGGCAAACTTGGCTTGTAATATTATTGGTCTCTCTCTTCCTCCCTCCAATGATTTCTACCAGAGAAAGGCAGATAACCTCTTTTCTTGATGTGGATTTGGTCCTGTTGTTCCAGTTCCATATTAATTCCACAGGAACACATCTTGAGATTTTACTTTTGATGTGTTGAAAGACAAGCACACTTACATGCCGTATTGAGGTGATAATCCTTGCTGTCACTGAAGTGACAGAATTAAAAGGGGGAAAAAATGCCGCATGCTTTATTACTGTGACGTACTTCAAAATATTCTAAGTCTACAAAATTCATCTGTCAGATCTAAGTGTAAGGACCACCTAGCAATGGCTGTAATGAGAACCACTCCATGAAACTACTCTGGAGTACTGTGTAAAGTACCATGAAAATGCATTTTTACTTTTTCTCAGGCTGATTTTTGTTGTATTAAATTGAAATGCATGCATCTTAACGGGTTTCACATTTGTCATAAAAGAGGTCAAGGGCTTCAGCCGTGGCAGGACCTCCTTTAGATTAGCCGTGAACCAACTATACCTTACTGACAGGCATTGAGAAGACATGCAGCACTAATTTGTCAGACGCCTGCTTAATAATGCTTAAGATCACACCTAACAATCTACTAACATTAGTCACAGTTAAATGGTTTTTAATGAATGTTTCATAGGGTAATGTTTTTTTCCTAATTAATAAATTGGCTGCTATGTTGATTTAGTTCACCTATATCAACCAGATTTATTTATATACAGAAGCAGAAGCTGACATAGTGTTTTCTAAACCACTGAAGTGGTGCAACATCTGCCCGCCCATCCTCAGGCTGCTCTATGATCTCAGAAATTCCCATTAGGCTTTGGCTTTTGAGTAATGAGTTGAGCAGTGACGTGTACCTTGACTGTGCCAGAAACTCTTGCATGGCTAAGGTGGGGATGGCAGTCTGTACCAGGGACTTCTGTTGCCTGACCAAGGAGGGGAACGAGAGAGAATCAGTCATCCCCTGACAGCCTTGGAACAATCTTTACCTGAGTTGTAGGCCAAGTGAAACAATGCCATTGTTAGTGAACTTTTTTAAATCTCCAGTAATTACCAACTTGGACTACAGCCAGGATGGAAACTGACTAATGACTAAAGCTAGCATTTTGTGACCCTATAAGCAGCTGTTCTAAGTGAGGCCCTTTTTGTTCTCCTAGGGTGCAGTGGATGCACCAGCACCTCTGAGAGGGATGTCTTTCAGAGCTTGCCAGCTCTCAAACTTGCGATACTGGCAGGACCACCATGGAAAACTGATGGTGGGACCTGGACTGACACCCCCACCCAAACTCCACTGGCCACTAAAGGCTCAAGTCTCACCCATTGAGAAATGACGAGGACTTTGACCATAGCATTTCAATGAACTTGAGGGGAATCTTTAACAGGAATGCCGTGGTGAATTTAAATATACACAGCTTTGTGTCTGTGTTTGTGTGTGTGAATTGATTGAAACACACTATAGCAAGTATAGCATAAATATTGCTTCTTGGTTCTATAATTAAATCACTGTTGTAACTGTAGTAAATTCTATTGAATGCTTTTATAAATGTTGGTCAATTATTAAGTGCTGCTAAATCCTTCATATTAAACTATATAGGACTGAGATTGCAATCAGCCGCACCTAGGCTCCATCAGGAATTTAGAAAGCAAGGGGACCCTCTCTAAACCTTGTGACTCAACAGGAAGGTCTCCCTTCCTCTCTGCACTGTTTTATGTCCCCAGTTTCTGTGTGAATCATTCTGAATTGATTCTAGTCTGATTTTCCTTTGTACACTTCATCTATGCAGTAAGTAACAGAGTAAACCTTTCCATAGCACTTTGTGAAGTTGTACTGTCACAAACTTATAATAAACCTGCTTTTGGTAATACATTTGATAGTGAATCTTTGAGTGACCATAACCACTCATTTGTGACAAGCACAGTGTTTGAGTGGCCTATTTCCTAATGGCCAGTGTATCCGTACTGCTGACTTCTGCAGTTTTGCATATTTTACATAAGCTGCGTAAGTAACAGCAATTGGCTACTTTTTATAACAGCAATGCAGATTAATAGTGCAGTAGTAAATAATGCAGTTGTTTGTACCTGGAATTTAAATACTCTACAGGGTTTTTCCCTTTGACATTAATTCTGACAACTGTATTGTCTTCTCACTATTTGTGCAGTTTTTGGTGCACTGGATCGTTTGGTGTGTCTGATCACTGATATTATCCAAGAACAAAAGTTAATGTATGTTAGTTATGTTAATATGTTAGTTATTACTAAGACACTGTACTGCTAATTGCAGGTGAGGGCTGGAAGTAAATGCTTGGATTATGGAGAAGAAAGTTACTAAACTTCTAGTGCTATATGGAAAAAAACCTCACTAAAACCCAGTATTTGCAAAATGGACTTCCTTAATAATAAGTAATACTGTCAGAGATTCCCCTGCAAGGCAGCAGGTTTTATAGGAACAAAATTAATATTCTTAGTAGTATTAATTCTTAATATTCTGGGTTAGATCATCAATGAGCATTTAAAGAAAGTTCAGAATGAGTACAGGAAGTGGATTCATGGTTCAGTGCTTAAAGTGTTTCTTCAAAATGCTGTCAAAAAGCTGATCCTCAATTCTTGGATAAGAAATAGAAACGATTTTTAAGACAGCAGTAAGAGCTAAATGTGAAGATGAACAGAGCTAAACAATGCAAATTCTGTTCTGAAATGTTTCCTTCATTTGGAAGACAGGTATCAAATTTTAATATGTTTATTCTTTTTCTGTCAGTCAACAGAGCATAAATTATAAATGTACAGGAAGTTATGAACTTAGATGGACTAATTTTTTTTCCTTAGAAGCTAAATAAAATCTTCAAATCAAATAAAGAATAAACATGCTTCTCCTAACCACTGCAAAGGTGGGGTTTTAGTACATGCTGGAAGTAGACTTTCATATCCCAGGTAAAACATTGCTTTTTATTAAATAAGCGTTAATTTAACTTCAGTGGTATCAGGGAACTTAATCCCCTAGCAACTGTTTGTCATAAGAACCCAGACCCACACCCCTGGTGTAATAGGCCTAATTTTTCTGGAACCTGGAAAAATTTTGATGTTTAGGATTTAATGAGATGTCTTGTAGGGATAGTTATTGAAGGAATAGAGAAAGGGTTACATTTAATCTGCAATTTTTTTTCTGTCTATGCCATGTACAAGGTTTACAGTTGTTATGCCTGCTGACACTGTAAATTTCCAAGCAAGGCCTGAGTGGTTGACCCTGGGAGAAAACATCATCTCTGAACCTGCAAACATGCCCAGCTTCTAGTGCCTGGAGCAGCCTACTTGCAGGGTGTACATTTGAGCATTAGCATTCTTGGTTTGGTATTGGATATTTTACATAATGTAGTGTGTACTTGGGAAACCTGTACTCAGCAGTCTGTGTGTTGCTTCTATGGTCAAACTCTATCAGAAAATTAAGTTACAAGTATTAGTATAATTGGGAAAGGCCAATAGGTAATTAAATAATAATAATGCTTTCACAAATCTCATTAGAAGTTGAGAGAAAATTTGCAATATTGAGCCAGATGCAGTAAAAGATTTAGATACACAGTCTTAGATATGAGTGCATTAGCATGAGGAAAACATTTTTTTTAATTGGAAAAATATTATAGTTTAGCTAATTTTATCAGTAGGAGATATATAGGTGTCTCTGGGTGGCAAGATGTCAACTGCTAGATCACTGCTGTAGACTACATACTTCGAGGTAACACTCAAATTTATAAGGAAAGCTTTTGTATGGATTTAGGTTAGAAAGTGTCACACGTTTCCTTTTAATCCTGCCCTGAGTAATAGTAGAGTTGAACAACAACATAAAAATCAAAAGGATCTTGAGGAAGATGCCTAAAGAGAAACATACAGCTCAAAGAGTTAAAGCTGTACCCAGCTGAGAACAAGGTCTAGCATGAGAAGGGCTCAACAACCTTTATTACATCAGGTAAAGCAACCTGTTCTTCTTAAGTCACACAAAGATGAGGCCAGGAAAAATGTGTCAGACTACGGGCTTTCTACTGTGTTTTATCAATACGCTGCCTGGTCAGTGTTTGCTTGATTTGCCTTTCCTTCATCTTTGTTTTTCATAGAGAAAAAAGCAATCTAAAAAATTCATTAAAATCCACAAAGAAGTGAAAAAGGCTTTTAAATAGGGAAATGTTGTGATATGCCTTTCTGAGAAAGGTGTATATAAGGGGGAAAGGGACAAAAACAGGCTCGCCAGTGATGAGCAGTGGCACGGTGTGATGAAACTTGAGAAAACCAGCACTCATGGGACCCCTCAATCTGCCTCAGGAGGTGTTTGCTATGATGTCCCACACCTGAAATGTTTCTACACGAATGCAGCTGCATGAGGGACAAACATGAGAAGCTTGAAGATTTGGCCCAGTCCCAGAGATTTGTCATCACTGGCATAAGGGAAACCCGGTGGGATGAGAGCCGTGGCTGGAGTGCCCTGTTGGATGTTATAGGTTCTTCAGGAGGGATAGGCAGGGCAGTAGAGGAGGAGGAGTGGCACTGTGTGTAATAGAAGGGTTAGAATGTATGGAGCTCACAGCTGGCAATGGCACAGTTGAGAGCCTCTGGGCGAGAATCAAGGGGCAAAGAAATAATGCAGATGTCATAGTGGAAGTCTGCTATAGACCCTCCAGCCAGGAGCATGATGCCAACAAGTTATTCCTTGAGGAACTAAGGGACATTTGCAAGTCAATGGCCTTAACTATAATAGTGTCCCTAACTAGTGCTGTAGCATAGTAATAGACAGGGATTCATGCTGAGACCTGGAGGAGTCATTCTGATTTTGTCTATCCCTGTGCACCTTGTAACATTTCTGAGAGTGAATAGACTTGTCAAATGTAGAGGAGGAATATTCCGTTTTCTCTGAGGTATAAATAAAAATGTCTGTTTCCAAGCAAAAGACAGGCATGAGAAGTTAATCTACAGGGTGTCAAATCAATCAACTCCACTGGCTTGAAATAAGAATGTTAAAGAAACCCCAGCCTAATGAAAACATGACTGTCTCTATTGCTCCTTCCATTCACATATTCTCCCCAAAAGCTGCTGAGTTTCCTGCTTGGGCTGCCATGATGTCCCGAAGCTCACCTGACACGCTCCTTATCTCAGTCTTATTTACCCCTGGTCATATCAATTTAACAGCTGCCAAGCCAAATAAGGCTGAATTTGCCTGGGTTGACTATTGTTTTTGTTAGATTAGTTTAGCATGGATCAGCTCATTGGTTGCACTCACTGTTGGGCCCTAAAGGTGGCTAATGGCACCATCTCTGAAGATGAAGATGATGAAGAACTGATGAAGGCAGTGCTCGCCTTTTGTCACGGTGATGAATTTTGTCAAGTTATTCCCCTATCAGTGTTAGGCACCACTGAATTGCCATGGTCAGGTCATTGCTGGCAAACTGCTTGAGCTCTGTCTCAGAATGAAGGCCCAGAAGAGTCAAAATTGTATTCTTAAATAATGTTCCCTGTCCATGTCAGCAGCAGAGCCTAATCCTGTATGTATACATTTAGTATGTCTTAGGCAGGGGAAAGCCGCTGAGTTAATGCACAGTGTGACATCCAGCTAAGAGGGAAAGAATGGTTAGTGAGTGTGTCTTTATATGTCCAGTTACTGGGTCTGATGCAGGAGATGTTGACTGAAGTAAGAGTATGCCTGGTCTGGCTGTTGTGGTCACTTCAGCTTGCTCCAATTAGTATTCTTTAATATAACCCAGGCACTAGTTTATTACATTGGTTTTGTTCCTACAAAGCTATGCGGTCTTTTTCACTTCCTAAAAAACATGAGCTCTCCCTGAGGATACCTGATAGCTTGGTGGTGAGTTGGAAGAGGTGTAAATAATGAATGCATGCTTCAAGGCTGAGGAGCTGCAGGGCTGTATCCGTATCTCTGGCAATTTCAGGCATTCAGGGTGAGCAAATTATCAAAGAATACAGCATGAGAATCAGCTCTGTGCTATCATCTATTCAAGTGTAAACTGAACTGACTGTGAATTTGAAATCTGTTATTCATTTGCTATCTATTCTTTCCCCCCCTCTTACAGGTTGTATTTACTTCTTTTGCTGTTTTTGTTTGTTTTGTTTGGCTGGTTTTTTAATGGTGAAGAGTTGTTTGCTGGAAAAGGTCACTGCTGATCTTCCTTTAAGCATTCCAAGTTCAGAAATTTCTGGAAGCACTTTGAAGCTTATGGGTTTTCTAATGAGGCTTGCAGCTGTAGTGCATTTTGATAACAGGTGTTTGGATCTACAGGGCAGTACTGTGTACTGCCTAAGAACTGCCTGCAGCAAGTGATGTCTTCAAGCAGAATTCTCTGCAGCTTCCTTTGATATCTGTTGTACATGTCAGCTGATTGTATCAGTCTCACATTTGACCCCTCTTCTGAACGCAAATAGATGTTATCACGTGTGTTAAGCAGGTGCCGTTAATGCTTATGGAAAACTTTTGTATTTTACGTTCTGTTTGGCAATTTTTCAAAAAGAGATGGCTCCAGAGCTGTAGATCATTTTTTTTTTTTTTAACATATATCTCTTTTATTCACAGAGAACATTGACTCCTACAGTCAGTGACAAGTAGGAGTGTCTCAGAGGTTAGATAATTTTCAACTTACGTGCTGTTCCATGAAAATGTTTTGGGGAGGGGGATATCACATTTCAGTTGCCTTGGGAGATTTACCTAGGCACTCAAAGTATTTGTCAGTAAATTAATGATCATTATCATGCTTAAAGAAACAAATCCTTGATGAATAACCTGATTTTCAGCTGCCAGATCTCTTCTTCAGAGAACAGTTACATAGTACTATCACAAAGCAGGGATGGGGTGAGGAAATTACTGCCTTCTGCCTTCTGCAGGAGAGTCTGAAGGTCCACAGCAATGGTGGAAGTAGGAGGCAGTGGGAAAGGGAGAGCTTAGACATGGAGTAGATAAGAGAGATGGTGGGAGAAAAGGTCTGTGAGAAAATATATTGCTCTGACTGAATGAGAATCTTCTAAAATCAAAACCTTAAGCCACATATGTACCTTTTATAGACAATGTAAGACCTTTTTTCTGTTCAATGCAGTGTATCAGAAATAATTTCGAGGAGAGTGAAGATGCATGGCTTGCTTGTAAATATCAAGAAATATAAAAAAAGTTCACCTAAATTTTACAATGTAACCTTTTAAATATTAGGAAAAAGCACTATCTTCAATGCTTATAAGCTAAATTTCAGTACAATGGGAATCTTTACTGCACAGCTATAAACCCATGAAAAAAATTTTATATATCCCAAAAGGCCTATAACCACACTAGGGCAAACAAGATATTTCAATAAAAAGTGCCTTAGAGTTTGAGCTGAAATTTACTGCAAATAGTAATTTAGTTTGACAGTGCAAGTATGCAGGAAGATAAAAAGAAAAAGAGAGTGAGCCAGATGGGAAGTGCTTAGCATAAAAGAATGTCCAAGGGAGAAGTAAAGTGAGGTAACTGGTTTTCAATCTGGTTTTCATTAAAAAAAAAAAAAAAAGAAGTGATAAATCTGTAGCTTGTTCAGTGTCTCTATACAAACCTTCTAAAAGTGACCAAGTAGGGTGATGTTACTACTGAAATTCCTCAGACGCAGGTAATACCCAGAAATGAAAATACCCTGTTCAGGAGAGAAGAGACGTCGGCTAGATGGCAGCAGTGATGCTACTGTAATTTAGTATCTTCACCTTTTGAGTTGTTTTTTTGTTTTTTATTCCAAAATAAAACCCAAGTAGGCATGAACACACATATTGTGTATGAAAGAAATGCACGCACATGTTCAGTTGTCCCCCTTTCTTTGGCAGAGGCAGAAATTAGGCAACATAGAAGCAGAAACTAGGCAACATCTTCCACACCCAGCCTGGTTTGGAAGGCTTCAGGATGTACTTGGTCAAAATAAATGGTAAAAAACATGTTGTTTCAGGCACCAGACATTTTTCTGTAGTTTTTGTTGGGTTGTTTTTTGTTTGTTTGTACAGGTCTTTGTTTGGGGTTTTTGCAGGTTTTTTTTTAAACAGATGGCTGACCAGGTTGAGTGACTGTTTAAAATGTGAAATACTAGGGTTTTGGCTGATGGTAGATCAGCCCTGCTCCTTTTTTTCAGAGGAGGAAATCAATAACTAATCAATTGCAGAGAAATTTGACCTGAGATTTTTAGAACTTCATGTTGATTATTGTGTGAAACTACAGTCCTTGCTCCTAGAAGAGTGCAAGAGAGAGGGAAGGCAACATTTTCTATAGGAGTCCTGTGGAGAAAAGAAGAAAAGATAAGAGGTAGAAGGATTCCTGATGCAAAGGAAAGAGGGCTTCCACTTGAATCTGTAGTTATTTATATGGCTATGCTTCTTTACAGTGAGCTCACCTATCAAATCTATTAATGATGTGTATCACCTAGGAACAAGTGCAATAGCAGCAGTAAATGGCTACTTACGGTATGACATTGTAGTGCTTTATGTTTGTAGCTGACTGTAAGGCCTAATACTCATTAAAATATGCTTTTACCACTTCTCTAAAATTATCAAGCCTTTACAGAGCACTCAAGCAATTCTTAATATAAAGTATGATTGATTTCTGAAGGTTTTTCTCAGGTCTTTGGTATCCACGGTTTCCCCGTGTTCTCCCATCCTGTCCCAACAGTAAGCACAACTCATTTGTTCCAGATAGGTAGTTCAGTGTGGAAACTAATAATTGCAGTCAGCGAAGCTGGCAGTGTAATTATGTCTTGATACATACAATGTGAGGAAACTCGAGAGCATCTGAAGAAGCTGAGCTGCTGCAGCTAATCTACCATGTGTGATGACTAATTTCATTGGAGAACTAAAAGTGAAATGAAAATCTTGCACAGGACCTCAGTGACAGGATTTTTGTTTTTGCCAAAACATTGACCCCGCTGGCAGTGTTAAGCATGAACAAAAAAATTAGATTGCCTTTTTGGACACCTCTGATTTGGGAGGAATGCTGATATGTAGAAAACTGATTGCTGAGCATGCCCTGTCAGTGGATCATAATTGGAAAACAAGATAAATTGGAGAAGAAATTAATGTTTTCATTGCATTTGTCCCAAGACTGATTCTGCAACAGTAAATCTGTTTAAAGCATGTATTACTTCAAAGAGATTTCTTACTAATCCTCATAACTTTTTCAATGAGCAAAAATTAACTGTAATGTTGAAATAAACCTGGGACAGTGTGGTGTTTATTATTCCAGTACAGCTTTTTTGTTGTTCCTATGCCTTATTTTTCTCTGTGAATTGTGCCATTGAGTCAGTTAAAACATTACAGAAATAAAAAATTGTACATTCATTTGAACGAGAAAACAAAAGCTGAGATATAGTAGGAAGGGAAGGACCTTTGTGTCATTATCCACACTACTGCTAGTACTGCCTCATGACATCTCTTTCAGAACCTGATCAACATGTGTCTTAAAATACTTGGGAGTATTAGGGCAAACTACTCAACAGGAAGTTTTTGGGGAACCACATTTTTCTAACCCTCTAATCTGGAGGCTGAATTGATTTATGGATGGTGTGTGCCCCTTTGCCTCTGGGACAATATTGTCCCCCCACAAACACTTTTCCCTAACATGGTTTACTCCTTTCTGGACAAGTACATCTCCTGCCAGTACTTCTGCTGGGTGAAAAAAATTCTCTGTCCTTGTTAGGCACACAGGTGCAGCCGCACTACATGAAAAGGTGACTATCCTCTAATTTATTCCTGGAAACTAAAATCCATTATTGTCTACCAGCAGAGTTACTGTTGTGAAAATACCTTGAATAGTCTTTGTGAATCTGTTTTTGTTGACTGGTAGTTAAATTGGGTAAGGTGGTAACTAGCTCACAGTGACTGAAATAGATTAGGAAGTGTTCACCAAATCAACCTTCATTAGCATCTATAAGAGAGCTGTAATCTCTAGCAGAGAAATGGTTAACTTGGAGGAGACTGGGAGAGACCTTCTTAAACCAGCACAATGTGGATTAGGAGATGCTGTATCTATACATATGTTCATCTCCCTGTGTGAATGTTTTATAGGAGCTTGTCCTTTTCACACAGTTCTCTAGCTGGCTTTGCATAAAATGAAGAAGAGAGTGAGCCCCAGAAAGAGAGTGGCTTACTTGTACTTTTCAATTGCATTCAATTTCTCCTGCCTGCCAACACAGATGAGTCATATGAGGATTTCATCTGAGCAGCTCACAGCTTTGAAAAGAAAATCATTGTTAGTGCCAATAAGATATTTTTATCCTAAAAGGTCTGTTAACTAAACCAGTATAGATAACTTTGAATGGGTAGGGGGTGGATATTTTGTAACTGGATGTGTTGAGAGTGGAATATTTTCACTGTTTTGGTCTTTCAGTAGTTGTAGCTGTTTTTCCAAGGTGGGTAGCAGTTTTGTATACAAAAATGTCTTACAGAGAAGAAAAAGGTACAAAAATTGTAAGCAGTTCTATACATATATCTATTTGTTTAACTTTTCTTTTAAGAGGTAAAAACAACTTGCTGCAATGTTGATGCTTTGTACTGTTTTATTTGTGTTTAGACTTTATATCAAAAATATAATTTCTTTTTACTTGTACGCAATGATACTTAGTGCTCTCTTATATTCACTGAATGCTGTGTGCACCAGTGATCCAGCAGACTGATAAGTACTTGTGTAGCATCTTGAATGCATATCTGCCACTACTCCTCTGTAATCTGAACATCCTTCATAAACAGAGCATGTGGACTTTATCTAATAAACAGTGTTATTTCAGGAATTAAATATATATTATTTGGGAATTAAATATATATTTCACAATATAAAGAAGTGTGTATGTTTCGTAGCTAAAATGTTTGTATAAGTGTTTTTCCTGTGATATCTTGAAAGACCTTATTTTGTCTGTGTGCTTTTCTCCACCTTTTTTTTTTTTCCCAATTTCAAAACATGTACATTGATTTTAGATGTTTCATAGGAAGATTCCCTGGTCCTACTCAAAATCCATTAGCTGTTCTAATTTCTTCTTGACACAGAACATTTTTGAAATGGATGGAATACAGGACAGCCAGAAAGGTGGACCTGTTGAAGTAGGAGAGTAAGAGGTCCAACTAAGTACTAAGTTCGGGTTGCCCACTCCATGCCTTGTTATGCAGTGCAGTCATAATTTTTGATGCATAGCAACTTAAAGGACTGGCAGGTTTTAATATCTGAAATCCAAGGAGAGGTATTAATGGAATCTCTTGGCACTTTTTCAGCCATTGATTTTGACTGTAGAGCTGCATTTAGAGTAGAAGGGCTGGCTAGAGAATGCTTGGTTTTTCACTAAAATTGTAAAGGTTCGCTATGTTCTGAGTGGTGGTGTCAGCACACCTGGTAAGGTTGCATGCACTTGTGGAAAGTGTGGAATCTGGATGTTATGTGAATGTGTGGATGTGCTGGCTATTAGCTCTCTGAGCAGAGAGAATCAAAGCCTTGATGAAAGAAAGAAAATGAGCACATTTTATGAACCAAAGCCATGAGCAGAATGAGGACAAGACTTGTTTTCCTCAGCTCCTTCCTGGCTCAGGCTTTGGTGTTGACCTATATCAGGCCTTCTTGGGACCTTTTCCTTCTGACTTTGAATAATCTCACAGCACCAAGCCTGTCTGAGTTCAAGAAGAGTTTGGATAACACTCTCAGGCACATGGTGTGATTCTTAGGGCTGTCCTGTGCAGGGCCAGGAGCTGGACTTTGATGATCTTTGTGGGTCCCTTCCAACTCAGAATATTCTGTGATTATGTGATCTTTAAAATTATGCAAGCTTGGACTCTGCAGGCATTTGTTTTCTCCTAACAACATATCTGCATTTGATTTCTACAAGTAGTTGATGTATAATTCCTCAGAGTCAGTATCTGTTGGTGTGCCTGTTGCTTTTATCTTTAGCTTTAAGTATGATAGATTCTTTTTAATGCTACTGTGCCTTTATTTATATAATAGTCATGAGGACAGAACAAGTAAAAATCTCCTTATATGACAGAGATCTTCTTTACCATGTTAAAATACAGACAAACTTTTCTGCTCATGTTGTCTGGATCATTTAGAAGAATTTTCAGATAAAACTAGGTTGTTTATGGTTTTTAATTTTTCGTGTTGTTTTGTCATAACCTTTCTGTGTTGCATGGCTTCTTGAGTCCCAAGAGGTGGTTGGGTAATTTTACTTGTTTTTTTTCCCTCCCAGGGCAAGTGAGAAAAACAAGAGTAAGGCATTGCTGCTTGACTGCTGTGTTCTATTTTCTACTGGATTTCATAGTTCAGGAGTTCTTCCCTGAAATGTTTTGAAGATGTATAAGTCATAATAATACACGGGCATTCTTTTATCAAAGTAGATAATAAAAATATAGAAAAGTATGAAAGACATTGTACCAATCTGTATTGTTTAAAACTCTCATCTTTGTACTTTCCATTCTGTATATTTTTTTTTAATATTATTCTCATGTCTAGTAGCTAAAGAACATGTTATTTCTAGAGTTTAGTGTCCAGGTAAACCTAAAGAAAAGGTGCTCTAATAATCTATAGCCTTGACGACTGCTCAATGGATTATCAGAGACTCTAGATTTTCAAAGAGCAAGGTGGTTTGCTTTGGAGATAAGCAAACAGACAGTTCCCCCATGTCCTAGTTTTGGCCAGGACCTGAAAGTTATTCCATACCTCACATCATTGCTGGGGGCAGGGAGGAACTCCCAGAGAAGGAGGGCTTGGCTTCTGGTCAACAAACATGGAGGCACTGTCTGCCATTGCTTATTGTCTTGGGGGCCTCGATGAGCATTTTTGCAATGCAAATCTCCCTCTCTTTTGAATACTTTTGTTAATAATATTGTTGCTGCTATTGTTCATTTTCTTAAGTAAACTGTTCTTGATCAACCTGTGATCTTCACCTTTTGTGCATCCAAATCTCAACTCCACCCTTGAGCAGGAAGGGGGAGCAGAAGGGGGGAGTGAACGAGTGGCATCTGGTTTGGGTGAGTGCTGGTGGGGCACTGAACTGGGGAATAGCATTCCTTAAACCACAACACCCCAGGCAGATCAACATGCAAAAGGAACACGTAATCACATAATCACAGAATTAGAGAATATGTTCAGGTGGAAGGAACCCATCAGAATCATCAAGTTCAACTCCTGGCCCTATGCAAGTCCCCAAGAGTCACACCATGTGCCCGAGAGTATTGTAAAAATGCTTCTTGAACTCTGTCAGGCTTGGTGCTGTGAGCACTTCCCTGGGGAGCCTGTTCCTGTGCCCAACCACCCTCTGGGTGAAGAACCTTTTTCTAATATCCAACCTAAACCTCCCCTGACACAACTTCAGGCCATTCCCTTGGGTCCTGTCACTGCTCCCCACAGAGAAGAGATCAGTGCCTGCCCCTCCTCTTCCCCTCACAAGGAAGTCGTACCTGCAGTGAGGTCTCCCTTCAGTCTCCTCCAGGCTGAACAGACTCAGCAACCTCAGCTGCTCCTCAGACTGTATAGGGAAAGATTTACACTGAGGGTTCAACCCTTCATTTGCTCTTTCAAAATGATCTGAGAGGGCATGAGTTCCTTGGGTGAAGATGCCTAATGTGGCTGGCTCTTTTTTTGCCTTCTCTTAAAAGCTGGAAACGGTTCACTATAAGGAGCTATCACACTGTTTTCAAATACCACAGGTTATGCAGTGCTTTAACAGAATGATTTCTTTTTCTTGAATGGACACCTTATTTTTGTCTCAAAGGAAGAGCTTGGAACCTTTATAGTAGAGGGGTCTAAAAATGGGTTTGGGTTTTATTTTAAATATTATGTATTGCAGCCTCTACTAGTTTCATGCATTATTCCTGAGTCTAATTTAAAGTTGCTTTGGAAAGAGGAATATTTACATATACATTTTACTTCTTGTTACCTTTACACAAAGTAAGTACTATAGTGAGAAGAACTATAATAAGTGTTTTTTCCTTTGATCTTTTAACTCCTCTTGCTATGGTCTGGACTGCCTCTTTGAGTATGCTGATAGGTCTTCAATTTAGCAAATAATTTGCTTATACTGATAAAATTCTCTACAGGTGACTGAGTATAGCAAAAGACTGAGTTATTTCCCATGAGAGAGAAACACAGTGCAGTGCAGTATTCAGGCAGATTCACTTATAATCTTGTAAGCATGCAGGTCTTTGATTTTTTTTTTTTTCAAGAAAATGCTTTGATATTTCCACCAGCATCTTAAACATAAGCCTGACATTTTGCTCTTAAGAAATAATAGAAGAAAGGAATTAAAAATGGAATAAAAGATCACTAGTGAATGAAAGCATATATATCAAACAACTATCACCTCAATGCTCATCAAAGACAGAAACTTCCACTGCCATTGACAAAACATTTTCAGCTTATAGGGAGACCTACAAAATATCCACAAAGATTAATCTGGAAACTAAGCTTTATGGCTGTACTGTTCATAAACAGAAGAGTGAAAGTATATGAGTACATAGTACTTGTGGAAAAGGCTGTTGCTTATAACCCCAGGTGGTTTAATTGCACAGTGCTCTGAATGGCCAGCCGTACCTGGTAGAATAGAGGAGGTAGTGACTGCAACATGGGTTGAAATATTTCAGATGTGTTTTTCAGGAAAGAAAATAATGATGATCTGAAATTTGTTGCTTTGGTTAGACCTAAAGGGGAGCTTGTGTGCCCAAAACTTTTCTATAATTTCTCAGTTAAATCAGGTAGTGCAATGAAAATACTATTCTTAATAAATGACAAAGATTATTTTTGGAACTTTTCCTGCATTCCTGAAATGTTTGAATGTCTAATGTTTATAGCTTCTATAATGATAGTCATATAGATAATCCACCACTTTGGATCCTTTAGCAGACAGGCTGTCCATTTAAATCTTCATGAATTTCCTAGAATTAGGGATAATTTAAAGTATTTTCAGTATTTAACTAACACTAAACAAAGGCATTTGCTATGCAGAAAAAAATCCCTTATTTTTCTCCTTTGTACTAATTTGCTTATGAGAAATTAAGCACTCAGTGACTCTATGGTGATAATATACCATATATAGCATAATTAAGTATTACTGAAACATCTGTAACACATCTCCAAAACAAAATCCTTTTCTTCCTTATTTTCTCAAGGCAGACTTCCAGCAGGGGGCTCCAAGGTAACAGAGAAATCTTTAGCAGTCTTAATGCACACTTGGTTCCTACACTTGGATAATAGCACATATTTTAAAACTTCNAGCATGTTTTAGATGCTGAACTCTTTTGGCTCATCTTGAAGTGTTTCAGTGGGAATGCTTTTCCTTGGATCCAGATGGTGAAAATTTGAAATTTTGGCCTTAGGTATTATAAAAATCTGGCTGATATTGGTCTTGTGACAGTTTAGGCTTAACTCCATCTAACAACCCAAAGAGAGAGCTTGGAATCCTTATGCACTTCAGTAATTTTCTGGAAATGGGTTAAATGTATACCCTGTTTCAAAAGCAGCAGCATTAATTGTGTTAAGAGCAGACCTATGAGTCTCATGTAAAGAAATAATTAAAAAATGAAATATTGCTATATCTTTTTAGAGTCCTGGGAAAAAAAAAGTGCTAATTTTATAGCTTTTTCATTTACTTTTTTTCAGTCAGAGATTCAATAACTGGAGAAAAATAAGCCAGTAGCCAACTTTATTTGAAATTATGCCAGCTGGGGTCAATAGAATATTTCTTAGGAAGTAATTTGATAATCTTTTATTCTCTCCTCTCCCTCCATTTGCAAAAAGAGAGATTTGTCAAAAGTATTTTTTCAGACACACTTATTCAGGTTCTGAAATATTTCTTGTAGAATAGTTTAGGACTAATAAAAATAGAAATGGAGATTATTTTTTTACTGGACTTCAAAGGTGTGTTCCACAGCTATTTTCTGACAGAAGAAAATAACTGAAAATGGGTTAAGACATTATTTGAACTAAATCCTTACCAATAAAATCTGTGCAACATTTTTCTTTCTGTCCCTTGATCAGAAGATACTAAAACTAATAAACACAGCATTGAAGATAGATGAGTGATTTACTTGGATAACTGTTAGGCCTTTAAAAAACTACTACATATATTTCTCATTTTACTAAAAAATAGATATCCTTAAGAGATACGGTCTTTTGTTTGTAAAAATGCTTATCAACAAACCTGAGAACACGTTTGAAACATACCACATGTGTTAATAAACCTCAAAATATTAAGATTTCCACACCAGATTTATTTTCCAGGTTTTTGATTTACACACATATAATAGGAAAAAGACTGGAAGCAGATTTATGCTTCCAATACAGCCATTTGATCACACTGTCTCACATAGTTTACAAATCCATCTATCTACAGACTATGAAAAATGCTGCATTTGCAGTCTCTTGTGACCATGCTCTCAGAGGTGGCTAGAGACGCTCTGCTAAAAGACACATCAGCATGCATCAGGGAGTTACACTTCCCAGGCCTGGGAAGTGCCAAGGGTAAGTTTAAACTTCCCCAAATTTCTTCTGCTTGTGCCATGAGGCATGGGAGACATCAGCTCACCATTTGTAAGTAACTTATCTTTTCAGATTATAAACTTCTCTGTCTGATGTACAGAATGGATGGTAGTGTAAGGGGGTCTATATATACCTCTTGGATGACTGGTGTCTTGTTGAACATGGCTTGGAAAATTTTCTCTTTGGCATTTTTTTGTGAACATGAAGAACTGGACGCTTTTCACATGTAGAAAACACATAGTTTTGCAATCAGTGAGCACATATAATTTGTATTTGTATTTGTTTTGGAATGTCAAAAATTGGAGCCAATGTCTCTGTCACTGTGACATGTTGTTGGTACTGAGACTGGAGACTTTGACTGCTGTGTTCCTCTGACTTGCGAGCAGCTACCTCAGCTCAGGTGAATCCAGCCACCCTGGGTGTAGACAATGCTGTACCCAGGCTGGGGGAGCTGCAGCTGATGTTGCTGCCTCATGATTTACCCAGAGACTGAGGAATAGTTTACTGTCAGCTCAGACTCCTGTGTAGGTCACTCAAATGTAAATTTCCCTACTATAGGTTTAATTGCCGAGTGAATTTCAAGTCGCTTTGTCAATACTTTTGACTCTCGCTTTAGGCTCTAACTCCAGGACTTCTGATATTTCTAGATTCTTCATTGAAAGATCATGTCTAATCATACTTGTAATCCAAAACCACATAAAATTGTATTTGAAGTGCCTACCTCCTCCTGTCTGCTAAGGTTGACTTCTCAGAATAACAAAATTAGGTCAGACTGGCAGTTTAAGGTGGGTTTGTATAACCAATGCTATAGCAAGACTTGGTAATCTTACCTTATTAATGGCTTTATAAATTAAAGCATTCTAGCTGTCACACATTTTACCTTTTAAAATAAGGTGATTTTGGCCCTATAGTTATAACACCATATATGTTGATACTATAGCAGAAGTGCCAAATAGAGGAATGTACTGTTGTATTTTATGGAGTAATTAATTTTATATTTTACATTTTATTACACTCAAGGGCTTGGCTATTATCTAGATTGTGAACTCTCTTGCAGCTACTTCTAAGCCAGGCCAATGATATTTGAGAGGAAAGGCTAATCCTCTTTTCAAGTGGAGATATTTATAGAAGAGTGAGAGTTAAAGAGAAAATACATTGCCTGAAAATATTTTTAATGCATTATTATTTGCATCTTTGCATTGTCCTCAGACAATGGTTTTTAATCTGTCTTAAAATTGCTTATAAACACTGTATTTGATTGCCTTAGTGAATTAAGCAATGCAGGATACTGATATCCTTAAACACTTTGTATGATACCAGCCAACCTTCTGTGTGCTGTGGCACAGAGCAGAAGCGGCCTGACGGCTGCAAGCTTTGTGAGCAAAGGGATATTCCTGAGAACTGCAGCCCCCACAACCTGGCATCGTTTATTAATGACCCTTTTTCACTTTTATGTTGTTAGTGAATGAGTTGTCCCAGCATTTGTTCGAGATTCCAGCAGCTTTCAGGTAATGTTCATTAGGAAAGTACTTGTCTCTTAGAGAGAACACCTAAATTAAGACTCCTCTCTCTTTTGGATCCAAGTGCATTCATCAATTTGGTGCAGGTCTGGTAAAATGTTTGCTGCCTCCCATAGGACTTTAATTTATCTGCCAGCTACTTTTATTGCACAGAAATGGTACAGACATCCCTCATCCCACGCCCCTCTGATTGTTGGTTTCACTGATGTAATGAATCAACACCAATACAAATGAAATGAGGTTGGTTTTGAACAGCTAAGAACTCACATTTTGCCCTTCAATATTAATTGTTCTCAGCATGCTCAAAATTAATTGTATTTAAGTTGGAAATCTGCAGCAAAGTACAGCTTTAATTACCATCCCTTTAAAATTTTTGTTATTAGAGAGAGTGCTTTTTATTAAATGGCTCTTTAAGGAACTTCAGGACCTGGAAAACACACACACTGTGGGATGTACCAAACATACTGGGATATAAAATGTACTAAAAGTATGTTAACATATTAGGATCAGAATAGATCTATTTTGTTATGTACCTGTATACAGCATTATATAAAAAACAATACTAAATAATCTGTACTGCTAACAATATATTCCAGCTCTATAAGTTAAATTACAGTAGCTTTTAGAAAAGCTTTTGTCTATTTCTAGAAAAAATGCAAGTAAGTGTTGTAACTGTGTATGTTCTATTTGGTGTTCCTTGCAAAGTATAAGCATCAAGAAATGTGGTAAAAATCCAGTATTTCAGGGAAAAAGCACGTGTTATGATGTTATGCAAACTTAAGCACTAATTTCCAGAGTATGCGGATTAAATTTGTGCTGCTGCAATGGTGTGTATCTTACTGGCCACACTGGTACAACAGGAGTTACCCGTCTTCCTGTCTTTGTTGTGAAAAACTTATGAGGATTTTCTTTCTGGCTACTCAATTATAAGATGTCTCTGCATCTGAGCTTTTACAGTTTGTGAGAGGAGGAAACTGAGATAGTTCCTTTCTCATCTGATACCTACACCCTAAAAGCAAGTAAAGAAGGATATACTCATAAAAATGCCTATACTATTATTGGATGAAGTGATTCTTAGAGTGTATATATAAATTTATTTGAAATTCCTCTTGATCAAAAGTACTTCAGTGCCAATCTCTGCCATTAATTTTTTTAAAACTTGATTTCTGTCTCACAATGTGTTTGAGCCAACTAGGATAGAGTTATTTATACACACTAGAGATTTAAGTGTGACTGGAATTATTTTAAAAGTAATACATAGTAAAAAAATAAAAATAAAAATGCAGACCTTTATATTTAAAAGTGCAGTTTTGACAAAGATCAAGTTGACAGTCACAGAGTAGTAATTTCAAAGTATTGGAAGGCATTTGCACTTCTGATACGGGAGAAAGAGAGGATTTGCTCAGATTCAGTAGGCAGAATACAGTCTGTAAAGTAGAGGATAAGAAAACCAATTTATACCAAGATGGTAAGAGATGATGTGAGATGATGTGACCCTCAGAATGTACTGTCTGTCACCTTTAAAATGAAACATTTGTTAAATGTCATCTAATTATTTTTTAATTGTTCTTTGGTTGGTAGAGGTTAAATAGTTGAAAAAATATTAATATACTTGAATAGTTGACATATCATTCCAGTAATCTGAGTTTGATCTAGCATCTGCTTGAATTAAGTGGTCTTTGAAAGAAGCCTAGTGGGCTTTGCTCTACAAAATGCTTACTTACTTCTTCAAAGTGCTGTACTTGATAGCTGCAATCAATTAGAGCATCTAAAGCTTGTGCTGAAATTCAAGCCCATGAAGCCAGTTGTTGTGACTCCATCAGAATGCTTATGTACTTAACTACTGATTATAAGAGCCACCACTCACATATTTAAAGCTGAGTACTTGTGTGTGTTTATTGGGGCTTTTTTATACACTCTAGAGAGACAGATTCAACCTGAAGTGTTTCCCCATCTTTCCTATGTTACGTATGAAAAAATAGTATGTGACATGGAATAAAAATCAAGTTAGGTGAAATTAGAGGAAAAAGTTCCAAATCAATAGGAAATTATTTGATAACTCAGTATATGGAGTTTATGAATAGTTGCTCCCCACAGAGCTGTGTGTTTCTGCCATGTCTGCTGTACAGCAGGATTAAGAGGGAGATTCGCTGTGCATGCCACTGAAGGGATTTCAGTTTGTATGCATCCTCTCCTTAGGGAAGAGGAAAGCATCTCTTTTTGGGATGGACAGCCGGTGGATTCACCCTGGCCATTTTGGAGGCTATTTGTGCTAAAGGAATACAGTAAGGCTGTCTCTGAGATATGCCTGGGACTTACTGGGCCCTGGCAGCCAGAGAGCATCTTCACTTTCTTCCTTTGCCTTCTAGTTTTCAGTCTTTGTTTTCCATTTGTGCTATTTATTAACTACCATTTTGCGCTTGATGCTGAACAAAACCTCTGTGTTTTGGAAGCAGTATTTTTGTTTTGCACATAGAAGCCCAGAAGCAGCTGCAGGTTTTCTGACTTATGTGCAGTAGTAAAGGTCTACATAAATGATGCCCATAAGTTTTAAGTGTTGTACTCTCTTTTGTCTTAAATTTCCTCAGTTTCAACTGTGTGCCCTCAGTTGTAAATCACTACAATGATCTTAGTCTCAGGTATTTTTCATCAAATGATGTTAAATAAATTATAAAACCCTGCGTTGATTGATATTTACGTTATGTAAAATAAATGTGTGAGTAAAATAGTCATGAGATTTCATTTCACTGTATGTACAGCATTACCCACAAAAGTTACAAATCCAACTGCTCCAGAGTGAGGAGGTTCCTGAATTGCGCTTGTCTCTTGGATTTCCAGCCATGGCATTAAGCAGTTAAGCAGCCTTTAGGGTTGAATACAGAGCAACACAGTACAGTTTCCCATCAGTGCCCAACTTAATCCCAGGGAAGTAAAACAACGACGAATCAAGGTTCACGCAGCAAATGGACTAAACATGCTGTTCCCCCACTGATTTATCATCCTTATCATCCTCTAGCCCTCTGTCTTTTCCAATCTTTGTACATTATGTAGGGGAATAAGAAACTGCAGGCTGGGCATGAAGTCTTGGGAGACACAGCAGGAGGCAGGTTTTGGTCCTGGAGAGGAGAGTGCAACTAAGCTGGCGGGCAGTATAAATGTGAGTTTCAACATCTAAGCTGGAGAAAAGTTTGACTGGACCTGAAAAATGTTTTTGAAATGCAGTAGGCTCAGTGGGGAAGCTTTGCACTGCTAGTGCCATATTGCCTGCTGCTAGCAAGCTGGGTGGTTTCAATGGACACCCAGCCTGGGGAGGAGACAATCATTAAAAAAATGTATCAAAAAGTACATTTTTCTTAAACTAGCATAATGCAATGGTTGTTTCTCATTAGCTTAGGAGTGACTTGGTTACAGTTCCTTTATTCTTACTGGGTTTTTTTATTTGTTGTCTGAATACAGCTACACATCTTTTTGTGTCTGAAAAACAAACCGACTGAATACAATTCCTGTAAGATTCTCTTGTTCTGTTCCACACATTTCTTCTAAAAGAGAGAATATAGCTGCTCACTCATTCACCGAAAAGGAGTGGCGCTAAGAGTGTCTCATTCCTTGGTGCTTCTTTGTGGTTCTTGCATGGAGCTATGAGACAGAATACACCTGTACTGCCTCCTTGTGCCTTCAGAAGTATTTAGATAAGCACATTGCTTGGCTTCTGTGTGAAAACTAAGTTATATCTTGGTGTGCCGCTGCTTGTTTCAGTGCTATTGTGTTTCATACAGTAAATCACAGGCTGTAAAGTAGATGATTTTTTTTTTCTCAGAATGTATTATATAAATCATTTTGCCATCTCTATCAAATTAACTGCAATGTGTGGGAAGTGACCTGGGACAAACTGTGTAAAATTATCCAATTTTACAGATGGTAAGAATAATCTTGAAAATGCATTTTAGCTTATGGCAACATACTGGTGGTGCTGCAGCTGTTGGGCAAATACAGATGTCTGTTTTTCCTTTACAAATGTGCAGGCTGGAGGTGTCCTTGCTCAAACGTGAGAAAGTGTAAGTGAACCTTGGTACTTCTTTCCATCTGGTAACTGCTAAGAGTAAGGAGTAACTCTTTCTGCTACAGCTAGAGCCTGGTTAGCAAATGCATCTGTATTTTGGCCATACATGCTGTCTTCTGACTGCTGGCACTGTTTCTCCCCATGGGTTTTGGTAATGGTCATTGCTCACGGTTTTACAAGAAGGGCCTTAAAGAAGATCTGGGGAACTAAAGACCTGTCAGCCTGACCCTAATACCTGGGACAGTTATGGAGCAGGTCATCTTGGGTGTCATAACATGGCATGTGCAGGACAACCATGAGATCAGGCCCAGCCAATGTAGCTTTACGAAAGACATATCCTGCTTCACTCACCTCCTTCTATGACAAGGTGACCCACTTAGTGGATGAGGGAAAGGCTGTGGATATAGTTTAGGGGACCTTTCCCCTAAGCCTTTGACACCCTCTCTCTCGTATCATTCTCCTGGAGACCCTGTCTGCTCATGGCTTGGACAGGTGCACTGTTCCTTGGGCAAAAAATTGGCCAGATGGCCAGGCTCAGAGTGGTGATAAAAGGAGTTACATCCAGCTGGCAGCCAGCCACGAGTGGTGTATTCCAGGGCTCAGTACTGGGCCCAGTCCTTTACACTTTTTAATTTGTTCTGTATTTTTCTGTGGTGAAACCAGCATAGCTTTTTATTTCAGTTAGATGACATGTTTTTTTATAATTTAGAATAACTGCAGTTGTTTTGGTTTTTTTTTGCCTGGAACTGTTTAATAACACAAGTAGGACAATGTATTGAGTACCAGCGTAAGTAGGCTACTTGTTGCCATCATGGGCTGTCCTCTAAAGGACTCAATAACTGACTATAAGAAAATTCCTGAAGCTGTTTAGAGGAAAACCAAAACTCCATAGCCCCTAATCATGGCAATGCAAAGGCAATACAAAAGCAATTCACAAACTATTAAAATGTCACTCCAATAAAAGACATAAACAACTGTCTAGAAAGTTTCTTTAGTAACATTCACAGCTATATCACCAAAATAGAGGCAGACAAGAAGGGAAGTTCCTACTAAAATTTCCTTTTTAAGATTATATTTAAAAACTAAACATTCTGCATTTAAATATAGCTTTTTTGTATTCCACCTCTAGGATAGGTTAGATGAGCTTCCATGAATATTGTATGAATAAGTGGTTAGTAAATCCAATGTTGCATCGATCAATTTGCATTTGTGAATTGGTTGGAGGTGGATGGATTTGTTTGCTAGTGTTTGCATCACAGATGTTCTTTGTGTAAGAAGTGGTGAAACAAGTCCTTACATTGAAGGCAAAGATCATTCTTCCCCTTGTCCTCTTGCAGTTATAGGCAGTATCTAACAAGTGGCATCTAACTACATGCTGTAGCAGTTTAAAAGCTCTTAGTCTCACTGAAACCAAGTTTTTAAAGCTCCGAGCCAGATCTTCACATCTTGTCATGATATGTTCAGTCTTCCCACCTTGAAATAAAGACTTGCTCTAACAGAAGGTGTGTTTGTGTCTGAGTATCATCAGGGAGAGAAATATGTGTAAAGATATCGCTGAGCATATGTTATGCTTCTTAATAACTAATACATCTCAAGGATATGCTCCATCCAGCACACCAGATGAAATTCTGCTGATGTTTATTTTGAGGCAATGTCATGATAAAACAATAGATGTCTCCAAAGCAACAAGATGTAATTGTCCTGCTATATGAGAAGAATTAAGAGGTGGAATAAAATGCTAGGAAAGGATGACTTAAATCAGAGCTTCCATTCTTGACACCATAACATAAGAATTTGAACACGGAATTCAATACAATGAATTATTAATGTTTTCTTAAATATCTCAAAGACAGATTACATGTTTAGCATCTTACTTGGGAAAGGAGGAGAAACAAGAAGCAAAAGAGCAACATTTGAGAATCTAGAGCTTTGGGAGAGACTTCTAGAGAATCTTGCCTGAACAGGCAATAAATGTAATGGGAGACACTGCTAGTGCCAAAAGGGTTAGAGCTAATGGCTAATGGGATCCAATCATTTACTAAAAATGGGG
>VWZG01012281.1:254816-358636 GCA_013396735.1 Grallaria varia
AGTATTCAGTATTTTACCAGCTGCACTGGGACCAGGCTGGAACTGTCTCATATACCAGCCTCACAGTGTTGCAGGTTTACACATTGACTCACATGGAATTTTTTTCTTTCTCTTAGGAAGCAGGCGGCTCCACAGCAGAAAATGATAATAGCTGCTGGTGGGAGTACTTGACAGAAAATGAAGAATCATGGACTTCAGGTACATAATAATTAACAGTGACACTCAATTTCCCTGGCATATTTGAAATGAAATTCAGTGTAAATATTAACATGGAGTTAAATGTGTTTGTATGTGTAGTTGTGTGGGTGAAACGATGGAAGAGTTATTTAGTTAGTAAGGTTCACTATTGTGAACCATTAACAGAAGCAGTTTTTGCAGCAAGAGACATAACAGAAATGGACAATTTTAGAGAACAGAAGGTTTAGGAGTATTCTGTGTCCGCACAACTTTATAGTATCTATCATGCTTTAAACTGGAGACATAGCAGCTGAAAGTTACTGGGAGAAAATAGCTAAAGGGATTGTTCAGTTCATCACAGAAATAATACTATAATGGGGACATACTGAAGTGATAATGCTTTGTTACATGATCTAAAACCAGTCTAATGTATTGTATGCATGTTCCCCTTGTTTATTCATCTTAAAAACCAAATTATTAACCTTGGTTTATTTTTCAACTCTGTTAAGACTGAACATTGCATCAATGACAAACTGCTGTGTATGTAGATGCAAGTAAAGCAGGTTATTTAGAGCTGCTATGATTGTTCCAATTTCTGTTTAAAGAAGCCATATCTGAGCCTGAACAGAAATAATAACTCTGGACAGAAAATAGAAAAGTTGTTTGGGGAATAGGAGGCATGAGAAAAAGGAAACATTTAAATCATCTTTAAGGGATGGTTTAAAGCCCTGCCTAGTTTGTTAGGAACTCAGACCCTGGTCTATGGCGTAATTGGTGTTGTCTTTCTTGTTCAAGTCATACCAGGACAATGCTTTTTCTTCAGCAAGGAAAATGAAACTCACAGATCACAAATTGTGTGAAAGGTTTTGTGATGCTGTCTTCATGTTCTTTACTGCATAGAAGCTAAATGCAAATTAAAATGCTACAAAATTTCTTTTCTACTTGTGAGACTAAGATTGGAGCTGCACTCAAATTTCTAACAGGCAATGTTGAATTTTACATAAAAACATTTTCTGTAGTGTTTTCTCATGTTATATTTCTTATGAGACATACGTGTCATTTGGAATATGAAAAAAATTGATGTTTTCATGATCTGAAGGTAACCTATAAGCTGACAAAAACTTATTTATTACCATGAGGAAAGAGACCACTAATAGATGCAAGTTTAATGCAATAATTGCCATCTCTTGTATGAAAATTGCTTTCATATTTGTTAACTTCATTTTTTCTTCTGTCCATTTGTTAGTTTTGTCTTTGATCAGATCTTTCTTGTGGGATGGAGACACCATGTACGTGGCAACTACAGGCCAAAGCCTACTCAACAGATGTGTCTAAATAGCTGCCTTGTCCTTGGAGAAAACACGGCACACCAGCATGAGCTGAGAAAAACACCTGACAGCTCAGCACCACTTTCTGCACATGGTTGGTGATGACAGTACTGTCAGCGGACACATGCACATCTGGCAATATTTGGCCCTGCTGCACCCTGAGACCCGGCTGCCTTCTCTGCAGTCAGAAGGTGGGGAAGTCCAGAAACCTCAGAGAGTCAGAGCTGCTCCTGTGGCAATGTGTGTTAAGGGCATGAGGCAGGAGTGAGGGAGAAGAGAATTGCACAGTACCAGACTGCAAGTGTGTGGGATACAGACTGCCCTTTGTATTAGTGTGGGGTTTTCTGCCTTTTTTGTTCTGTTTGATTTGATTTAGTATTCCTACTATGAACAGTAAGGTATTGCCTGGGATATTACCATGCAGAGCTGCACCTGTTGTAGACTTGCAGAACTGCTGCTTAACTATTCAAATGTGAACGGTTATTCAATCATAGGAACTAGCAACCTGGTTATGTGAAGGTGACCATCCCTGCTGTTGCACTGGAGGTGTTTGCCTGACCACCCCTGAGAGGAAAAGCATGGGCATTATGCTTAGGCAAGGTCACAGTTTCTCGGCACAATGCTGCTGCTTTGTGGATGAAACACATGAAAGGACTTGCAGCAGGTTCACCAGATGTGTCACAGCTTCCTATGCTATTCCTGCAGAAGACTGTTATTGATACCCAATGTGTGTGGAAGCACAGGCATGTCATATGTTTCATGGTGTAGTTTGCATTGTATATACAACTGAGTGTGAGGGAGTGCTTGGCTCTAATGCACATTCTTGCCACTGTGCAAATTCTAGAATGTAAATAAATTTAGTTTCTGGCTTTAAAGAAAAAAACAAAAAAAAGGAAAAATATTTTTGTTATAGTTTTAGAATTTNAACTTGGGGCACCGACAGCACCAACGGCGGGGAGCCCCCGGCCCAGCCCCACCTCTGCCCATCCCGAGCCAGCGCCTCCCCGACGGAGAACAAAAGGAGTCCACGCTGCCTATGGGAGAAGTTTTTGCTCCGTCCCTTCAGAGACTCATTCCTTTAGAGGTTTTGGTTACAGAGTTATTTGTTCTGTTCTGGTGCTTTGGATATATATATATATCTATATATAGTAGTTAAGAACTGTTATCTTCCCTTCTACACATCTTCCAAATTAAAATTTTGTTTTAAATATAAAAGAGGTGTGGTCAATTTGAGAAAGGAATTCTAAATTGTTTTAGCTTACTCTAAACTAAGACAATTTTGAAAAGTTGTGAGTCCAAAAAGGCCTCTCATGGTAACTGTCCTGCAGGAGTCAGTTTGATTGAAAGGACCTGTAGGAGGTCTGAAGGTGATGAGAAAGATGTATTTTTCAAATGCTCTGTTTAGCAGATGTTAATGACAGCCTTTAGCCTAACAACTAATTCCTCATGGGTCCCTTGTTTTCTTTTTCACAACTGAAATAGCAGTTTTTCTGTACCAGAACAGATCTGGCTATATTAAAGTGACTGTATGTTGTTGGTAGTAACTGATACATGCCTGCGAACCTGAAAAGTTCAAAAGTGAACTCACAATTAGCCAAAATAATAAATTTAAGTAATTTTTTATTTCTTGAGAAAGTTGAATTGATGGGTTGGAAGACTTTTTCTGCATGGGAAGTGTTGTGTTTTAAAAGGTTATGTTTTTCTAGGCTAAAAGGTCATTTCAAATTTCTGTTTTCAGTAAGCTCTCAGTTATACTTTCTGAAATATTATTTTCATTTTGAACAGCTGCAGCAGTTTGTTTTAGTTTTTTCTTTTTTTAATCTTCGACAATTTTGAGGTATTTCAGCTAGGTTTTATGCTTTATAATTTTTTCTGCTTAACTGAAGTATCCTTTCAGGTTTATATTCTTCAGACATTATTTTCACTGCTGAATGATAGCAGTGATCAAAGGTTGTTTCAGACAGACATTATTGCCAAGCAAAGCTACCTAAACTTCAAAAATAATGCAATAAAGCCCTACTCAGGCTCTGCAGCAATCTCAACATAACAAATAACCTGGCATAGTTTTATTTTTACAGTTGCGTACCTTATCATTAGATTGTGTCTGTTCCAACTTTAGAATATATTTGTATCTACAGGGGTGAATATGGGTTGTGCTCTATGAAGAAGCAGTTGTAGTGTGAAGAGGCAGTTACAAACCAAGGAAGATTAAAGAAAACCTATATTCAGATGTAGAAATAATATTTGAATAATTAATGTAAATTTACAAATATTGTTTCCCCATACCAAATGTTGGTCACACTTCTTCAGATGACTCCAAATTTTACTTTCATGTTGTCCTAAAGAGCTGCTGGAGAAATTTCAGAAGGAGGGGATGGTCTAAGCTGTGATTGATTATGAGGTGAGAACCCCAATAAAGAACTCTTTTAGTTTTAGCATAGAAGAGCTGGAAGAAACAGAGGCATTAGGCTTTGTTAGTTATAGCTATAGTTATTAAAGGTAGTGTTGATGTTTGGTGGAAAATTCTTGGGTGTGTTGTCATCTAGGTGAAGTATGTGCTTAGTCATACAACTGCACTGAAAAACAAGGAAAAAGGAGGGGAAAGTGGCATTGGTACTACCTGCACTTCTGCCAGGACAGTCATATGAATAAAAAACCCAACGTACCGTAGGCCATAAAGAACTGTCCCATCTGGATGGAGTCGAATCATTCGGTTTTTCACTGTCACCCCATGGACAAATGATTTCTTGTCATTTTGGAAATATGTGTCCGGCACCCACAGCTGGTCAGCCACTCTGTTGTCCAGAGTTAGGTTCAAAGGTATTCCAGAATAAGAGAGCCTTTTATCCCTCCAGGACTGCTGAAAGTACATGGTCAGGGTGTAGTCCTAGGGAAGAAACAAGAAGGGCTCTTTGTATTTTCATACTGATTAACTTACCAGAGATTTATTTTTAGATAAGTCTCAGAAACTGATATCAGTATCAACAGGAAATCTAAGGATCATTAAGGTGTTGTTCTCATTAGCCACGATCAAGTCTTGGCTTGTTCATGTTGTCAAACTTCACATCACTCACCAGTGGCAGTGACTGCCATAGGCTTTCAAAACCTCTTGAGCCAGATGGAATACATGGCACGCTTTGGTTTCTAGTCTATGGATCACCCTTGGTTTTTTGATTTATTTTTTTTTTAACGTGAAAAGAGCAGGGTTTATCTGACCTCAGCCAAATAGCACTGCATAGCATTGAGGACATTCTTTTGATATTCCCTCCCTTCATCCTGACAGACTCGCCCCATAATCCAGAAAGGCCAGCAGTCCCTAGACTTCCTCAGAAAAAGCAAATATGACCTCAGAACATAAGGGATAACTTCCCATTGCACATCTGCTGGCGTTGCCAGATGCAATGACTTTAGATAGCCAGACACATCTTGCTTCAGCCTGGGGAATGCAGTCCTTTCTGTCCTTGGCAATTGGATTTTATTGCACAGAAAATCAACACATCTCCTTGACTGTCATGTTGTAACTCCGGTGAAATACCACCTATGCAGCCTTTCAGCTTTCACTTTGTCTGAAAAGAAATAGCTCTAAAAGGCTTCTAGTCCGATTTACCCTCTCGTATATGTCTTTCTGGGAATGTGGTGATTTTAAAGGTAGTCAGTTTTGGAAAGAGGAAAAGCCCATGTACTTTATAGCTGATGAAGTTCTTAAATGATGATGAGAACAGCTGTATGTGGACTATTAGTTTTCTCTTTCTTACCTCCTCCCCCAGCCCTGTCATGTTGCTACATGTATTTTATGGTAGAAGTGCACAAAAATCACAGATATTATTGAAAAATTGGTCAGGGGTAAGAATTTCTTTTATGTAATAGAAAACCTTATCTCTGTCATTCTCCTAAATCCTAGCCTGGACAGCACAAAAGCTACCTGGTACAATTTGCTCCCTCCATCTCTAGTGGCTTCTTAAGACTGTATCAATGCCATGAAATCAAAGCAGAGTTGTTACCTTTCAAAAAGATTTTCTACCTGAAATGTTGCATCTAATAGAGCTATAACTTACCAGTAAAAGTTTTTAATAAAAATACTGTTCCTCCTTGTCCTTGTCCTGTAGTAATTTTTTTGTATGGATGGAATATCATGATTGATGATTAGTGGTTATATACAGCAGGACAATTACATCAATTGTGAGCATAGATCCCAGATTTGCAAGGATTTCATAGATGCGTCCTTTTCCAGGCCTGAAAGAAAACTGCTACCCACAACAGAGACAAGAGATTCTATGCTGAAGGTATAAGTTTGTTTGTTTTTTTCCTGGCCCAGGCCCCTAGGAGCAGGTCAGGACAGCCTCTCTGCTTTTCAGACCATGCTGGTTAAGCCTGGAAATGGAGTACATGCTGCAGTAGAGTACATGCTCTGTTTTGCTGTGTTTTGCTGAGTAGGTGATTTATAATTTAAATAGTGGCACAGAGAGGCATGAACACCAAGAAGGCAAGTTTTTGAACGCACAACTTGAATAGAGGTGGGTTAGAAACCTCACTTAAAGGGAAGTTAAATACCTGCTCTCTGTTCCTCTTACACATATCCAGTGACCAGTTGGGAATTGGGTGAGAGAAAATAAAAATTAAAAAAACAAAGCCAGAAAAACCAAACAAGAAAAACCCAAATGAAAATTAAAAATAACCAACAAATCCCCCTGAATCAACCACCACTAGTGCAGTTTTCATATGTTGTATCTGGTATCTGGTTTATAACCTGTCCTATTTCAAGCCACTTTAGGTAGCCTTCAGAGATGACTGATAAAAGTCAAATCCTCAGTGCTTCACCTGGTATCCTCTACATCTTCTGCGTGATTCAGCAGAGCCTATGCAGTCTGCAGAACAGATGGAATAGAAATTCCAATTATACATAATAATCTTTTCTGCTTCCTGCTTTCCTTTGTATTTTCACTAGGTCTTAAAGCTGCTTTTGTGGAACTGTCATGCTGTCCTGGAAAAAAGCTAACAATTGAGAGTAGTGTCTACATCATGGTTCTCAAAGCTCAATCAAGGGAGAAAAATAGCCATGGTAAACTATGGGAAATCTTAAAGGATGTCATCAAGTGAAAGAAAAAACATTCCGTCTCTCAGCTATGACTACTAGAAGAAAATGAGTTGCTATTTTTAGCATCATGGTCTGTTAAGAAACTTTATTTCATTCAGCTGTGCTATATCCAAAATACTGTAGTTGGTAACACCACGGTTAAGAGAGAGTGATCCTCTGCCCTGCAATTGTGCTGCACTATGGAGAAGTACGTGGCAAGCCAGCAAGTGCTAATGAAGAAGAAAAAATTCTGAGCATCACCCTAAAGGAATCTCAGTGTTAGTAACTGAGAAAATTATCTATTTATTTATTGTTCCCCAGAACTTGAGGGTGTTAATCATTTAATATTTTAATGAGGAAAATAGTCTGATGTCATGACTGTGAGAGTCTCTGTTGCTGTAAGTTATTTTGAAAAGCACAATTAAAGATTATTTTAATGAAAGGCAATTTTATATAGTTACAAACTTTCTAATTTTTTAAATGAAATACAGCCTTAGCTTTCTCATATATCATCAGGGAGGTATAAAATGCTGGCAAGCTATATGGCTAGCCACATCTTGGAGGTGTTTGTATTACTTTTTACATTGTATAGTGGTGTGAGTGAAGTGGGGATTTGATGACTACTTGTCTTCCACCCTGTAAAATTTGCTGGGGATTTTGTAATTTCAAGCTCTAGAGTATATGAGTAATTTCTGAATCTGTCATATCTGTAGTGGTAATTGGCTGCAGAATTTTTTTAGCTTTTATGAAAGCTTCCCAAGATCTCAAGCACCAGTCTAGACATGGAAGTAAATTTAATTTTCATATGTAAGAATATAAAACCAGAAAAAAGAGAATCTTTTCAGTTTGTTTCTGCAGCTGTTTTTTTAAATTATTTGTTTTTAAAAATATTTCACATTTTTGTAGAAGCACACTGAACATTTCTTTGCTGAACTCTACTTTTCATAATTAAAAGAGGCTGTAATGCTGTAAGAAAATTGTATTTCAGTAGATTTAATTGAGCTGTTTATGCTTTCCAAAAGTACCTCCCTGCTTTTTCGGGGCATAGTGAACCTTTAGAGTGGTAATGTTTGAGCATTAATAATAAAGTTTTTATGTGTATCTGGTTTAGATTCTTTTTTTTATGTAACAAATTATGACTGGTTAGAATGAGAGGGGTTTTTTTTGATTTCTTCGTAACTGTGCAAATTTCTTATTTCTTCATCTCAAACTGGAAATGTTTAAGTGAGTGGATATAGATGTGAAATACAAGTTAATCTGTACAGTGCTTTAATAAAGTGTGTTAGATTGCTAAGACAAATACTTAAATGCTATTCCTCAGTAAGAGAGGTTTTGAAAAAATGTGAGTCATAGAAACTATTTTACTCAAAATTACAAATTATTTCATAATCTGAATTTAAGCAGCCTCATAAATAAATACTTGATCCAAGCTTCACAGTTCACTTGAGTAATATAAATTTCATGTAATAAAGAAAATAAATGGACCACTGAAGCATATTGTACTTGAAGTTAGAAGAACAACTTATAGTTCCAGTAAGGAGTAGACTGGAGAGTTGCCATAAGTTTCTTTTTTATTTCTGGGTGGGTTTTTTTTGTTGTTGTTTTTTGTTTTGTTTTGTTTGTTGTTTGTTTGTTTGTTTTTTGTTTGTTTGGGTTTTGTTTTTTTTTTGGTTCCCTATTCTTTTCTTTTGTGTGTGTGTGTGCAATATGTATAGATGATGTATGGGCAATAATGGATTTCTTTCTTTCCTGTTAAACCTCCGGGTACCTGGGCTTTCATAAAGAATAACTGAAGGGAAAATAAATAGAAGTCTCTTAATGGCAAGTAGTCCATATACCAACATATGCTAATACATTTCTAGATACATATTTTAAGAACAAATGTAGACAGCAGTAAGAGACCAATATGTTTTTGCTTTGACATTTCTCTCTGTGAGGCAGCTGAAAACAAGTTTTTGCTAAAAACCTCCACCCAAACTCAACTTGTCCAGGTGACCCATACCTGTCTATCTGTATCTGAGGACTCCAGTTAGTGTTCAAGTCCAGGTATTGACAACTACAATGCAAAAGTGCTCTAGGTATTATACACTGCCCTGTGCTGCAGTCCAGGATGTTCTAGGATTCTTCTCCTCTCAGTTGTGCAAAAACTTTTCTGTTCATATGCAAGTCTGAAAGGGAATGGTGGAATGACATTTGCGGACTGTGACACTGTGCTCAAATAGTGCTGCCCTCATTCTTTCTGCAAAGCAGCTGGAGAAAGCACTCCACGGAAAAGAAATTTCAAGCTTTAACTTACATTCTAAAACATTTCATCCAGCTTGGACTTGAAAAACCCATACATGGCAGTGGGACAGGGCATTTGGGGGAAAACTGTACTTTCCAGGTTCTAGTGTGGACTATGTGGAGATGGCTCCTTACTGAATGGGGGACTGACTCATAATGAGCTGGGCATAGATCATCTCTGAGGGTCTACCACATGCAATGTGATGTGAAGACACACACAAAGTAAACGAACCCAAATATATGTTGGAAGGGTGCAGCACTTTAAAGTTCCCATAAAGGCAAAAACATTGCAGAAGAGTGGAGGATTAACTTAACCACACTTCCCTTGCTACTATAAGCAAGATAATTGGAAAGCACCCTGTTTTCTAACAGTGGTTCTTTCTGAAGTACGTAATTATTTTGTTTCCTTCGTAATTTCCAGCTAGCTCAGCAGGGGTAAACTATGAGACCATTACAAAGTGCCCTGAACATCTAAGGAGAGTGACACATGATAAGAGCTCAGAAGAACTCCTTGTGGTGTCAGTGCACAGCACTGCAGGTGAAGCTGATCTGATTGCGATCTTAGGAACAGATGGGAGACATTTGTTGAATTTTGTCTTGAACGCTATTGTATAAGTGACAACAGTACAAGAAATCTTACAGGAACTGGACAAAAAGTTGAAGAGAACCTAAACAAGTGAATAGCAGCAAAGTATAAATGAATTTGAGTCACAGGACAAACTAGCTGAGCATGTGAAGTAAAATAAAATCCTCACAAACTTTAATTCTGTGATGTGCTGGGCCTTATGTTAAGCCAAGCTTCTAAGTAAGAAATTGCTAGTGAAGACAGTCAATCATGGCTAAACTCCTTGGCTCCAGAAGATGCTTAACAATGCATGAGGGAAGATATATATACCATAATATGAGGTTGGGCTAACATTATAAAAACAGATTTTTTTTTAATGCCTTGATATATGTATATATTTTTACCAATTTACTTCTCATTAGAAGTTATTTTTATTTCTGTGGCTCTGGTGATTGAAATCTACTTGACTCTTCCTGCCTAGTTCTCAGTCATCATTCTACTGTGCCAATTTTCTTTAGTTTCAAGAGAAGCAGATGGAGGTCAAGGTGACATGCAGTGAGTCAGTGGCTCTACTTGTAACAGAAACAGTAATTACATACCTGCCAGATATTTAGACTGGTATATCTACAATCTAAACCTTACTGTGGTTTTTTTGTTTGTTTGTTTGGTTTTTTTTTTGGTGTGTGTGTGTGGTTTTTTATTTTTTGCAGGGTTTTTTTGTTTGTTTTTTAATTGGTTGGTTTCTTTTATTTTTTAGCTTTCTGTGTAATTATTACTTCATACATTTATGGTTTTTGGCTTTTTGTTTGTGTTTTGGGGTTTTTTTCCTAAATTGCTTGGGATGACTTTGTTTCATTGTTCATTTTGGTTCCACTTAAATTGTGTTCCATAAAATGGTGATATGATCATGAAGATTTATATGAGCAGCGAGATTTTCCCCATATGTTGTTGGCAGCCTGACGGCTTTACAGAATTCTAACCCAGAAATCATAAGGTCAGGCTGATACTCTCAAATGAAGCATTGCAACATTTTGTGCTGTATTTGGAAACCAGGGATAGAAGAGCACCATGACATTTCTCCTTTAAAATGTCTCTCGAAGCAGAGGTATTCTGCCTTTGGAATCAATAACACCAAAGGTATTAGTGACACTGTCATAGTACAGTAAAACTACTGAGATATTGGTTGCAAGGTCCTCTGAGAATTTCTAGTCCAATCTCCTGTTTGAAGCACAACTGTCATCAACACTGTCTCAGGTCAGACATCACTTCCTCTAGCAAACCTTGAAGACCCTCAAGAATGGTAACTCCACAACCTTTATAGGCAGACTCTTCCAGTGCTGAACTACCTTTTTGGTGAAAACTCTTTTCTTTCCTGACGCCTACACTCAACCTCCCTATGTGCAATTAGTAGTTGTTGCCCGTCATTGTATCATCTGCCACTACTGAGTGGCACTGCTGAGACACAGTCTTGCTTCATCTTCTCTTCAGGCATTTGCAGGCTGCCATGAGGTTTTCCCCTGGCTCTTCTTGACAACTGAAGCAAGAACAGTCTCTCCTAATAGGTTAAGTGTTCAAGATCGTGGCCACACTGATAGCTCTTCACTGGATCATTTTCAATTTTTCAGTATCCCTTTTGAACCAGGAGAGGAAAGAAACAGGAGACACTGTTGCAAGTGCAGCCTTACCATTACAAAGCATAGGAGGGTAGTGACTTTCCTCTGTGCTGACTGTACTCCTGCCGGTGTTGCTTAGTATACAGTTTACATGATGAGAGTGCCCTTCATGCCTTGTGTTCAGCTGCTGCTTAACCCATGTTTCCCACCTGCTCCAGGGGCTGACATCGGTAACTCTTGCTGAACTCAGAGTTTCCTGGCTGGACAGCTGAGCCCAGAGACAGATATGATGTTTGTTGTCTTTTCTATCATCAGAAACCTCCCTGATGATACACACTTTTCACTGAGGCAGGCAGTGAACTCCTAATTACCTTTTGATCCACAGTGCATGAGCCTTCTTTTTGCAATTAATTAACTACAAAAACCTTTCTTGACGCCTTGTCTCTTTCTACATGCAGGTCCATCTGGGCTTTGAAACAGTATTTTTATGCTTCACAGAATCAAAGACTCATTTAGGTTGGAAGAGTCTTCCTGAGATTGAGAAAGAATTTGTCTGAGACATGAAAGTCAGAGACAGACTTAGCTGCTCTCCTGAAATCCAGGGCTGTGGTTCTGCTTTTTGTCCTTTTCCCGTCCTCTCAGGATCCTGAACTCCACCATCTCAGTCCCTGCAGCTAAGGCTACCTCTGACTTTACCATCTCTGACTTCTTTTTTCTTGTAACTCTGAGTCCAGCAGAGCATGTTTTTCTGTTGGGTTCTCAGTTGCCTGTGCCAGGAAGTGGCCGTCAGTGCATTCAAAAAGTCTCCTAGAATACCTGAGCCCTGCTGTGCTGTCCTTCTGACAGACTTATGGTGGTTAAAGTCTCCCCTGAGGAACAGACCTGTGCACATGACACTTCTTCCAGTTGTTGGAAGAAGGTCACAACTGCATTTTCTTCCTGGCCACTATGTCTATACTAGATACCCACTACAACAAGGCCATGTTGGTTTGGCTGCTACTCTTGATTCAAAAACTCTTGTTTGGCTCTGGACTTATCCCAAGGCACTCTGGCTGCTTTCTCACACAGAGGGCAGCTCCCTTTCCTCCCCTTTCCAGCCAGTTCAATAATTCTTGCCTTGTTTCCTTCTCCTGTATTCTCCCTTCTGTGTTTTGGTTCACTGAGAAGCTCCTGTCTTAGCCTGACAGCATTTCTGCTGAAATTTTGGCCTTCTTGCATGACAGGGTGGATTGTTTATGGTTTTCTTTAAAATTCAGCCTCCATTGTTCTGCTTGATGACTGCTGCTGGGGAATTTTACTTAGCAATTACCCAAACAAGCCACATTCTACTGTCCTGATGTCCTGAGTCCTAACTCTGCTGCTCACCATCCCAGTTATCCTCCAGATCCTGAATTCTGTCATCTCTGGTCACTTTAAACCAGATATACTCTAAATACCTGCTTTGTATCTGGGATGTTTTCACAAAAGGCAGCTAGAGAAAGAGCTCCCCATGTGATTTCTCATGAGCTGCAAAATTTAAACAATATTAAGCTGCTTACATGATAATCTATCATAGCTGATGAGTTTGCAACAGTGATGTAGACTTTCTGTGGAAAACCTGCCTTTGGCTTTTGGAAGGAATCAGTTTGCCTTTAGATGCATATATTGTTGGCAATAAATCCTCAGAGCAGAATACAGGGTATTTTTAGAGTGTTGATAATAAAGGACCTTGTTTTATCCTTATACTACTAACAGCATAATCAATTGGAGAACTAATGGAGTTGGCCAATTTAATATGATTAATCTGATTAAACCCCTACAAATCCAGTGCTGTTGCCAGTCTTATGGGAATCCACATTTCCAAACATTGTATAGTATGTGTAGGTATTTTAGGAGAGGAAAAAAAAATCCGAGCAAGAGCAAATAACTCAGCAGTCAGTTTGAAAGCATCTGAATAGTACTCCTGAGAACTGATTAGGACATGGAGGTGCAGGTTGTCTTTCCTGCAAAATATGTAACTAGGGAGAACACGAGATTAGTAATTATTTGAAGAACTGAGTAGCCTAGCACAGAAAGTTGGGACTGGTGCCAATGCACTGAAAATCCAGAAAAGTGTCTTCATGCAAATGACTTTATAAGTAAAGCAAGCCTCAAAATCAATTTTCTTCAATGCTTACAGCAATAAAACCTCTCTCTGACTCCGAGGTTTCAGAATGCTTTCACCCCACTGAAGGCCAAGACAACTGCTACTTCCAACCCTTCCTGTGTGACAGCACACATTTGAGTAACTAGTTAGAAAGTGGAAGAAATTGATCCAGGTTAGAGATGAACTTTGTCATTACTATTTTGGTGTGCTGTTTTTCATATAGGTAAATTCCCTCATCCTGTTCCCACCATGGCTATGCAAGCATTGGTGCTGGGACAGGAAAGAAAACTAGGAGCAAAGGAGGAAGGCAGAGAAGCTTCTTTGCAGAGCAGCTGTGAAACTACAGTTCTTGAGTGAGTTTTACAGACCCCAAAATGAGGCAAGAAAAGACCTTAAGCACTTGTGAAAGATCATAGAGCACATGTACTATTGTTCTCAAGCAAGGCAATTTTCATGTTTTCTAGTCAGAGGAGGCCAGGATGAACCAGAGTGAGCTAGCATTGTGGTGCCATGCATGGGGCTACAGTGGAGACAGGCTTTAGCAGCTGAGTACAACTGTTCTATGCCTTCAGGTCAGAGTGACAGAAGCAGCTCAGATCTATTGCCAGGACTGCACCAACCCTGGTCACCCAAGGTCTGTGGGTTGGTATTTAGTGGCCTATCTGCTCTCTTAATTGCTTATGTAAGTTTATTAGTGTTTTCACAGTATTAAAATACTGCAGGACCTCAGCAGCCAGTTGTCTGTTTCAGTATTTCCTTGCCTTTCTTTGCTCATTTATTAACTCAAAAGGAAAAAAAAAAGAAAAAAAGAAAAAGATTAGCATCCACAATGTTTGAAAAAATCAGGAAAACCAGTCTTGACTCTTTAGCTTTTCCTTGCTTGCTACAGCCTGCTAGAGAATGTTGAGGTGCTGTTGGGAAGCTTGTCCAACATGGTGACCTCTGACAGGGGCAGACTGAAGCCTTGATGACAGAAGTTTTGGTTTGCTGAGTTGTTGTTTGGGGTTATCTTTTGCCTCTCCCTCCCCTTCTTGACATCATCTTGAGATGTCAGCATGTAGCAATTCTCTTGCACACAGCCTCACTTCCCCTGGTGCTTTTTAGAGGCATCTGTATCACAATATGAAGGATGAAGTTAAAATAGCTCAGACATCTATATGTGATGATCACTGATGCAGAAGGCATGCAGAAGGCATGCCCTGAATTTACTGCAATTGACACAATATAGGCAAGAGGGGCTATTGAGGGCTAAAGGATCCTAAATCCATGGTTTGTTGGCCAGGCAATGTTTTCTTACGTGGATTTTTTTTCTGGAGTCATTGTAGTGCCTTAACAGTGTCAACTAAAACCCCTCATGATCTTTTTTCCATTTGGAAAGAAGAAAATAGCTGCTTGTTCTGTTAAGTTTTCACCGTTTTGCAAACTAGACAATTTCAATCCAAGAGAGGAATGGAAATTCAAGTGTGTTTTCAAGAGTGAAACAGGCATTTCAAATGGTTCCTGTACATTTATTTCTCCTACAAATATGAGACTGCTTTTCTTTAATGCCTCCACTGTGTAGTAAGGCTAACTTTCCACTAAAATACAAATGTATTCAGTCAGACAAGTTCTACATGCAGCTGGCCAAACTGAAGCCTAGATCTGTGCCACTATCATTCAAAGCAAAAATGTAGCCTTTTCCCAACTACGGCTTTTTGTAGGATAGCTTAATTTAATGCAGAAATAACCAAAAGTGCTGTTGTCAGAGGTGTATGAAGTGCAGAGGTCCAGAAGATTTGTTTCTTCTAAAGCTAAATGAGGTGTTCATGGACAAAAATGGATGCAAACGTCAGTGATGTAGCACTCCTGGCAGGGGTGTAAATTATGAGACAGATGTGGATCTCCTCCTCCTGCCACCTACAAAAAGGGCCTGTGGCAAGGAGGGGATGATAGTAAGAGACTGAACAGGGGAAACTCCTGGGACAGATCAGCTGTTTGGCAGTTTTGTTGCATGGCAGAGGTGGCCAAGTGATGCTGTTCTTCATGGCATAGCAACGATGCAGATGATTGGTAGAGTTTTTCCTCTTTGTGGTAATAGTCGTGAGTCTTGCTGTTCTTCAGTATGATAAAATAACTCTGCCTGGTGACTTCTAATCAGAGAAAAGGCCCTCACAGGTGATCAGGTAAGTGATGCTTCAGCACAAAATAGGATGCAGCAGCACACCATGCAGCAAGAAAAGCTTTGAAGCAAGATGGCAAGTGGCTTCAGTTCAGGTTCCTGATGACACAGTGTAGGTGTAGTCAAGTATTGGTTTAGTAGAATGAACCAATTCAATGAATTGCCTGTTATTTGCCTTACCCAATCACATAAAACTTGATCAAACAGTTACAGAATTAGTGGGTTTGCATCAGTAGATGCTGAATGCTTAGAGATAAACATACTAAAGTCACATGACTTTCCAGATGCAAATGTTGTATCTGAGTGGATGTGTAGTTTTCCACTTATTTATAGCAGGAATTGATTTTAGATCTGTTAGGTTATAGTAATAAATTTACTTAACTACCAAATAATTTATCTTCCTGCTTGCTTTCAGCTGATTACAACAGGTAATCAGGTATCTCAGGATAATATGAACATCTGTTCCCTGGAGGCTGACTCTTCACAGGCAATAATCATAGAGCTAGTGAATGGAGTGGAGAATGGAGTATAGGAAACCGCAAGGGACAGCTCTGCCTTTATTTGATAAGTCCCACCCGAGCATTTCATTCCTTTCCTTAGGATGGCTTTCTAACAACCCCTACAGCAAACTTCCCAGATGCAACAGTCCATTTTCTTCAGAACAGGATAGAAAATCAGATAATGGCTCTGGGACCTGAACATCTTGCTCTAAAAAACTTGTGTTAGCGGATCATCAGAAGTAAATAGTACTTTCTTCTTTTCCACCCACTCTGAATCCTAGAGCACATGACCAGAAGCAGATCTCACTCCACCACTCACCAGTGTTCTCATGGGGAGATTTCCCATATCTTCTCATAATTTAAGATGAGTGAAATAGGTTACTCTTCGGGTATACTTTTCGGTTTCCTATTTTTAGTGATAGAAGTAAATCTGACACCTAATTTGCACTTGTTAAAACAGGCTTATGAAAATGCATTGTAAATAAATCCTGGGAGGAATATAAATTAGCATGATTCAGGGTAAAGTACCTTCCCTTTTGTGGGTCAGAATGAAAATAATGTTTGGGGGGGGAATTGTTCCACTTCTGTGTGATGGATTCTTGTATCTTTTTATGTTGTATTGGACACTGGCCATCACTAGAGATCACTTTAAGTGGACACCAAGTTTTGGGCAGCATGACAGCCCTCTTGTTCTAAGGTAGCCAGATGAACGTTATCACTTGGGTCTCCACGATTACAGATATGATATAACAGCCAAATAAATGTCTGTGTACTGAGCGGGGAAATAGCTGAAGATGAGTTAGAGCTCTGTGGCTTCTCTAAGACACATGGACATAGTTAATGTACTTCTATAGAGAACGTGTAGGGAGCAGGATGGGAGAATAACTTGGTGGTGGCTGTAGCAAAATGACATTCAGCAGGCTTAGTAGTCATGGTATGTGGTCTGCTCTAATGGTAACTGCCACAGTTTTATGACATGGATAATACTCTTACGTCTTAACTCCGAGGAAGCAACTGAGACAGCTTAGTCCCTGCCCAGCACTTAATTTTTATCATATATCCT
The DNA here is from genome assembly GCA_013396735.1 of Grallaria varia. NCBI lineage: Eukaryota > Metazoa > Chordata > Aves > Passeriformes > Formicariidae > Grallaria > Grallaria varia. The sequence goes on from VWZG01012281.1 coordinate 271,703, forward strand.
CTCCTATATCACCAACCTAATGTTTGGGAAAAGCTTTTCTGTGCCAGGGATATCTGTTAGGTGGAACACAAGTGTTTTGTGTGAGAACAGTGCTTTTATTTCTCCCCATTTGTATTTATAGGAGCAATTCTTGTTCTTCAATCCTGATTTGAGTCAGTTTTTAATAATATTCCTTCTTCAAATTTTGTATGCAAGGATTGCTTGTCATAAAGATACCTATTTTATACAGCATCAATGTAGATTCAGCAGTAGGTGTCAGTTCAATATTGTATGATCTGTTTAAATCTCTCCTCAAATCTTTTCCTTCTCCATTTCACGGCGAGTCAAAGTCTAGCAACTGAAAGGTAATCACTATGGTAACAGCATCCAGTTCTACCAACAAATGCAAGATTTAAGTCTCAACGCTTGTAGCAAAATATATATATTTGAGACACCCCCAGACATTTGGGATCGTATCTGCAAGTGTTAAAACAGACATTGACAGTTTGAGATAATTCCATTGCAACGCTTTGCTTGCAAGACAGTGGTCTGCAATTATAAGTGGATTGCTTACATAAGAAGTGAAAGAATGCATACTAGTTTAAAACACAGCTCAAAGCAGCATTGCATTTTTAAAGTCAGAAATCTAAGATTTAATCACTGCCTGGTTAGCAGTCTGTGTCAACTGTCAGCCAAAAAAAAGACTGAAAACTGGTTCCTTCACATCTGCAAGTATTACCAAGACATCACTGTGGGCCATTTCTAGGCATTATGACAGCTACGAACATTATGAAGCACCAGAGTTTCACAAACCTACAGCAGATGACTTCATGGCTCAGACAGTTGGTATTTCCTGTGTCGAGGACTCTCACCCCAATTAGTAATGAATTTCCAACCATCTCTTTATGGATGGCATAAAATCACTGATCTACCACAGTTCTCTCTAGCAGATAGGTATCTGTCCATAAGTCAAATTAAGAACCCAAGACTGGATTTGCCCAGGGAGATTTGTTGAGATGCCCAGCTGTTGCATGGTATCAGTGCCTGAGCACTGTTAGTGCAGTACTGCAGGCTCTGCTCACGACCAAGTCTAATGGGAAAATCCAGACAAATGATGCTTTTATGCTGGGAAATGTCTTTTCTGGCTGTGGTTCAGGCATAGGAATTAATCTGGATAGGGAATGTCTAATTCAGACCATTCTGTACTTCAGGTCAATACAGGATTGTACAGTGTTGTCTTTATGCTTAATGAATGGGAAAAAAAAAAGGTGTAGGGTTCCCTGAGCACTGAATTTCAAACATGACTGCAGTAACTAGTAGAGATCAAGAGACTCTGTATCAAAAACATGACAATATGGAGTTCATTACTGCATTCTCAGAATGGCACTTGCAAGCTTCAGTGTTCAGGAAGGTAATCAGAGAGCTAAGCCACAGACCTTCAAGCAAGAAAGGAAGTTTATTTCGGGAACACCACACAGGTACCAGAACTCACAGTTGGGTGGCAAAAACACACACACAAGCTACAGGTCTGCTTGGCTATATATATCAAAGGACTTTAGAAATGCGCTGTGCTGTCTTTCTCAGATAAGGGTTGTTTTTCTTATCTAGCTTAGCTGAGAAGCAGCTCTGAGGGAAAGACAAAGGACAGTTGTTCTCACACATTCTCTCACCACACGTTTCTGTTGGCCACAACAGGTTTCTTGAGCAAAGAGAAATTTCCAAACCATTTTCCTCCTCGCCCATTTCTTATGCAGGGCATCCTCAACTCCCTTGTTAATCTCAAAGGGCTCATTCTCCTGTAATATTTCCTATTATCTGACAGTATATTTGTTCATTCTGGAGAAGAGCAGGCTTTGGGTTGACCTAATTGCAGCCTTCAGTACCTGAAGAGAGCCCACAAGAAAGACAGAGGGACTTTTTACTAGGACATGTAGTGATAGGACAAGGGGAAATGGGTTCAAACTGCAAGAAAGTAGGTTTAGATTAGATATTAGGAAAAAATTCGTTACTCTGAGGGTAGTGAGGCACTGGAACAGGTTGCCCAGAAGAGGTGTGGCTGCCACATCCCTGGAAGTGTTCAAGGCTGGATGGTGCTTTAAGCAACCTGTGAAAGGCGTCCCTGCACACTTTAGGGGTATTGGAACTAGATGGTCTTTGAGGTCCCTGCCAACCCAAGCCAGTCTATGATTCATTCTCTAGATAATTTTTCATAATGAAGTGCAGGACTAATTAGAATTTTTAATAAAATCTTTAAGGAAATTCCATTCATAATATTTTCCTACAATATAGTTTTATTTAGCACACCATATTTTTCCATTTCATATATGATTTTTTTAACTTTATGATATTATTTTTGAGTCTTTGAGGAAATTGAAATCTTATATAATGTTCTACTGCAAGTAATCTTTTCTATTTAGTGACTCATCATAACTGTGGGCTTTTTAGGCCTGAATCTATTAAATATAATACTAAATGTAGAATATTCTCCAGACAGCAAGTCTTTGAACTTCATAACTAAGTCAACTGTATCTCAAGCAGCTAGTGCATATTTACCATGGAATTGTTTGTTTGTTTGTTTTGGTATATTAGGAGGTGGCAGCTGCTGCTCTCACGTGACTTTTAGATTGAGGATGTTTGAAAGGCAGCATTGCGTCAGATTAAGCTTCATCTGTATCTGACGTCTGAGATGATTAATTGTTTTGTTTTGCTTAGAGGAACCTTAAGCATTATGTTAATTGTGTTTCTTTTTTTGTTTGGTTGCTTTTTAAAGACCATAAGGGACAAAATTAGGATCAGCTGGTGATGAAATAAAATGCAACATATGCTTAGCAATTGTAGATCCACGATACTTCTTGTCTATTCTCTGACTGTTCCCTAGATAAAAGAAATGCGGTGGACCTCAACTATCTAATGTTCAGTAAAACATCTTTGATTGCAGAATTTAAACTGAAGAAGATGAAAATTAGAACAAAAACAGTGTCATGGTTTAACACCAGCAGGCCACTAAGCACTATACAGTCACTAGCTCCCTCTCCCCCACTCCCCACCCCAACAGGATAGAGGGCAAGAGAATTGGAAGGGTAAAAATGAGAACCTCATGCGTTGAGATAAGAACAGTTTAATAATAGAAATAAATTAATAATATTAGTAATAAATTGGAGTGAAAATGAAAATCACAAAGAAAGAGAGATAAAACCCAAGAAAGACGAGTGATGCAAATGAAAGCAATTTCTGACCACTAACTAACCCATGCTCAGCCAGAGCCCCAGCAGGGGCACCCAGGCCAACTTCTGCCCTAGTTTATTGCTGAGCATGACGCCATACAGGTTGGAGTATCCCCTGGGTCAGTTGTCCTGCCTATGCCCCCTTCCAACTCCTTGTGCACCCCCAGCCTCACTGGTGGGGTCTGGTGCGGAGCAGAGAAGGCCTTGCCTCTGTGTAAGTGCTGCTCAGCAACAGCTAAAACATCCCTGTGTTATCAGCATTGTTTCTAACACAAATTTAAAACACAGCCCCATAGCAGCTACTGTGAAGAGAATTAACTCTACCCCAGACAAAACCAGCACAAACAGTAGAATGGTTAAGATACTGGATAAAAGGGGAGGTGCCAGTAGCATGCAGTGAACATAGGAGAAACATGCCAAGGGAGATCACAGGTGGAAATCCTCACAGAATGAGATTTGGGACTAATTTTTATTTTGTCTAGTATTTTTTCTGCCACAAAAAGAATCAAAATGTGTCAATGAAATTTGCAGCTGCCATTAAAATAAGGAGCCACTGTTTACACCAGAGAGTATCGGAATATCACAATGATTGTCTTGAATTCTAGGGTGGTATAAGTGGGATTATTCAATACTGAAAAGTCATAGACTAGGAGACTAATTATAAGGATTTATTTTATAAAATGAGACCTTACTGGAGAATGGGTTAGGGTTAGATGAAAGAACTGAATATTTATCTGTCTGATATGTCACTCTTATGCAAATGGATAGAAGAAACAACATTGTTATATGTACTAAATGATGCATGCCAGATAAGTCAGAAACAATCTAACCTCGCTGTCCATGAGCACAAGGGGCTGGGAATGCTGAGCATTGTCCTGGTCCTTCACAGAAGGACCAGTTAATTACAGAGGACATTAATTTAGACTAGGGCAGTCACAGAGAAGGGCTATGGCAATGGTCAAGTGAATAGAGAGTGCAGTCCTGAATTCCAGGTCCAGCCTTGTGTGACACCAGCAGGCTTAGTTAACTGGAGTCTGGGGAATCTGCATGCTACTATACAGGGATGCTGATTCCCTCTTATATATGATAACTGTGTGTTCTGCTAGGTAGTAGTGGGCTATAAAAGCCAGACTGGCCAGTATGCAGTAGTCAGAGTACACATCTGTGACACACTGTGGGCCTGAGCTATTGCCAGCTAAGACCTGGCTGAGAAGCTTCAAAAAAGTGTGGGAAATGCAGGGCACCAGCTGTGGCTTAAAAGCCATAGATGTGCACAATGGAGCACTTTTACTGACTGGCAGGGGTTACCTTCTCTGACTTCCAATGTGACACATTTGCTTTACATACTGATGAGAACCGACTGTCAAAAATGCACTTCTGACAAATATTCTGTTTCACTGTCAGCATTGAAATGATAGCTGGTAATGCTGGATCTGCCTCTCCTGAAGTAGGTGTCCCTTCACTTGTGTGCCATGTGTAGGAGAACAACTCATCCCTTCCCCAGCTTCAACGTTATCCTGATAACTCAAGGATGCCCACAAGCTCTTGTGAGGCTTGGCTGCTCTGTGCTACTTGCTGCAGACAAGAGATGGCAACTTAGCAGACTGCAACTTCAGTTTAGGCTGCCTGGCAAAGATCTGGGATCTGGGCGTGGGGAAGTGTCTTATTGCCTAGGGATGAACAGCAGGGCTGTCTGTAGCGGTTTGATTGGAATTAAGTACTGGCGCAGGAAAAAGTGTTCAGTGAGGGATCGCCAAAGACTTGCTCTTCAGAGAGCACAAAAGTCATCAGGAGGGATCAGAAAACTTCTCTGAATGATATTGTAAGTGAAGTCAGGGACTGCATTTCCCTTCACAAAGTTTTCACTCCTAAGGAACAGGAAACATAAAAACACAGTGGAAGGAATTTAGGCAGGAATATGGTGGGAAAGGAGAGAGGCAGGATTGCACACTTGTGCATCAAGGAATAACAGCATCAGAAGGAAGCATAAGGTGTTTAGGGCTTGTTGTTTTGGGGGTTTTTAGAATTTTTTTCTTTAAGGTCAGCAAACAAATGGAAAAATGAGAAGAATTTTCAATCACCCAAAAGTAAAAACTTAAATTTCCTTGCTGAAATGACAGTTCCTCAGAATTTTTAATCAAATGACACTTCACATTTGTTTTGTTTTGCTTTTTTCAAACTACTTTATTATAAATAATTAAGCACAGATGAATATACTATAAAAATATAATATTAAAACTCAATATACCAGGCTGTTGACACAGGTGTTTTTTTATACTGGAGAGGTTGAAAGACTTCATAAAATGCGAGAATAATTAATGAATTTTTTTAAAAAATATTTCTATTCTGAGAGCTCTTTCCAAATTTCCACCTAAATGATTCAAAGTGTGTGGGTGTTCAGCCTCTTTTTAAACTACACCTACAAGTTTTTTATATGAAATACAGAATCATGCAGGCTGGAGGTAAGCTTCAGAAAACCTCCTCCAGCTCACAGCATGTCCAATGAGATTAGGCTTCTTGGGGCCTCATGCACTTGAGCTTTGAATATCTCTAATGATGGAAACTTCATAACCTGCCTGGATAACTTGTTCTGGTGTTTCATCGCTCTCACTGAGAAAATTGTCATCCTTATGTTCAGTCAGAATTTCTCACATTCCAACTTGTGCCCCTTGTTTCTCATGCAATTCCTAAGATATGTTTAAGTTAAATACAAAAGAGCTCATGTACTGAAAAAAAATTTCATTAGAGCTGATTGTGATTGTTAATGATATTATATGACGATACTGACTTTTAAATTCTACTTATATATTCCTGCATGATTAACATTCTTGTTTGAACAGGAAATTTCCCATCATTTGAAAGCATGTTAAAATAGAATTATATGTGACAACATAAGACAACCTATGGTTAAAAGTTTCATCTGTATTGTAATTATCTTTAAAATATCATTTGTTCCACTGAGTACTGTTTGAAATTTTGGCCGAAATGCTTAGCTTTAAACATGTAGACCAGAAAATCAAGTAGATCAAAGGGCTTTTGTAATTTGCCAGATCTTCTTCACTTATAGGTGAAGGAAAAGTTCTCACAGACATGTGTTGGGCCAGTGATTTTAAACTGTGAACTGGTGGGGAACATCTGCCTTCTGTTCATGTATAGGTAATCTAGAAAATTACTTTCATTCACATAAGGTGTTTTTCTGAGGTAATCTGCAATATTTTATTCTGTAATATTTTAGTAATAGCATGTGTGCACTTGTATGATATTTTTCTTTTTAATTTAAGCTGTCAGGAAATAACACTGAGAATTATTTTTTTAAGCATGAAATGCTGTCATATCTCAGCAGAAGAATGACAGAAATAGAGCTCATAATGAATTAATCTCGAACATTTTGCTGTGATTGAATTCTTATTAGTAAGGAAGAAAATAATAGTGAAAGCTTTGAGTCATTTTGAGTAACAGCTATTAGAAGTCAGACATGTTTTACTTTGTTTAAGATTCTTGTCATATTCTCAAATATGAAGAAAACTGAGGGGAGAGGAGGAAAGAAAAGCAACCTTTGTGACCTTCTAGCAACCTTCAAGCAAAGAACTGTTTGGAATCAAATTTTGTCTTTGCTTGCTTATAGAGATGCACAGGTGATTTGCAAATGTATTCAGCATTTTCTCTAACTGGAAAATAGCAAACAGTATTTCCTTCTGGCCAATGCACATTGGATAAAGGAGTAAGAGTGTAGCTCAAGTATAGGAATGCTTCGGTGTGTATCTTTGCATAACTGGCTTTTAGCTAAGCTTTTCATAGTCATCTGCAGGCTTAGATAGGAGAAGATCTGACATTTGATTTTAGAATACTAGTTCATTTCCCTTTCTTTTCATTAGGCTATATCATATTTCCTTAATAAGAAACACTTTTCCCTAATAGAACACACTGATATTATGATAAAGGAGCATAACAGAAGCCATAAGGATGAGGATAGTGTTTGCATTACTTCCTCATATGTTTGCAAATATTATTTAATATGAATTTTTACTTTGATGTGGCTGTTTTGTGTGATTATGACTAAGTTCCTGTTCAAGCCAGGGTGCTCCTGGCCCTCTTTATCTGCTGGGTGTATTCTGAAAAGCCACTGAGGAATCAAAATTAAACTGGAACCTGTACAAATTCTGAACACAGTGCATCCTGCCTCTTGTATTTGTCTACAAACACTGCTTTGGTTAGGTCAACAGACAGCCTGGCTTTTGTACAAGCTTACCGAGCTTCTACAATTAGAATGCAAAAAAAAAGGCTACAGAAGGGTGTAGTGGTTAAGGCAATACAACAGTTGTATGGGGACAAACAGAAAGTAAAATTGCCAGTGGAAATGCTGGGAAAGAGGAAGTCAGGATTGCAGAAAAAGGGAAGGTCTTATTTCAGTCCTGGGAAAATCTGAAAAGAAACTGAAGGAGAAAATCAAGCAGCTTTACTGTAAATTTAGGAAGCTGTCAGTGTCATACAAGAATTGTTTCTGAGCCTCTTGATTTTCACACATTGTTAGTTTAAAATACTGAATTGCTCTGTTAGAACATCACAAGCTCTTATATGTACTTCAGGGATGTTCACCGGAACACATAATTTGATCATCTGAATTCTGACACTAGTTTTCTCAGGTACTTTCTATAAGTTTTTGATTACACTCTCCTCTCAGGAGGAATATTCAGCCTTGATTTAGAACAAAGTTTTTGTCTGCTGCCACTGAATCATAAGCTACTGAGCAAGCCATTCCTTTGTTTCCTTAACCAAATTTAAGGCAGTGGGACCTGGGTCCAGGTCCTTTTCTTGAAAGAAGTTAGTATTTATGACAGGCAAATAACTATGTATCTTAATGATCCTAGCCATGCCCAGCAGAACCGGGTTAGAGAGCTCTATCTTACACACTCTATGAAGGCTTGTAAACATTCAAAATATAGTGGGAAGATGTAGGTAATATAGCCAGCAGCAAACCCAGAAAATTATAATAAGAAGAAACTAACATGGGATTCACAGAGCTCTGTAAGTAATGAAGAGCAGCATACCAGCTTCCCACAGAAAAACTGGTAGGGGCAGGTGGTGACTGCCTTTGGAAATCGATGCTCATTTCTGACAAATGCCTTAATTTATAATGCCTGGTAGTATCAGCTGTAGGCAACCTCCCTGATCTAATAAAGACAACTGTTACATTTTACAGATGCTGAAATCTAAATTTGGCTTTTGATACCAGTCTGGATCAATGTTTTAATTAAAGAAACCTATAATCCTTCCATTAGCTACCACTTTCCACTGCGTGTGGCCACACACAATTTTTTGTCCTACAATGTCAATTATGAAAATGCTCGTTGAGAGAGACAAATAGGTAGACTTTTTTTTTGAACATTAATAGTGAATAGAATACTAAACTGTGATTATGCACACCAGCTACTTGACCATTATTGTGAGTTGTCTTAATGTGCTTCGATTTCTCTAGCAAGTTAAGTAAATTTAGCACTTATTTACTATTTGTTCATATATTTTGAACTTTCAAAGCCCTACTTTGCAACTGAAGCAGTTAATTAGCCCACCTTGAAGTTCAAATACCCTCGATAATATGAGCAGTTCAGATTCACTAGTTACCAAGTACTACTGAATAATCCCAACAAGAAAATTTGTGATATTACAAAGTGAGAGATGTAGAATTTTCTGAATGTTTTGTTCACAGGAACTTACATGTTAATGAGCACAGATTTATGTCTGACAAGGATGTTTAAAGAAAATAGGAGAATCATATTAAATTCAGAGATAATATGCTTTTGATGTCTGTTTTGTTGTATTTCTGCTAAATTAAAAAGTCTGTGCATACTGCTTTGACAATTCCAATAACCTGAATTTTGAAGCAATTGGCCTGAACTTCTTGAATTGTTTCAGTTTCTGATATTTGCTTATTGTTTACCACGTAATTGGTTTTCATTTCTTCCTAAGACTGATGTCTTCTATATAATGAAGCTCACGTGTGAACTAACTAATTCTGAACATACTAGAAGGTTATGCCCACTATCTTACAAAGGAAAATTTCAAATTACCTTTGTTCATGGGAATGTGATTACAAAGACAGTATTTACAGGGGCTTTGTTTTGGAGTAAAATGGCAATTCATCCCCTGCAACAGCCCACCTTATCAGTTCCACTATGGTTTTTCAGTAAAGCTTTCAATACAGACTCTCACAGAATCCTTCTGGACAAACTGTCCAGCACACAGCTGGATAAACACATCATGTGTAAACTTAAGGGTATTTGTGCAAAAGTGATTGTGGTGAGTCAGTACAAAGCATTTTTCTTCTTTCTTATTGGTCTTAACCTCTCTGTGTCTCAGCTCACTCACCTGTAGAATCATAAATCTTGGCTAATTCACAGGGCTGTTCTGAGGCTTAATTAATTGCACTTATTAAAAGAATATAGTTACTACATTGTGATATGTAAAATGTCACACTTTAATTGGTAAGAAATGAACCATCTAAATAGCTAAACATGAGAAGACATATATCTCTTCAAGGTGCTTTTACCTTTCTTTGCAGGAGTAATTTGAACACTGAGAGGAATAGAAATTCAAAAATAAATCAGTATAATGTCTCCTTTGCTGCTAATTCTGCAAGACTTGCTAAAATCACGAATGTATAGACTTTGGAAACCAGAAACAAAACAAAACACGGCATAATGTCCTCGGCCTAGAAAGAGGGTCTGGAACTGAAGGCATCCTGTTAGTCTACCACCTACTATGATATACAAGCTGAATACTTTGGAAAGCTATGGCTCTGTACTAGAAATGGTGTCTTTGTAGTCAGTATATTTTTTATTTTTTTTTTGAGACTTTTTTTGCTTCAGAACCAAGGCAAAGTATGTTTGTCGTTACCCGGGGAACTGAAAGCATGTGGCTCCTCTGAAGGCCTACAAGCTCTCAGTACATTTCTGTTTGAAATTTTCTTAGACTTGCAATCCCAAGTGATTTTGGGACTGCTTAGGAGAGAAGCTGCCTTTTCATCCTTTCAGTTAGTTTGGATATAGCAGCTACTCTCAATTAGTATTTGTTACTTAAAACACTCCCTGCAGCTACCCCACAGTAGTAAATTAACATTTAGTTAAGAAATTTGCAATTTCTTGGTGCAAATCACAGAGGGAAATATATACATACACATAGATATATACATACAAGCATATATATACACACATATAAAGAGTGGGTTTTGTTACCTCACAGTGGCACCCTTTGATTTAAACTGATGAATGCCCCTATAGAAGGAAGAGGTGTTGGAAAAGGTTTGAAAAAGCCTGGGTGCTCCTTGTTCTGTGGGGCCAATAGGAACAAGGTGCCAGCAATCCAAAAAATGCACAGGTACTGTGTTGGGCTGTAACGAAAGGAAAATATAGACAAGGATGTTGGAATATTTTGGTCAGGTTGACCCCCTTGGTTGACAACTATATCCCTGTTGTGGGCTCTGTTCAGTTGTGCTATAGCTGAGGGGCATAGTCTAGGCTTTGCCCTCAGATAGGTGTTGAAGAAATAAAAACATGGGAAATAAACACAAGAACAGTGGATATTGTTTACCTGGACTTCAGTAAGACTTTTGAGATGCTTCCTTAAGATCCTCATAGAGAAGGTGATCAAGTAAGGCCCAGACAAACATAGTGGGTTGAATTGAAAAATGGCTAAATAGCCAGGCCCAGAGGGTAGTGATCAGTGGCACAAAGTCTAGTTGGAGGCCAGTAACTAGTGCTGTACCCCAGGGGTCAATGCTGGGTCCAGTCCTGTTCAACATCTTCATTACTGGCCTGGATGACAGGGCTGAGTGTACCCTCAAGCAAGTTTGCTGATGACACCAAACTGGGAGGAGTGACTGACACACCAGAGTCATGCTACCACCCAGAGGGACCTTGACAAGCTGGAAAACCTTACAAACTTTACCTAGGAGAAGTGTAAATTCCTGCCTGTGTGGAGGAACCACCCCATTCATAGGCACGTGCTGGGGGCCACTGACCTTGAAAAGCCGGAATGTGCCCTTGCCTCAAAGGCAGCTAAAATGGCATCTTGGGCTGTGTTAGACAGTGCTGCCAGCAGGCTGATGAAGGTGATCCTTTCCCTCTACTCTGGACTGGCGCAAGCCCATACCTGGAGTACTGTGCCCAGTTCTGGCCTCCTCAGAACAACACATACATGGAACTACAGGACAGAGTTCAGTTAAAGGGCCACAAAGGTGTTGAAGGCATGGATGGGAGCATCTCTCCTATGAGAAAAGGCTATGAGAGCGGGGGCTGTTTAGCCTGGAGAAGAGAAAGCTCAGGGGCAATCTCATCAAAGTCTATAAATGCCTGAAGGGAGTGTGCAAAGAGGACAGAGCCAGGCTACTTCCAGTGGTGCCCAGTGATAGGATAACAGTGAGCAGGAACAAACTGAAACACAGGAAGTTTCTCCTGAACTTCAGGAAACATATTTTATACTGTGAGGGTTGACAGCACTGGTACTGGTTCCCAACACAAGTCATGGAGTCTCCATTCTTGGAGATTTAAAAGCTGTCAGGGCATGGTCTTGCACAACATGCTAGAGGAGAGAGGTTGGACCAGATTACCTCCAGGGGTGTCTTCCAACCTCAACAATTCTGTGATTTTTATCAAGGTATAGTCTATGAAAAGTTTGCAGTTTTTAAATGGTTTAAATCCTGGATGTTTGTGCAACCACAATGTCTACTGAGGAGAATTTGGCCTTTCTGACTCACGTAATCACCCTTCACCAATACATGTTTATGCAGTAGATGGAACTGTTTACTGAGATAACCCAAAAGGTGAATTAGGCTCAAATGGGTTTATCTAAGCTGTAGTGCTTCACACATTCTGCTAGCACATTGCATGCTGCATTAGCTGCTTTCTGCCTTATTACCCTATAAAGCTCAAAATGTTCTGGGACTTTGTTATTGCAGAGAATTGGCTTTCCACATCTGATACCTCTGCTGTTGCAATTAGTGTTAATGAGTGAACTAACAACTAGTTTTAAAAGAGAGGGGATAAAGCAGAAACATCTAATGAACAGTAAAAACCTATATAGGTTTTCCCTTCCTGTCACAGCAAGCTAGGAAGTGAGAAATGCAGGCAAAGGAACAAGAATGTGACATGCTCTGGAGACTTTATACCTGACACATGGTACTAAGAGGTATCTATTATAAGCGAGGGAAATTTCCAGGCATGCAGCATTTAGAAAGAACTGGAAAATCCGGTGAACTTTATTTTGCAAGTGTCTTGTTTGTTTAACTTCTCAGCAAAATTTCTAGGTATGTGACTTGTTTCCTACCTCACACTTCTGCACTTCATGAAGACTCTAGCTCAAAAGTTCAGTCGCAGAGACATTCACTGAATGGGTACACTGGGCAGGTGGTGAGCTCAACTACCTAAAACAGTTCCTAGAGTTCCAGACTTTTTGTTTAGACCTCTATATATAATTTCTGTGGTTTCAGTAGAATGATGGTAATCTGCATCACCAGTCACTTTGTTTCTGGTATTGATGTCTGTTGAAAATGATGCTAGCTCTGTTGCAGTGCCCTATAACATGGGCTGGTAAAAACAAGCATCCCCATCTATGTCTAGGAAGCCTTTAGATAATCCATTCTGAAGTGGATCCAATATAGAGAAGATCAGCTCCAAACACTAGTATGATATGAACTCACTCTTCACACTGAAAGGGAGCTTATTTAGATTTTTTTCCTATTTAATTTAAAATTGTAGATATCACATTTATTTCAAACCAGTTTAAAAATAATGAGTGGAATTTTTTTTCATGTGGAATACCATTCATACACATGGCAGCCAATTTATATGCTGAAGTGTTGGGTTTATGGTGCTTTCTAGAAAGGTTAAAAGGTGAAGACCTGTGGTAATAAGAAATGTACAGACTAGTTTGACATTGAAACATGGACAAGAAGACTAAATCTAGTGATAATCAGGTAACACACAAGAAAATGATGTTCCTTAATCACTTGTTGTGTAATGAAAAGTCTTGAGAAGACAGTGATAGTCACTGAAGTAGACTTTAATGTTTAACATTCGCTAGCAGTAGGAAATTAGGGATGTAGAATTTGAAACATCTGTAAAATTATTTACAAAAGAGAAATGAGGAGTTGCATGGTACAGTGTGCAGCTGTGTTAAGTGAAATCTCTGGTTAAAAACAAGTTATTTCAAGATTAGTGTTCCAAATAATTCAGAGCTGAGCCCAATGCAAGACTGGCAGTTGATGACAGATCATGTAATACAATAATAAAAAAAGAGCACTATGGCAGCAGTGAAAATCAGAGGAAATCTACAGCTGTGATGGGTACAAGAAAAGTCTCTGTTTATTTTGAACTCTTCCTTTTGTGTCCAGTATCACTCCTGAAAAAGCTTCAGATGAAAAAAAAACAAAACAGCACAAAATCTGTTGAGTATTTTTTCAGTCACAACAGTAGCCTTTGTAGTTAGAAGGAACAGATTCACACACACACACACAGAGGACAAAATATTTCTAATATAACATCAGCTTTTAAAAAATAGTGTTTCCTCTAGGAGGAGAAGGTGTAGTTGGTATGCAAATGCTTGGTGTACAGCTGACCAAGATGTTGAGCACTGGAATGGGCGAATGTGTCATATATGCGGTGAAGGCACACCCCAGTACATCCTGAAAGACTCTGACTGGGTGCTACTGGCTATAAAGGATGTGCCATCCAAGGAAGCTACATTTGGTAAGCTGAAAACTCAGGTGTACTCTGAAGAACTGGAAAGATCCCAGGGGAAAGACACTATTTTTGAAATTATTACGTGCTAGGAAAGCTGCTGAAATTAGTTGTACTGAAAAGGGAATTTGCGGGGGGCAGGGAGGGGGGAGGGCAGAGGCTAGTCAGCCTCTGAATCAATTCTGTGCCTGAAAGAACTTGAACTTAACAAAATTTTCAAGGAAAATACTATGGTTTCGTAGTGGCCAGATGTGCCGCTGCCTTTTACTTCATTTACTATGTACCTCTGTTATGAAGACATTTTAATGAACTAGGTCCCCACACAGCAAACCCCATAGGCAACAGGATGTGACAAATTATTCAAGCAGGATAATTCTGCAGAGTTGTGAGGCCCTGCCTTCAGAGGTGCCCTGTGTGTCCTGGGGGGAGGAGTGTGTCTGTCACGGGGGTACTGTACAGATCAGCCTGAAATCGCAGCACCTAATGACTGTGAAGCTTTTATCTTGGTGAAGAAGCAAGTTTCTGGCCTACTTCGGAAGAGTGTCCATAACACATGTAAGCGAAGTTTCAGACGTACTTGAATTGTGGTACTTGTTGGAAAGGGTGTAAGGCAACCATAACAACTCCTGTTAGCCTTTAGAGAGTCTTTAATGGGGAGCCATTACTTTTACATAGTACAAAGAATGCTTAGGGCAATGCACTGAAAAATAAGGAAACCAGCAGAAAAATATGATGATTACTGCCCAAATGGGGTTTCTTTGAGAATATTTGGCTTCTGGCTGTACAGAATTTAGTAAGCTAATAACTCTTCTCCTGACTGAAAAATTCTTTAGAGAGAGAGTAATCAGGCATTGGAATGGACTGCCCAGAGAGGTGGTAGATTCACTGTCCCTGGAGGTTTTTAAACTGAGATTGGACGTGGCACTGGGTGCCATGATCTAGTAAACTGACTAGAGTTGGACCAAGGGTTGGACTCGATGATCTCTGAGGTCTTTTCCAACCCAATCAATTCTATGATTCTATGACTGGAACTGATTGAAACTGCCAGATGCAGGGTATCAATGCTGGGCAGTTTGGGATCACCTGAAGTATCAAGCTGAGTTACAGCTCCCACTATAATGGATCTGACCAAAGACACATGGCCTGTAAGAGCTCTCTGCATAGTAAAGTGAGGCTGTTTCTGTTCCTCTGGCTCCTGCAGCCAGGATTTCATGGCTTTTGCCTGCCCTGCTGGGAAACAAAGCATCACAGTGAACAGATGGGACGGCTAAGCTGTTCCTTCAGGGACCTTGCGCTCACCTCGGACCCAAGGCCCCTGGGAGCTTCTGTACCAGCTCACCCCCTCAGACAGTGACTTTTCATCCTCGATTTTCTAACTTGGGAAGACAATGATCTATAATGTATTGCTTACTCTACTTTTAAAAAACAACAGGAAGGACAAAATGACACAGTGATATGAAGGCAATAGGTAAGCCATGTTAACATGCTTGGATAAAACGAAAGCCCAAGAAAAGCCATTGTCAGTGTCAGAGTTTCTTGGCTGTCACATTCAATCATACAAATCCTGGTGATGTTATGTCTGCAGAAGATACATGCTATTATTTATGACGGGCTGTGGGGAACTTGCCTTTTAGTTGGTTTTGTGTTGGTGCTACCACCTTTTTTTGGCCTAGGCTGTTTCAGGTCCTCTGACGGCTCTGTTGCATAGTGAGTCTTTTCTCAGATGGTCCATAAACAGGTCAAAGTCACGTACCTGTATATGCTGCTCTAATGCTTTTTTTTGGAGTTGACACTATACTGAATCCAATACTGTATGCATTCTCTTAATGAAACCCGGCAGAGAGAAGAACTGTCTGCTGTAAAAGTTCCTTGGTCTTTCAGAAAGAGTGAACATACAGGACCAGGCAGTGATTTCCCAGCAATATGAAAAGCTGTGTTTGGTGTAGGAGCGATGGATTAGGCAGACTTTTAGAAGATTGGCAAAGGAAACATTTTGTAAATTAGCGATCACCCCAGATCTACTTTTATTTAAAAATGTGTATACACAGAAATTTTGAGCAAGGACAACAGGATGCAGCATGAGAACAGATGATCAGCACTCGGCAGTTGTGAGGACAAGATACTGTTACCTAGCAACTTCTCAGAGCTGTCTTCTATAAATCCATCCTGTCATAGATGTCAGGTATACGTCATAGTTGGTCTTCATGGATTTTGCACTACTAAGTACCACAAAATATATCTTCTGAGCAGTAGCATCCTTGAATCATTCCAGTCCTGGTTGTTCATGTCCTACCCACTTCCACAGCAGGGCAAGGGCTGTGGATTTATTCTTGTGTAAATTACCATAAGTTGCTTGAGTTCAGAGACAGGGCAGCCTCTGTGGGAGCTGTTACTCAACCACCTTTCTTCTTTCTTATACAGACTGAGAAAGAATGGACAATGAGCTGTGCTGATTCCCATGCCTATAAGCTGCTCTCCATCTTTTGCTGCAGAAGGTGATTACGAGCTATAATTTTGTCTTGAGGCAAAGAATCCTTACTCTGGCTCAGTATTAAAATACAAAATGAATAGGTAGAGATATCCCCAGTTTTGACAAGTGCTGGTTCCCTATACCTCTACACACTTCTCAGACACAGATAATTTGATTCTGGATAGACTTTCTGGATATTACAGGATTATAGATATTCAGCAAGACTGATTTAAGGCCTTAACTTTTCTTTCTAATCTTTACCTACTAATCACATTTATTTAGAGCTAATGCAAATACACCATTTTTTCCAGTGTCATATGTAGCTGGAATTTGGAAATTCCAATATTTGTTGTATATTTTACTCCTTGCAGTATTTTGATGTGTATGCTTTATACTGTAAAAAGGGAGTCGGACACATTATCCTAAATATTACATGGAAAACATACTGAGCTGATTCCTGCATTAGCTTTTTTAATTGCTTTCCATTGTGTGTTATAAGAAGATGGAGTGCAGCATCTCTTGCTTCCAAAAGTAGTTGTCTTTAATTCGTGCTGGACTATTTATCTTGGATTCTTTTAAGAATACAAGTAGTTCAACATGTTCAAGCTGAGCTTTCTCTACAGCTACTTGAAGCTGACAGACACTACATCTCAAAAAAAAGATATTAAAAAAAGAACTTAATGTTTTGAAGTGACCAATTGTAGTAGCAAAATATGACTTGTGACTTCCTCACGATTACTTTAAGTGATTCTATATTAACTTGTAAACTATTAGAAACACTGGGAGAACTGAAGTCCCATTTTGGCTTTATTTTGTGGGTTTTCAGCATTCTTTCTATGGAAGAAAGTGTCATTGGGAATTGTCACTATCTATAAGAATGTTTTATACAAAGGATAAGATACAAGCCTGTCACAACAGTGGTGAATTCTACCTTAAACATACCTTATTTATTTTATTTTTTAGATTTCTGCCTGTAATAGAAAAAGCGATGACTGTAATGGCAGGAAAGACTCAGCTCTGTCTTGTACTTTAGCTGTCTTGTCTTTGTGTCAAGATCTTGACAAACTCAAGAAAGTCTGAAAAGTGCAGTGTGATTAGTTAAAGATGCACTCAGGTTCTGTATTCAATTGTAATATTGAATGTGCAAATAGAGGACAGGGAATACCAACTCTGAGCAAAAGGATCTGTGGCTCACAAAATGAATGTAGACTAATGATAAGCTGTTGCAGAAGGAAAAAAGACATATGCTGTAGTGGGATGTGTAAAGAGACGGAGAATCTGCAACATCTTGTATTTAACACAGTATAGAGAAGACATAGAAGGGATAAGCTATCAGTCCTCAAATACATGAAAGGCTGCTGTTGATTTGACTTGCTGCTGACTTTTTAACTTGCAAAGTCAAGACATGATGGGCTTAAAATGCAGCAAGGTAGGTGTCAAGTTAGCAAGAGGCAAACTTTCTAATACTGAGGATATGTTCCATATCAGTTACTTCAGGATGTTACAGGGAATCAATCACTGGCAGTTTCCAAGTACCTATTAGCCAGATGTGTTGTACAAGTACTACAGCACCATTAACCCTGTCTTGCAGCATTCAAAGAACTCGACCATGTGACCTTCTCAGGCTTCTCTGGGATTATGCCAGTATGTATAACTACATTAATTCACTATCAGGGTAGTATTAGTAAGAGGCAGGAAGAAAGGTAGCATAGTTTTAAGTACATGAATTAATTTTACTATTATTCAAATATCTATTCATGCCAATTCCAAACATCCCAATAGCAAAAGTTAACAATAACAACTAAAGTTGTTCTAAACACACAGAGTGATCTCCATAATACAAATTATCCTGTTAGCAGAGCTACAGGTCATCCTCAGCTTAAGTCTTGTTTTTCAGGTTTCCCACCAGTCAAAACCTTTATTCTCTCCTATTACCTCTCCTAACTGTGAAAAACAGTCCTATAGACAATTCCTTTAACCCCCTTTACCATGACACACAGTCTTTCCATCTGACCATGCTAGGTGGTAAGTTGTTATCAGGACCATTCTTCCTAAATCATGTACCCAGGATGATGGGAACTGGACAGAAAAAAAAATATTACTCTTTCATACAAGCTGGATTCCTACATGCTTTTGTTTTGGCTCACTTGTTTCCTTCATCAAAGTATTAAGTCTTGTTACTTAGATGATAGAGTCTTTTGAGTCAGAGCTTCCACCTACTGTTTGATTAACATCTTGCACATGGCTTTTTTCCCTGTGTATCTCTTCACTACTTTTTTGCTTGCCCTTCACTTGCTCAGAGTGCCTAAGGCAGTGGATCACCTTAATAGCTGGAAAGATTTCAGGTCAAACACTTGGCAAAACATGTGAGTAGAGCACTCATTCTGGAAATGGCTCTAAACAGTAGAGGTTGATTAAATGTTGAACGTTTGATTTCCAGTTAAACATTTAATAATCTTATCTTTTATGTATGCTACACACAGTATGTGGCACATGAAAGAGGACAGCTGTTATGATGCACACTGTGCTGTTCAGTGTATTGGCCAGCCAGCCAGAGTAGAAATGAAGCAAGCTGCCAAGCCCTGTGTGGGGATCGGACACCACAGGGAAACAAAGAGGACATGGCAGAAAAAGAAAGTAGAGGGGTAGTAGCAATAATGGAAGAGAAAAGAAGTGTTTTAGGAGCAAGGTGGGGGGGGCTGCAGCTGTTCCTTATCAGGTGAAGCCTTGAAATATTGAACCTACTTGTTTTTAGTTGATTACTCATCATTTACCATCTGATTTTTTTTTTTACTGCATCATATATCAGCTCCACATGAAGACAGAGGGTGGAGCCAAGATAAAAATTTTTCTCATCAGTCATTTCCTGAAGTGAACTGAGGACGAACTAAGTGCTGGATCACAGTACATGATCATCTCAGGGAAGCTGCTCTCATTGGCAGTAGAGGATTAATTAATTACAAATGCTTCTTTTGGCCCAGTTAAGTATACTGGAGAGAGTAAAAATTTTAAGAAGTGTTTCAGAAACATTAGTCATTGAGCAACCAGAGATCTTGACAGAAAAAGAAGAAAAACCTGTCAGAAGAACAGACCAAAAAAAAAGATTCCTAGAATACTCTTACTCCTAGTGAAATCCATGATGAAGTACTTGGTAACATAAAAGAAAACAAGCTCAGAAGAAATGGTATATTTCTAATATAGAACTCCTCCTATTCTTTCTCTAGAAACTGCTTCGTTCATTATCAAACTATTTTAAAAAAACTCCTTGTGGTGACACATCTATACACAGTCTATTTGGTCCAGCTAGGAACTGGTCTCAGGGAATCCAGCTTTTTCAATCAGAAATGAACATACCTCCCTGTTTTGAAGATTTATCAACAAAATTATAGTTTTATAGTTTTGTGTTTACTTGGCATAAGAACTTTTTTTTTTTACAGAAAAACTCTCTCTCTCTTCACTCTCCCGGGTGAGGAGTTTCACAATGGGCAATCTACTCAGTGAGTCACAGGATATCTTGGTCTACTTGATGGCCCATTAGCAGACATGACCCCTCAGGTTGGGTGTAAAAGTGCTAATGACTAATCCTCTTATCTGTGTTTTCTCACACACCCAGTTCATAGCCTGAGGTGTCAGGTGTGTCCTGGGCAGCTGCTGCAAACAATGCATCATTAACAGTTCATGATAAATGGCAGAGAGGGTATAGAATACACAGTTCCAGTGACACCCACATAGTGATAAACTGGTCCCAGCCACTATAACTAGGACAAGATACCTTTCAGAAAACGCATTTCACTGAAATCCTGATGTCCATTCAAAATCATCTGCTTGGTAAGAGGTCTTCTGTGCTCATTGTAGTAACATAAACAAGAACTATTTCACTGGCCCTTATATGGATAGCACAAGCACTTCACATAGTTAGCAGTAGCTCACAATTAAAAAAACCCAAACCCCTGAAGGTCATTCACAGATTTCCCCTTTATACCACCTATGTTCTTATGATAATCCTTTTAGAGCTCGTGCTGTCCATTTTGATAATATTCAGATGAACATTTTTAACTCCACAAGAAAGATGGTTTTAATGGTATTTTACTGATATGCACATGGAAGCATAAAATTAGCTGTAATAAATAACAGTATTTCTTTCCAGGAGGCTTTAATTGCTTTATACTCTTATGTAACCAGGACCACTCTGTGTGTGGGTGTGTGTTTAAGTGCACATCAGTGTGTTTCTGTCAAGCCATTTCCAGATGATAAATATGCAGCTGGGGAGTATCTCCAAACAGAGCTTTCCTACTCTGTTTTAGATTGAGAGTGGAGAAAAATGTCCATTTTAGGGAGATGATCCTTTCCTGGGATCCCAAATAGCATGAGCAGTTCAGGCTCTTTGTTTTCTTGCAACCCTCTCTTTTGGAAACTGAAGCAACTCTTCTAGGATGGGTTTGAAAGTATTTGTGCAGGCATCTCTTGTTCCTTCAGAGCAAACCCTTATGCTATTCAAAAACAGTGAGTGAGAAGACCTATGGAGCTAGCAGGTAGGCTGTATGGAAATTTAAGCATATATGATAAGTAAGCCCTTGGTCCTCATGGATTCAGTACACTGAAATTACATCTAGTTAATTGTGAACTGGACATGTGCAGTGATAGCAAACGGATTCTCCTTGTGGCAAAGCATGCTGTGTCAAGATCTGTAGCCTTCTGCTGTGAAAAGTACATGGAAGATGCAGCATGAGCCTGTTTGCATCTGTCCATGCACTGAGTTGGCTGCAGGTTTCATATCAGTGCAAACACAAATAATATTACAGCCTTAAGGATAAGATAAAATAACTAATTCTGACAAAATTCAGTTTCACAGCCAAAACAGCTTGGCGCTGTGGTGGACCCATCCACATACTTGGGCTGGGAGCAAAGGCTGAATGATCGCCCTTTTCTGACCATTGTCTCAATGTCTATCTAAAACTGCTTCTATCTAAAGCAGCTACCTTGCCTCCTGACACTGAGCTCATGTGCCTAGACCTTGCCCTGTTGTCTGGAGGAACAGGAGGAGAAGGCTGCCAGTTGCCTCTCCCTGCCACCATGCTGCCCACCAAGGCAGCTTTACCTGTGCAGTCTTTTCCTTTACTGTCAGCACTGGCAAGCAGAGCAGAGTCAGGTGTGTGTTGCAACAGAAACGTGCCTTCAGGGGTGCTTGGGTGAGGGCACATGAATGAGCAGCTCTGGGGAGAGAGCCTGAACCTGGAGCAGGGCTGGGGTCACTGCTGTTGGGACCTGTAAGATTACACTCCTGTGCTTACCCTTACAAATTTTCTGTGTCCAGCACTTGCTTATTTTGCTTGTGCCTTTGCCATTGCTCACCACAGCTTTCAGAAGCCTGTGTTAACCTGTACTGTCTGAGAGCTGGAAGACAGTAAGGAATAACTGTTACGCTCCCATACATTGCACCAGCAGTTGGGAATCATTTGGTGATGCAGTGGGAACTACTGACTTCTCTCCTTCCACCCTTTTTTAGCACATGCAGTAACAAAGGAGCAGGATGATGCATGTGCTTTAGCCTGTAATTCCCAGTACAGCAACCCATGCAGAGTTGCTGGGCATGTATATCAGTTAGAAATGCCATGTATTATGATGATGAATCTGCTACAAGACTGGAGAAAGGTAGCAAATTATTTATCACTAGATACATTCCTGTTTATAATCCTTGGCTACTGCTGTCTTGCTGTTAAGATTTTAGCACCTTTGTTTGAGAAGGGATTTCATATTAAGAAATCTGTCATCTGAAAAACAAAGCCTGTGCATGTCTGTGCACATTTGGTACAGAGTGACTTCAAATATCCAAACAACCTTCTATGTGGGCTTCATTTGTCTTTCTAGGGAGGTTTTACAACTTCATATAGAGAATTATGAGGAATAACATACTTCTTTAATAAAAATAATCTTTATTATTTAGCATCTTTGTTATTCTTACCTCTGCTGAAAATGTAAACACTGTGTACTGAAAACTAGTAATATAGGTTCTTGCACAGACCTACATATATTTCTAGATAGGGGAAGAAGCCTCAGACCAGTCCTTATTCCTTGCTGAAGCAAAGAAAGAACATTTTAATTATAAGTTTTCATACATTCCTATTTTGTAACTTTGCTGGATTTCTGCTTAACTCCTGGGGAAAGAGAATTCCCACTAGAACTGCATAGACAAACACTTTAATTTGAAATTAGTGCATTTTTAATATTAGGCATTTATGGAGGTAGGACTGGACTTCAGATATGTTACCCCTCATGTTTTCTTACTCAAAAACATGCAACTACTTGTACAGGAGCAACTTAGTACTGCATCAGAGTAACTTTGTTCAGACCATTCCTTAAAGGAGGCAAGAAATCAGTTACTCTAGAGCATGGAAACTGTGTTTTGCACAGCTGCATAAGCCCTTATGCAGAGAAGTAAAAGGACATCAGTACTGTAACTTCCTCCTCTGTGAAGAGTATCTGGCTTGCATGCCCACACCACCAGCATTCAGAGTTAGAAAGACAACTTCTATCTGACTAGGTTAGGCTGAGTGAGCTGATCCTACGCTTTAATTTAGTGCATGTGAGTCTTCTGTGGCAGGTCTTGGTACAAGCAAGCTAATCTGCTTCTGACACATCTGTACTGAAAGAGAAATGACACAGCTATATTTCTGAATGCCAAGTCCAAATTAATAATCACTGCTGAGTCTGGACTAATTATTTTGGGCATAGTGCTGCAAGATCTGGCTTGCCTGCCTCCCGACTAAAACCAGTACCATGTTATCCCACATGATGTCAAAACACAAGCCTAGTATTAGCTTGATTATCTTGCACTCTACCACAGGGTGACCCATCATCTGGGACACCTCACATTCCCCAAGTATGATGCAGAGCATGTAGTTTAGGCATGTAGGTGCCATTCCACCTACTCTACTGCACCAGTGCAGACCAGACACAAAGCACTGCTGTTCAGATTTGGTCTCACGAAACAGTGGAAAGGGCAGAGAACAATGCTCTAAATTTAGTCTATTTAGAATGACACACCACTAAGTATTCCCATCTATTTTCAAAGCTGCAATAAAGCAGCATGGCAATAATAGTAAATGTCATTAGTTCTTTGAATTAATAGAATGACTGTTGGCAGCCAACAGTAACAGATTAGAGCAATTCTCATCTACTACATTAGAGTAATTCTTGGCAGTGTGAACATAATGAATCTGAGGAGTTTACAATGCAACCATCCAACTAAAATTTGGAATACAAATTCTCAGCCTGTAATCATTTCCTTTTTTGCCTCTTTTCTCTTTAGTCAAGGCAGTATGATTTTTTTTTTTTATTCAGTCATAACATTTCTTTTTAAAGTTCTGATTGATTTTCAAAGATGCAGTTGATTGGCTAATATGACATTTTTTAAAAATGATCCTTTTTTAAAAACAGATCATTTTCACACTTTAAGAGAGTTACCTGAAATAACTTTTTTTTTAGTCAGATACATTATAAATTTTCATTACCCAATTATATTATCATGCTGTCTTAACTGGGCTATCAATATTAGAATACTGACCCTGTTCTAGTTTCTTTAGAAACCTTTTAAGTAGAACAGTATCTCAAGCATATCAAGTGTGTTCTTTCCCCCACCGCCAGTGTTTAATAGCTGTACTGATAAAAACAGCATCATCACAATAGCATCACCACTTTGTAACCTCTGAAATGCTACAGAAGTCAGTATTTTGTTGCCTAGCTCTTAAGCTTGTACCAATTTCCCTTTTGTTGGTATAATCCCCTGATGTAAGTAGAGTTATTATTGATTTATGTGGGAGAATGAAAGCTGAGGCTGAGGTTGTCACCACTGGAACAAGACTGGAAACGGAATTAGGAATATGGTTACAGTTCCTTCTGTTTGTGAACTGGTCTTTGCTGTTCCTACTCTCTGCCTGGGCTACAGTCCAAACACTACATGAGTGATGCAGTTAAATCTGAAGAGAATCAGAGACTTCAAACTGGTTGAGAAAACACTGTGTTTTGATTTTTCACCTATTCATGCTAAATTCTGAATTATTTTTGAACAGTCATACTGAAAAAAGAGAAGAGAGCAACTCCTTCTACTTGCTCCAAAGAGATGTTCCCTGACAACCTTTAACAAATTACTTCAATTGCTGAAGAGGACCATTGCTACATTTTAATAATCACATCTTTGGTTATCAAAGGTATTGAAAGAAGCTGACGGCACTAACGTAGCATGCCAGAAGAACTGATCTATGGCACAGATTATGAGAAGATCTGTACAGATATTGAATAATATGATCTGTGCTCTTTCCCCAGTGGCAGATTTATAGACAGCCAGCAACTTCCTCAGAGTTGAACACAAAGGAAACGTTGAACCTAATGGCTGCACTCTGGAATGATTACTGGCAGGCAATATCCTGCACAGCAAAGGGGAACCACTAGTTGTAGGTAGAATTGCCTGAGACCACAGTGCATAGAGAACTGACAGTTGGCTCCTTCAACACAGTGGTGATAATTAGGCTTTTTTATGGAAAGTTGAATCTCTCCGTGTATTCTTAAACCCATGCATCCCAAAGGCTGGGCACCAGGGTTTCATTTATTTATTTAATTTTCCTTTATGAGCTATTTATGTTTGTTTGGCTGATACTTCACCTTGCTGGCACTCATTAAAAGAATGCCCCTGAACAACTGAAGAGTTAACATTTCTTCTGTTTCTTCTTTACAACTAACCTTCCAATACCACTGTCATGGGAAGTAGAGTGTTTTTGCCGAGAAAAACAGTGGATGAACCTATCGTTTGACCAAAAACAAAACAAGGAAAGAAAAAAAAGTACAGCAATGTAGAGACAGGGAACCCCAGTATTTCTGAAATGTCAAAATTTACACAAATGATAAGCAATTCTGAACGTCCTTCGTGCCCTTCCTCCAGTTTTCATCATTACACCAACTTCTGTATTTTCAGACATTTTGAAGCAACCAAATAGTAGTCTAAATAGGGAGAACTTCCCAGAGGAAATGACTTACTAAAAGTAAATGCAAGACAACGCTGTGACTAAGTGCTGTGACTCTAATTCTTATGCTGTGAAATTAATTTAGGTAATTCTGGCTTTAAAATCAAATCAGAGTTATCATAAAATATCATCCAGTATTTTAGTAAACCTATGGGATGTTGTTATAACAAGTCATGTTGTTTGGAGTACTTTTTGCAACAGATTTTCTACACTGACAATTTGTCAGCAGGAAATGCCAAGTGAAGAAGACTCCAAAGGATCCTACAGGAGAACCAATACTATCCATTTCAAAAAATGGGAAACAAATGAACAGTGGATGCCATGGGTACAGGAAGAGTGGTTTACAAAATCTTCAGGACAAAATTTGGATTTCTGCACTGCATTATGTTTTTTTACACTATTTAGTTCACAGTGGGAATACACTGATTTTTGCCATGGAACACTGCAAAAGGAGACAGAAACTGAGTCACGGTATTTTGATTACATTTTTAAAATCTTGTACATCTATGTAAAAATAGCTGCAAAGCTAAGAGTAAATTTTACAACACTACTTAATATCAAGCTCAGTTGCTTGTACGGTATGGTTTACAAAACATTTTCTAGAGCAAGAAGGCTCTAGAGTAGAGCTGTGAATTTATTTCAGTTCCAAAGACAATAATGTCTGTTCACAATCATGGTGGAGCTACAGGGTTGATTTTCATCTTTGGGAAGACTTCTGTGAATTTTGCTTTTGCTGTTTGGCAATGAAGATTAAAGTGATGCTTTAGCTTATCCATTTTCCAGTGCTAATGCCAAGTCCCTAGCATAACCTAAGCCTTTTGTGGACCTTCATGTCAATGCTAATCACTAAATAAATAAAGGAATTTAGCAAGCATTTTTCAGAATGGTGTTTTCCCCACAAACTTCAGCCAAGATCCCCCTGCTCAAACCCCTAGTTGTGCAGCTACCTGAGAGAAAGACCTCTAGCACTGTTTTTTGAAACACTGGTCCTGGCTTTTTGTCATCTGAAATACAGCAAGAGATGGGGGCAAGAGATAGGAGCCACAGGACAACAGGATGCAGAAAGATGTCTTCTGAACGGAAAATTTCTTGGCCATCTTTTCCCATCCAGCTAAACACAGACAGTAAAACATTCCATAAAGTAAAACCAACTTGGAGTGAGAACAGAAACATAACTTAAATTCAGAAAACTAAAAAAAAAAGGCAAACAAATTACATTTTGTATTTCTCCTTAGATCACATTGTGCTTACAGATGTCCAAACAGTAGAGATTTAATCTGTTAACAGAGATGGGATGAAAAAGCAATTTGGCTTATTTTGTTTTTAATGTTTAATGTCTTCCGAGAGATCTTGTTGCTCAGAAACCATCCTTTACTTTTATGAAAAATGTAGTTTTTTTAAAAATTTGATTGTACTATGATACATTGTATAGAATACGCCATCTAGTATTTGTATTCCAGTCTGGCATGCTCTAGGTACATTACTATCATATTATTTACATGTTTTCTGATGATCATTTCTGAAATACATTTCACTGATCCTCTGATACACTTTTATGATTTGACTCCGTGAATGCAAATTGTCAACAGGACTGTCTGGGTGTATAAAGACCACAAACAAACTGAGAAATTGCCCATGTCTGCTATCAAAGTAATGTATCACTCCTTCTTAAGGTGAGAAACATATTCGTGCTTGATGCTTATATTCCACTTTAAGATTTATGGATTATAATCCATACTGCCCATCCTCACCAAACTCAGAACCATGCTGGAAAGAAGAAAACTTTTGTTTGGGAGTTTTCAAGCACTGTTCTTGATGTGGGTCTAAACTGTCTGGGCTGAAGGCTCACACATCATTTGCTTTTCTTGCTTCCAGTGCCATTTTAAAATGTCAGTGCTCACTGTGGAACCAGATAAAAATCATTGAATGGCATCTAAATGACTCAAAGTGCAGGCCAATTTCAGCAAGTCCATGACTAAACTCCAGCTGGGTATGCTTCTGCTGTCTGCCACAAGTCCATCTTCACATGTGCCATGCAGATGTTTGTTTTGCTCACCTCCACAACAATGAAAGAGACACCCAGTGAGCTTTCAGCTTGGCTGCCCCATTATGCATATCTCATCTGTCAGAAGATATTGAATCTGGGGGAAAAAAATCATTTGGTGATAGCCCACTGCTGCATATTCAATGGAAAACCCAACTCCGTGGCTCTGAGAAAAGGAGCTGGACTGCTGACACTAGAAAATGTGTGTTCATTTATCTTATTGTAACATATTTGCACTCAGCCTTGCATGAAAATTCATTTGTGGCACTGATGTGGAAAGCAACGTAAAAGTTGCCTATCTACTAGAATTCATACAGTGGAAAATATACTGCTTCTCTAAGAACTTGATTGTTTCAGGTCTGTCAAAGCCTTTTATCTACATCCTTATCTCAAAAGACATTGGTTCCAAACTTACTTCAGAGTACCTAGGACCTTGTGGAGAAATAATTTATGCCAGTATAGCACCTTGTGTGATAAAGCATCTTGAACTTGTTTGCCCCTAGCTCTTTTCACAGAGGAATTTAATATATACAATTTTCTGGGACGACGCAAACAGAGAGTTGAGCAAACGCAGGAAGTTCATGTATTAAAATAAACAGGGTGCAGGTACATTTAGGTAAGACTGCTTAGATACAAAAACATGCAAGAAAACAGAATTAATAAAAGATAATTCACCATATAAAAAACCAAGTAGGGCTGTGCTGTAAGGAACAAAACTTACAAGGAAATGAGATTTGGGAATAACGTACTGAATTGTAATTACTTTCCATCCAACATTGGAAAGATGCTTTGTTCTGGAACGCATAAGTATGCAGAAATTGGCTTTTGAAAATACAGTACGTCTGCCTGTTCTCCTTCTTTCATCTGAATCTGATTCACTCATTTCAGACTAGTTACTGAGAATTTATTATAGTGTTGATGAGCACAGATATTGATCCAACATCAATGTGGAGTGAAAAGTATGATTCCAAAATGGACTACTTCTATCCTATGATGTGTAATGGAATTACACATAGTTGTTTTCTCAGTGGCATGTGTGAATATACGCCTAGGAAGCATCACGGTCGCCAAGCATCCATTTCCAGACTGCCTAAGGCAGATCCTTACAGAGGCCAGTACTTGTAATGACATATGACATATTGTTTATTAAAGATATTCTACCAGAGAAAAACTGGGGGGGCGGGGGGGGGAAGGCAAAAGAAATGTAAAGAAAAGAAGACAAAATGACTCACCCTTTTGTGAAAGGAGCAGGTATTGGGAAACATGATACAAAGTCAAAAAATTAACAGATGAGAAATAATGTCCTGGAGTGAAGGGGAATCCCCTGACTGAGATACGGAAGGACTGCTCGGCAATGTTCTGATTTTAGTTCATGGAGTCTTTCAGACTGGCTTGGAGTAAGCATAGAAAATACATAATGCAGGGCAGAATTTTCCTCACTCAGTGGATGGACTAGGTAAGATAACTTCTCTGATTACACACTGATTTCTAAACTTGCCATGGATCTAAGTATCTTGTCATTCTTAGGTTAGTTTTAAGAAGCTATTAACACCATTTCTCCCAGGGCGTTATACAAGTTGTCGAGGGACCTCTTGACAAGTGCATGTAAATGTCCAGTTGGGACACATCAGCCACATTACCTTCTATTGCCTATGACTGATCTTTCTGGTACAGACATGGCCAAAAAAATTAGTCTAGAAAGCAATTTTATGCACCAAACCATACCTAATACCCATACAGTGTTTAGCCGTCTTTAAATTACCTGCCCAGCTGGTCTGGTAATGCTCAAATCATGAGACTAAGGACTGTTGGGGGATTGCTTCTTGCTTTGAATTTAAGGAGCACAGATTTTAAAGCAGGAGGAAAACAAATCTTTGTTAAGGTCTTCATACTGCCTAACTTTATCTTCCTAACACTGACGAAGCATCACCATAGACTTTGTACAATAGGATTAATAGAGAGCTGAGGATCCCTCCCAATGAACCCAATGATGATGAGAATCCAATGAAGTAAGTGTCCTCTCTAGAAATAAGAATAGCAGGTTTGGGAAGACACTTTCATTTAACAGCCACACACTTTGCATGAAGGCTATTGTTTGTTAGGCTGCACTAAAACTCTTCCAAAAATACTTCAAGAAAACCATCCATTCCACAGAGGGGAATTTCTGCTTATGTTAACTGCCCTGATAAGTGTGTGAGACAAAAACCAGAATTTTGGTCAATCTCTATGGCTTCTTCCTCCCCAAGTATGAGCCTTGCAATTTTTTGCAAAAGACAATATGATCATGGAAGGATATATGTGAAAATCTGCCCACCTCTTTAAAGATCAAAGCCTTCTTCTTTTGCATGTTGTTGCCATATTCCAAAAACTGGGAAAATAATGATCTGAAATTTAGTAAGGTTAAATAGCCTACTAACAGAACAGTCATGCATGTTGCGTACCCGTTCCACTAATCACAAGAAACAGGCATTTAGTGGCATCCAAAACTAAATAAAGAGTAAGGTTTGTACTTTGACATCTGATTCTTCTGACAAATCAGCATCAATATCATCTTCTCCTGTCAAATCATTCTGCAAACAATGTTCTTAAACATTAGAGTGAATATGTAAGCTAAATAAATAATGAATACATGAAGATTTCCCAAGTCAGCTCAGAATCATGTGTGTTTTGAAAGTTAATGCTGACACAGTAAGCATGATGGTGTGAGGTACTCAGAAACTTCCCTTTATTCTTATTCATCTGGAAACCTAATGTACTGAGCAAAGTCTACTGTGCTGACTCAAGTTAAATTCACAGTTGCCTCCTGATATATCACAATATGTCATTCAGGAATACCACTGAGGAAAATGTAATTACCATGCAACATCTTGTGCTGTTTTGGGATTTCTCACTAGGTAAGTAAGAAATAAATTCCTGTCAGGACTGCAGAAATACTGTTGTAGAGATGTAGGAACAGACCAGCTGGGTCACAAGCCATGATGCTGTGTTGAAATTACTGGTCACAGGGGATATATTCTTTCTTGGCTGCAGGCTGTATGCCTTTTCTTTTTAGCTGAGCGTGCAGAAACTTGCCCACTGTCCAAATGAACACTCATACCATGCATTTAATTCTCGTAAGATCCCAGTAAGGTAGAAATCTTAACAAAGAAGCAACTGAGGGGCAGAGGAATTGCCACGTTTCCATAGTTACACAGAAGAAACAATCAATCAATCAAAAAATCCACATAAGGACAGAAGCAGAGCTTGAGTTCCACTTAGTATCTCTCTGCTGAGACTGTATTTCTGTAATGCAATAACACATAACCCTTCTAGGAACAGATCTGCTGAACACAAGAGTGAAACCTAAGACACTGACCTCCAAAACACTTTTTGAGCATGACCCAAGCCAACTGAATTGTTGCCTTTTCCTTTGGAATCAGAACCTCCACTCACAGCTTTGTTCTGCAGCTACAATGACTGTCATGATTACCAGGAGGAAGAAGCATTAACACCCACACACTTCCCCAGTTTCAGCATAAAATTCAAAGCTCCTATTCTGGGCCTATTCTGATTTCTCTAATTTAAAGCCAAATATACAAAAAAAATCAAAGATAGTTCACTACTCATACCTACAGAGAACAGAAGAGATTCTCACTTGTTACTTTTAAAGCTTGGATGCCATTCTGATGTGGTTGTAGGTATGAATAATTAAAAAGGAGATGCACAGGGAGTTGTTCACATTCATTTTGTTTCCACTGGAGCTGGCTTGGCATAGAACATGATCTCAGATTACTATCAGAAAGACCGATAGCTTCCTATAACAACATTTAATTTACAGAATCATAGAATAGTTAGGACTGGAAGGGACAAGATGATCTAGTTCCTATGACCCTGTGATGGGCAGGGACATCTTTCACTAGACCAGATGGTTCAGAGCCACATCCAACCTGGCCTTAAACACTTCCAGGGATGTGGCATCCACAGCTCCTCTGGGAAACCTGCTCCAGTGCCTTGGCACCCTCACAGCAAAGAATTTCTTCCTAATACCTAATCTAAACCTACTCTCTTTTCGTTTAAAGACATTTACCCTTGTCCTGTTACTACATGCCCTTGTAAAAAGTCTCTTTACAGCCTTCTTGTAGGTTTCAGGTACTGGAAGGTTGCAATTTGGTTGTCCCTGGAGTCTTCACTTCTTCAGGCTGAACAATCCCAATTCTCTCAGC
Source organism: Grallaria varia (assembly GCA_013396735.1). NCBI lineage: Eukaryota > Metazoa > Chordata > Aves > Passeriformes > Formicariidae > Grallaria > Grallaria varia. Next base: position 303,372 of record VWZG01012281.1, read on the forward strand.
TCTTCTTTATAGGGGAAGTGCTCCACCCCTCTAATCATACTGGTGGCCCTCTGGACTCACTCCAGCAGATTATCCCCAACCTTCTTATGTTGGGGGACCCAGAGCAGGACACAGCACTCCAGGTGGGGTCTCACCAGAGCAGAACAGAGGGAAGAATCACCTGCTGCTAGCCACGCTGCTTTGGATGCAGCTCAGAACACGGTTGGCTTTCTGGGCTGTGAGAGGACACTGCTGGCTCATGTTCAGGCTCTCATCCACCAGCACCCTTAAGTCCTTCTCAGCAGGGCTGCTCTCCCTCTCTGTTCACCCCCAGTCTGTGTTGTTACCCTGACCCCTAATTTAACCCTTAGGTTAGGATGGATGAATATAGCACCAGGAACAGGAAAACTGTAAAAAAGCAGCAAGGAAAACCAGGCTGTCTGCAAGCCAAGACTCTGAAAAGACAGATAACAGACTCCTTGGGGTTTTTTTGGTTTTGGGTTTTTGTTTTTTTTCCCCATACTGGCTCATTTTCATTCTTTTGCATTTTGCTATAGAGATCTTCTTAGAGGCATTACCATAAAAATTAAGCATTTTGAAAAGTTTTTTTCTTGATGTCTGTGTGTATTTAGGATAGTTCAGTTAATCTTGAGTTTACAAATGTTATAGGTGAAATTTTTTCAAGAAAATGCAGTTATTGCAGGAAAGTATAATCAGCTTGAATAAAGTTGGTTTGATTCATTATTGATGCACCTTCACTGATTTCAGAGGAATCGAACTAAAGAACAATGTGAGCTGAGCACTTTTACGCCCCACATACTCCAGAGGAGCCCTTTGGAGCTGACATTCAGTGGAAGAACGGCTAATAAACGGTTGCCCCGGGTTACACAAAAATTCATGTATCCACCTTTTCTTCAAATATGCCTTTTTGGTGTTTTGTCTTCTTCAAAGAGACTGAACTGCTAATGATTAACAACTCAAACATTCAACCACCTGCTGTAAGAGACTGGACGACTGGTGCTAGTGGCTCAATCAGCCGTGTGCTTTGCTAATGGTGTGCAGAGTGGCAGCCCAGATGCTGAGGGCATGCACACCTGCCACCTCAGGCTACAAGCTGGATGTTACACAAGATAGGGAGAGGAGAGGCAAATTCTGCGAGGAGGGGTAGTGTTTCTTTGCCCTTACACAGATGACTCAGCAATGACAACTCCCGTCCAGGGAAGCACAGGGACAATTGACACACAGCCTGAAGATATTCATCTCTGCTGATGGACCAAAATGGATCCACCTGTGCAGACATAACAGGCAGCTGTAACATCTTAGAAAATATCAAAGACTCCTGAAATGTCACCTGATCCAGTATTACCTCATCCAGAGCAGAAATCCCCCCCCAAGGAGAGGTACTGTGGGCATTCCCATCTGGCCTATGCCAAATAAAAGACCACAGTCAGACAGCATTTTCTGCCCTTGCTACACAGGACTTTCTATTCCACCTGGAGCTTTCACCACCACCTCAATGGATCCTGACTGTGACCACCACTTTGACCAATGAACATCGAAATTCCAACAACCAAGTCTCATTGCTAGATCCAACTGGTGTCTTGCAGGTCCTTCCAGTACCCTGGGGGGGCCCCAGCCCTGCTCCGACTGCCTGTACCAGCATCGCAGCCTCACTGCAGCACCACACAAGCGTCTGCTGGTATCAGTGCCCAGCTATCTGCCATTTTCCATAACATTGTGCTGAATCCTTCACGTTTGGATGAGCAAAAAACCAGGGTAACAACCAAGGAATCTACTTGCTTTAGTTAAAGCTCCATCTAGCCCCACAACTATCCTTGGGGAAAAAAACTGAGTATGAAATTCAAAAAATGTTGACTGATTTCTAAGAGGTTCTACATAGTCCTACAAAAACTAATCTAAACCACATATTACTGTTCAAATATGGTGAAAAGAATTAGACATCTGTCATGACAGCAGCTTGACCTGATGGACCCTGCAGAGCAGCAGTGAGAGCAGCATAGTTCCTGCTGTGCCAGCAGTCCTTTCCTGCAGAGTCAGATCCTGATGCTGTTCCCTGGAACAACAGGTTGCTGTCACCAGCTTTTCTTGCACTTGTTCTCTATGATCTGGAGGACCACTGTTGCATGGATTTCCAAATACAAGCTGTGCAAAAGTCATTGAAACCATCAGGTTCCACAATAAACCCATGTAATAAGCTTGCCTGAATAATACACCCAAATAACCTGAAGATTAATTTTTTTAAGTATTTGATTCCAGTAAGATAGTGGCTTAATAGCTACCCTGCTGTGGGAGGAGGGTAGAGATAAGCATAAGTATTACTTCAAGAGGAAAAATGACTTGTAAAGCAATTTAAAAAAAAGTTTTTTTCCTTTTGAGAAAGAAAACCAACTTTTAAATTGGACAACTTAAGGAGCAGTGCTCCTGGATGGGCTCTCGTCCTGTGTTACCTTCTGAGAGAAGGAGGCAGTTCAGGAGATGACCTATCTTTTAATTGCTTCTGGCTTCTGCAAATGTGAAGTGTGAACACCTGACACAGAGGACACTGCTGACTGCTCTGCCAGTGCTGCACTTACTTCTAATGATGAGCTGAAGAATTAACACCCTTGAAAAAGAAATCCACAGTGTGTATTTAATGTCTGCTCTTTGACTAACTGGAGTGCTTACAGGTACTAAAGGCTTAAAGGCACTAAAAGAAAATAAATTCAAATCTGTGGTGTTTGACAGAGGACAGTATAACAATACTGTACACATGTGACACTGTAAAATGTCCAGACACCAAGGGTGACAGTGCAGTATCATGTCACTCATGAGAATACTCTTGACTCATGTTGTGTCTCCTCTTGCCTATTCCACTACTATGAGAGTGGTATTACTTATAAAGCAACTCTGTTCCAGTGAGAAACTGAGGAGATCAAACCCAGAGGACAGTGGCCAGATATGGGTGACATTTCCCTGTTTTGTCTCTGGCTGTGGTATTTCCCTGGTGTTATCTGAAGGGAAGAACAGTGTAAATTGGATTTAAGACTATACAGTTCCAGAAAGGGAGCAGTAAAAGATTTGTGTTATGCTAAGTTTTCAGCACTGGAGGGATGAAAAGGCCACTGGGATGAGACACTAGAAGAAGGAATTTTTACCTTCATATTTGAAATTGGTTCAGTGAATCGATCCACTGTAAAAATGTCCTCAGAGATAACTTTCTCTGATAGACCAAACCATGTCACACTGGTGAGAAGAGCCAGGGTGACTGCTGTGAGTTGACTGCTTACTATTGTATTTTGTCTTTATATTTTCCTGATATATGCTAGTCCTTCTCATCATCTGCTTTGTACTTACTCTGAGTTTTTACCAGGAATAATTAAAAAGAATGTATCATCTGGAATGTAAATAATCTTTAATATATCAGAAATTCACACCCTCAGTGTGCTTCTGGAAAACATACTCATTCCTCTTGACAGTGGGAACTGAAAAGACCTGTGTTCAGGATTCATTTCCAATTGACACCACAATGACAGTGTATTTGTTCCCTATTAGTTTAGAAATCCATGGAACATTGAACAAGCTGTGAACTCTGTCATTGTAGATTTGATTCCCAGCAAGTTACTGATGTTTTGCAGCTTACTTTTTTCCCCCTAGTTGGTTCTGGTGAAGTAGTTAAACAAGAATTTACAGGTGGTTGTTAATCCCATGTTTTGTTTCCTTCATAGGACACCAGTGACAAAGCTGCACTGCCTGTGAAATGTGCCAGTATGTATGAAGTCTCTGAACCTCACTGATTTCTCTCCTTGACTGGTGTATTGTTTGACCTGTGAATGGTTTACAAAACAAATCCTGGTTCAAGAAAGGATAAATCATAATGGAAGAACACAGGGTGGGAGGGCATCATTCCGGGCTTGGTTATTCTCTCACGCCGTGAAGAGTAACACCACAGAAAATTATAAAGAAACAAAGGTTTAAAACTGATGTAAATCAGAGAGCTGGGCTGCTCCTGCAAGCTGCTAAGTAAACTGTTGAGCTGGTAAAGCTAATATGTAATTCATTGTACTGGTGTGAAAAAAATATTAGCTGTGAACATATTCATTAAAAACAATGGGACTATCAGAACCTAGTCCATTTGGATGGGACCAGAGACCTCAGTACATTGTAAGAATTAGAACTCCCAGAAGCTCCTGAGACACACAAGCATGAACATACCCACTTGTAGCTGACTTCTATCCATGTGACTTCAATCACACTTAAGAGGCTCTTCAGAATAAAAACAGGCTGGAAAATTAACTGTACTCATCCTTTTAATGTGATAAAGATTCTGCACAATAGTTAGACACTGTTTATCTTTTTAAACTTTGCTATCTCTTCAGTAGGCAATTAAAAAAGACATGACTGAAATTCTTCCTTCTTAGTCAAATGTATTGATGAATTTTTATGGAGAACTTTTATTCCAACCTTTAATTACGTTTGGTGATCTGAAATCATTCATCTTCGCTTTGAAACATGCTCTATTGTGAGTATTTAAAACCATACAACTCAATCTTGTAATAAGGTGTGATAATGCAGCTTTCAAGAAATTGCCTTTCAGGCTTTTAAATTACCTTTCCTTGGTTCATGACGTAAACCAAACCATTAAGGATTTGCCCCAGAACAGGATGAAGCAAATGTCAGTGTGACACTGCTTTGGCCAAAAACAACCTTTTAATTTTGCAAGGTTATTGTAAAGACTGATAGGCAAGAAATCTAATCTACATTCTCCAGACCATGTAAATCTTAATACAGAGCTATTGCTTAAAGAAAGAATCAAACACAATGCATTTTCTAGTGTTATTCTGGTAGATTATTCAGTGACTTCTACTACCAATTTCCTTGTGAACATAGTTTCAGTAGTTGCCTTTGGGGTGGAAATAATTTCATTTTAATATGTTTTTTTGGAGCACTGCCAGAGTTACAGGCTTTTTTATTTTATTTTATTTTTGGCATGTGAGGAAAAGGGAATTCTACAAGCATGAAAATGCATGCCTTGAGATCCTGAGTTCTCTTTTTAGAAGAAAAAAAGAGTCTCAAAAAGCATTGAAGTCTAGAATCTTTCTGGTAGCCATCTTTGACTTTTTCATCACCTGCTAGAAGCCCTTACTGTCTTTTTTCCAGTTTTTACTGATGCTTTAAAGTACAGCACACTTGAGATGAATGGGAGATGAGACACCCCAGAGAACTCTTCCAAGCAGCTGCTGTTTGGAAGACAAGGATTAAAAAAACACATCAGCTGGGGATACTTCCGAATGAAGGCACTCTTTGGGTTTGGTTTAACAGTTTCAGCTGTTGTCACAGAGTAGTTGGCATCCCGTGAATGGGAACAAGTCTTTCTGATAACACCATGGAAGCTTGTTGCTGTTCCTCCACTAAGGCTGGTATGTTTTCCCACCTCAGGGTGAACTGGTGGTGTGTGTTCCCTTTCTTGGTTGCACAGCTTCAGCTCCAGATCTGTACGGAACTGCAGTTGGCAGATAATTTATTAATACAGCCTAGAGGAGTTAAGAAACTTTTCAGGCAATAAAGTACAAAGTACAGCTGATTAAAAAAAAAGAAAAAAAAAACCACACAAAAAAATAATCACTATATTTTGCAGATGCTTGAAATGTATCCCTTAACTTCCTTATGAAGAAAAATGCTTAGTTTGGATATTCTTTCCAAAATCAGAAGTAAAAGGGCAATGTAATTGTGGGAAACGTAACCAGATTTTAATTAAGCCCCTGTCCTGCACACAAATAAGAAACATATTTCATGTTCCTGGTAGAACTTAAAACTTAATTTTTATGGGTTTTTCTTTTTTTAGAAAGCAGTTAATTTTGGGGAATAGGTATTTTTCATTTATTATCAACTGTTCTATTATTAAGGAATCATTTGGTACCCTGAATGTTTCAAAGGGTTCGTGCCACTGAACTGTGGGACTTCTGCATGCTAACAGATCACAAGCTGGACGTATCTAGCAGTCATAGTAAAGCTGTGATTTTTGATGCTAAGCCACAAAATAGGCAGTGCTGAAAATAAAACTTGCATTTTCTAATCCATACAACTAAAAAGCCTATCTTACTGCAGGTAATTCATTTTAGCTGGGTGTTAAAGCTTCCACTAAACACAGAGAGGGTACCACTGTGACACAACTGATTTCAGGAACCAGACATAGCTGAAGAAGTGTTTTGGGGCATGCTTAAGAAAATCTGTGGTGCTTTCCTTTGCAGATGGTCACTTGCTCACTCCAGTGGAAGGGATTTTTTGACAGTTCATCACAGTAATACCATCCTATTTCAAACCTAAAGTTGTTTTGGTTTGTTTGTTTACTCCATGCTCATAAGAAACAAGAATGTAAGAAGCAGCTTATTAAAAACAAGTTAAAAAATCAACTGACTCTAGTAATTTTCTGTCCTTTGTTATCTTGTGCTATTTTGTAGAATTCTTGGTATACTTCTTGAACAAAGGGAAAATGTGACCACTTTATTTCTTGTCTTCAGAAATGTAAACCCTGCACGAGTTTTATTATCTGGCTGGACTACAGGTGTGTCACGATGCTCTGTGGTGTCAGATACTAAATCTGGGCTAAAAGATGCAGCACACAGATCAGAACTGAGCTTATCAGCTCTTGAGAAAAGCTGGAGTGAGGATAAGCTACCTGCAGTGGTTAGAAAGAGAAACAATTAGAGGGAGTTAGGAGAGTTGCCCTTGCAGTGAAAAGTAAACTAGATAAAACACTAGATAAAATAATTACATATTTCCTAAAGGGTATTTATACCTAGTTTCTTTAAACCTTGAAATCAGGGAAGTATTATGTTTGTCAGGCTAAGAAGAAAATTTGGAAAGCAGCTTGTATCAACCCCAAAGCTGGTCTCAAGTTCATTTAACTTCTGAAAAACTAGGATATATCGACTTTCTGGATCACATGAAACAACATTTACATTATTACTTTATACTTTTTGCCTACTTGTCAATTTTGTTGAAGAACCTCTTATTCTTGTCAAATAAAAAATGACCCAACAAAACTTTCAGTAACAGTGACTCAGTCGTTTAACCTCAGGCTGCCAATCTCTACATTCATTCCATGTTTCACTCTTTAATATAATTACTTCTGTTTGGAATAGGCAGTGATGAAATGATCTGACCTTTAGGTATTATTACTTGATTAGTTTTTCCGTATTTGAAGAAAAAAATAAAATCAGTTGCTGAATATTCTTATTAAATATTCATTTTAAAGTGCTTTTGTATGTCCTTCATGGTCTTTGGGATAGATGCTATATAGCAGAAAAGTATTCTTCTTTTGCACTACAGCTAAGCAAATTTTCATTGGTACTTACTGAGCTTTATGTCTCTTAAAAAAAAAAAAAGTTTAAGCTGTATGAACATCTTAACATCAATATATTTAGGCCAAGGACCATTTATTATCATTGTGACTACCCTGATCACTTGTGTTGCCACACTGGCTGAGATGAAGGAGTTCTTGACTTTTTAGTTCTACGAACCAGACTTAAGATTACAGAAAATGAGACTTGGCTGCTCTGATGCAAAGAGGCATGAGATGGGGTTCATAATGTCAATTCGGCTCTCTAATGTAGTTAGTGTTTCCTTCATTAAGATTCACAACAACCACCATGCTAATTCTCAGATACTTAATCTAGACAGGGAGAAAGAAGAAGAGCCCCGTCTATGTCTTTCTTAGCTCTTTCTCAATCCGCAAGAAACGTCTTAAGATGGAAATTTTTCTACTCTTCCTATAACTGGGTTCTAATGCATGAGCACTGGCCTGCTAGAATTAATGGGCAAACTTTCAGTGCCTTGGTTACTCAGCTCAAGTGTTTAAACCCATAAATTTAGCTTATCTTGACTAAACATGTACCATTGTAGGATGCCACAGCCACCTGGCTGGTATCAGCCCTGGAGGTTTCCATGCCCTTGCTGTGGATTTACAGGCAAATTTGAAAACTTCTGTTTTTATATATACATACACATATATGTATACTAATGTTAGGGGAAGTTCTGCCTCTGAAGCGTTTTAACCAATTATAAATGTAAGAGTCTTGAGCACAAGTGTAGAGAAGCTAGAGAATTGTGTATTCGTTCCACGTTTTCTTTCACCTCTTTTTGCTGGGACCTGAACCATTCATTCTGAAATCACAGAAACAACATCATCAGTGTAAAATCAGCATGGTAGGCCAGGAACAGTCTTCCCAATACAGAATAAAGCGCTTCACCCCCCACCCCCGCCCTGCCCTTGGTGTCTTTTTAAACTGCTCTATAAAAGGTTATCATATGCAATGGGGTTTTTTTTAAATTTCAACATATGCACAGCTATTTTTTGCCTATTATAAAGGTTTGACCATTTTTTCTTCAGTAAGAAATACATTTTAGAGAAAATTATGTCATATACCACATGTGATTTATTTTTCAGAGTCCAGCTACTCCTCAACTGTTTCCTAGTAGATACAGCAATATGTTATTTGTTTGCATACCCTGAATCTTGACAGTAGTTACCATCAATCATGCTATCCATGCTTATTCTTGATTTACAAGCAGCACCTTCTGTTAGCTACATAAAGGTATCAGAGTAAACCAGACATCACAGCAGCTTAATAGATTTAGTCATAGTTCTTAATGAACTCTTTATATTCATGTAAATGTCTAATATACTTCTAAAAGAACTCTGTCACGGATGAAAGTTAGCTGAACTGTCATTAACTGAGACAAAGCAAAGGGTCACCTTGTACCTTTGGAGTTACTGTAGCAACGATGTGAAAATCTGACAGAAAACCCAAAGCCCGTGGTGTATTAGGGAGAACGTACAGTTAGAACTGGGCAATAGTCACTAGGACTTTTACATTCTACTTCTCCTGCTTGTTTGTTGTTTGACAAGCTCTTTAGCTTATTACCTGCAAAAATCAATATAAGACAACATATCTGATGTCAAATGCCAGAGTCATAAGAATGAATGCTTCAATTAATCCTTCTGCAAAAGTTGCTATGGCAGCTCACCACAGTAGTATTTAACTACCAAGCAGCTATAAAACAATGCTGTTTAAAGAGCTGCATGGATGAGGACAAATTACTCAACAGGAAATAACAGAATAGTTGACTTCAAGACTGTGCAAGTGTCGATTCATTAACTGAGTAAAGTATTTCACAATATTTTAGTATATTAGAACAGGCCACTACAACCAGACTGCTTGAACAGAGAGTTATTACTACTAGTGTTCAATGAATTCAAAATAATTCTGTTGTCTGTATTCCAACTTTTTACCTAAGGACTGGATTTACTTGGACATACAAATCAGCCTGTTGACTTGGCAGACAGCCTACAGCCATGACAGAGTCTCAGCTAGCACACCAAAGGAGAACATAGCCTAGATATATATAAATCTTTACTTTTATCTAAGCATTAAGATTGGAATACAAAATTTAACCCTGTGGTATCATGATTTGGAATAGCCATCTCTGTCATTCTGGATATAAGGTTTCATATTCCTGAGGAAAGCCAAGGGATGAGACAACTCCCTCCAAAGCTGCTAGGGTGAGACTGACTGAACTCTTGCTAGGAGGAGCTCAAGTGATGAGGGTGTTGCTTTCCCTGCTCATGTTATTGGTTTCCTTCAGGAATGAAACTACCCTATAGCCAAAAGAAGCTATACATTGAGATCTTCTGAAAAACATTTCTGGCTGTGAAGCCACAGAATGATAGCTCTTAATAGAAATTAAAAATAAAAAAATCTGTAAGACAAAGACGAGAAGGTGAACAATTCACATGTGACTACAACATTAAGAATCTCAGGGCTGTGATTTCTCAGAAAAAAAGTACTAGAATAAAGCATTATTTTACTAGGTAGAAAGACTTTTCTTAAGCCAAGCTATTGATTCCCTCTGTTTTGCAATTATGGATGAAATTACTGGTCATTTTCCAAAAACAGGCAGTCAGCCTTTGACAACACAATCAAGACCTTACAACAAAGAACACTCTAGACATGGGTACGTACAGGTAGCACTTGTGATACAGGCAAGGCCTTTCAGACTGATTCAGAATAGAGGCTGTTTTTTCAACCTATTGCCTTAAGGAATGGGGTATTGGCTATAACTGGAAATGGCTGGTTCCTTCTGCTGTGAGATGCGCATTTTATGGAAACATTTTCTTACTTTTTGATCAGTTTTGGTTAAGCTGCCCCTCTAGCACACAGAGATTAGTCAAAGAATCCATCTAGCATGTAACTTCTCAAAAATCAGAGTGTTCAAATTACCATTTCCCAGGGGCTGTGCGTTAGGATAGAGAAGAAAGCATTGATGGATCCAGCATGTAACTAAGAAATGCTGTGAGCTGGTGCAATGCAATTAATGTCCTGTGAGATTGCCACTGGAAACTGTCACATCCACTTCCCTACAGATTAACAGTATTTCAGGTGTTGAGATTTTACAAGCAAAGTTTGGACCTCTCAGAACAGGTATTTTCGTGTCTGATCTGTTCGGCTCTTCCCAGGTGTACTGCTTTGTAGAAGGAGCAATCCCATTACAGGGTGGTAGAAATAGTTTGGAGTATATTTTTTCATTCTTTGACTGTTTTGATAAGGTCTATGCTCTAATTTCTCTGCCTCATCTGCTTGGTCTGTACCATGTTCCTCCCCGAATCTACAATACAACAACAAGAACTCCAGGAGCTGAAACTTGCAAAATGCTCTCTTTCTGTGGCATTAGCAGTCTGCAGAGCCTGGTGCGCTACACACTAGCTGACAAATTTCCTTTCCTTCCCATTCTACCATGCATACTCGTAAGCAAATATAACATACATAAACATACACATAAACATAAACTGTGCATACATAACAAACAACAGAAAAAAAACTAAATAAGAAAATGAAAACAATCTCTAAAGAGATTGCTTTAATGACAGCTATTAACTAATATACCAAGGGAAAAATTCCCACTCTTGAGTAAATTACTTTGGATGGGCAAATAACACCCAGTAAAATAAAGTGCTGATCAGGATGGAAATGTAAGGTTTCTAGATTCTTTTAACTACATAGGTATTCCTCACTGTACAGAAAGCATCTTAGATATTCATATGAGATCAAACATTACAGAGTGAGAGCAAAATGCTCATGGGCACAGACTACTTCAACATGTTTTTGTATAATGTTCAACCTTAAAAGTAATTTTTCATTTTCTTCTGGGAAAGAGCTGTCAAATGAGGCAGGTACTAAACAGACATATTTTTGCTCTTCAAGCCTACATGTCTGTTAGCACTCCTTCCTGCATCAGAACGGAAATCAAATGCAGTATGTTTCACACCTGTAGCTACAAGACCTTCCGGATTTTGATAGCTGGCAACATCCTTCTGTACTTATTCTGCAATATCGTCATTCTTTTGATTCTACAAGAAAGTGTTTTCTAGAAGCTCTTTTTTATTTTCCCTTTGCACCTTTTACTCAAGGCTACCAGCTTGCAAAGTGAAGCGTGTAACTTTAAATAATTTATCAAGAAAACAGACACATCTGGCCATCTGCTGCTACAAGGAGCTCCAGCATTCCCGAAGACAGATGTCGACTATGCAAAGGGCAAACCAGAGGGACCCAAAGCTTCAATCCCGCAGCAGGTATCTTGACCAATGCAGGGAGCTCTACTGAAGTGCCACCGCAGGCACGCCAGCATTACCTCAAAAATGCAGAGTAAGTTTTCCCAGCAACCGCGACGTGGTTATTTTGTAGCCTTTGCAGCGGCTCTGCAGGCACATCCCCACGGCAGCCGGGCTCCCGGCCCCGGGGCTCCGCCTGCCCCCGCACCGCGGCCCGCGGGTCACTCACCATGTTGACTTCCGAGACCACGTCGATGCTGCCGATGTCTATCCGCATGCCCACATCCACCGGCGGACCTGCGGGGGGCGGGAGGCGGCGTTAGCGGACCGGCGGGGGGCCGCGGCGCGGGTCGGGGCAGCGCGGGCGCCTCACCTCCGAAGTCCGGGCGGAGACGGATGTCGTAGCCCTGGAGCAGCCCGTCCACCGTATCCTTCACGTAGGACATGTTGCTGGGACCGTCGACGCTGCGGGAAAAAGCACAAGATGGGTTCGGGAGGCCGCCGGGGNGCCGGCGCCCCCATCCCGGCCGGCGCCTCAGGGGGCACGGGGCTTACGGGGCACGAGCCGCGCGCTGGAACTTGGCACGGAGCGGTCGCGAGCAACAATTCCTGGAAGCGGCGCGCATGCGCGGAACGCCGCGTGCCCCCGTGCCCGCCCGGCCCCGCCGCAACAGGTGCCGCGGCGGCGCCCAGAGCCCAGGAGCTCCGCACGGCCCAGAGACCAGGACGGCCCGGCACAGCCCAGGGCCCCGCACGGCCCAGAGACCAGCACGGCCCGGCACAGCCCAGAGCCCCGCACGGCCCAGAGACCAGCACGGCCCGGCACAGCCCAGAGCCCCGCACGGCCCAGAGCCCGGCGGGGCACGGCGGGGCCGAGAGCCCCCCGCGGGCTGCCGTGACTCAGGGTGCGCCCTCCCCGCCCGCTGGAGCGCGGGCTGCCCGGCAAGCGGCGGTGAATAATCGCTGAGGGCGCTTCTGTGTGCAAGCGCACAGCGGTGGGATGTTCGCACGCCGGCACACTCGAAGGGAAGGGCACGATGCGGCGCGGATGGCGTTCTGCCCGGCTGCGGAAGCGGCGGGTCGCGCCGGTGGCGGGGCTGCCCCTCAGCGGTGCCCGCTGTGCCCCGAGCGGGACCGCCCCGCAGGGTTTTGGTTGCGGTTTTCAACAGAAATAATTGATCTTGCATTTAGAACCAGTTTCTTTTCCCTTTCTCTCCCTTCCCTTCCCCTTCCCTTCCCTTTCCTTAAGACTTGGATTGGATGCTCTAACGTAACCCGGCCTCTCATGAGCAGTATTACGCTGTGACTGACCGGAGCCCTGTGCACAGCTAATGGCTGTGCCGGTGCCGCTCTGTTTCACGGTGCCGTAGCTCAGCAGAAATAACACTCACCCCTCTTGGATTCAGCCCACCTGATCTGTGCGCTGCACGTACTGCGTGCGGTGACCTTGGGATACGGGCTGGGTGCTTTGGAGGCTACTACGGCGTCATGCAGACCTGTTCCTAAGAAACGGCAGACTTTTGGTGATGCTTTTTTTGTCACTGAAATATGCCACGATATTTGAAAATTGCAGGAATATTGATATAGGTAGTTTGTGATACACATTCTGGTGATAATTTTGAACATTTTAACTGCATTTTTCTATGCAAATTTGTTGCTCTTGGAGAAGGACCACAACAGGCTTCCTGAGAGATTCCCACGGGAGTCTTTCACTCTCAGCCTGCTTTCTCTAACCATGACAGCTCAAATTTATGGAAATAATTTTTTATTGGTGTTTTGTAACATTTAAATAAATATTTTCAATTTTCTTTGAGGAGTATTATATATATTTGGGTTTTTCCTAGTTCACTAATTGCTGAAAAATGTGACCTCCCAGCTCAACCTGATCATACCTTAGCACTGATATTTGGAAAGAGTTTTGTTCAGTTGTAATTGGTGTGGCTTGAGTAGAGCCCTTGAAAAAAAATCCTGCCCATAGATGTCTACCACACAGTGTCTTTATTCAGAGTTGAATCACACACAGCCATAATAGTTACCTGGTTAATCTGAGGCATTGAATTAGGATTTTTCATGGGACTATAGAGCCCCTTATACTTCTTGATGGTGTGTAACATTATATTTAGCTTTGTAATAAGCCATATGACAGTCAGATATGCCTATATGAAAGGGAGACCACTGCTCTCTACTGCTTGCCAAAATCCGTCTTAAGGCATAAGTGCAAGGGTTTATTCTACAGGAATTCTTCATTTCCTGCACACTTTGGGGCAACTTTAGGTCAGACAAGCTGTAGTCTGGCCCCTGGACTGAATGGTCTGAGAAGGCACGAACAAAGCTTGTCCTGCAAGTCTCCTGCCATTAGGGACACCTCAGTCCAACAAGTGTATTTCCAAGGAGGATGAGGATGTTCTCCTTGGTAAGCTAGTTCCTCTGAAAGCTCTCCCAACTGAACTGTCCTAGCTTGTGCAGATCAATCTCTAGCTTCCCCCACCAAACATCCCAAAAATAAGACCCAAAGCTGGCACACTGGAAATTCAACTCCATTTTGTTCAGCTTGATTACTGGAGACATTTGACCTCTAAACTGGGGTCTTGAAACAGCTGCAAATATCCTGCTGTGTGGAGACAATACTGAAAAGCTCCCTCACTAATTGGGGCTTGGGAATAAAGAAGTTAATATGGTATATTTAATAACCACACAAAGGAAGAGCTGCATAGCATTACACTGCCATAGCAGGCATGGCAAGAAGGATTCTTTTTGCCTCATGAGGTGGATGATGGAAACCTATCTGGGACCTGTTTTCCATTGCTTTCAGGACTGTAAAAGATCACTTATTATTATCAGGACTTCCATTCTCACATGTGTTGCCAGCTGAAATGGTCAATGTTTTAAGAACGTGAAGTTCTGCTTACCTTGCAGGTGATCTGTTCCTAGGAGAATACTGTATGCTTTTCCAGGTCACCAATGTGGAAGAATTTTGTAATGATTTTGATAAAAACACACCTTGTGACATAGTTCTTGCTTTTGGCAACTCTTTAACAATCTCTTACATGAGGAAAAAGCAATATCCAAAATTAATGACTATGAGGAAGAGGCTAACTCTCAATGCCCAGATATTATCACTATCTTCTTATACAGGTGACAAGACATCTGATGATCTGATTTGCACATGTGGCTCAAACTGCACCTGCTCCTGCAGTTGATAAACTTGATTCAAAACATAGTGGTGTGTCTTTCCATCCACTCCAGTGGGGTTTGCTCACTCAGGCTGAGAGAAACCTGATGGGTACCCAACATGGCTTTTGGGCACCTTGGAATTTGCTGAGCCCTCCAGAATGCAAGCACTTAAGTAGATGTGCTAATTTGCAATTTTGGAAATCAGGCTGCTTATCTGGAGACTTTTGCCACTAGTTTTCAATATTTTTAAATATCTCTCACCTCTGAGATAAGCAGTTGTAAACCTGTGTTTTCTAATAAGACTGTGTGAGATAACATAGTTGCTATACCAAGAAAAGTGCACGGAAGAATCTGCCTTGACAGAAACTGTTAAGTATTTTTATCACTACTACCTCTCCTGTCCACTGCAACAGTCAGTGAAATGACCTCCTATGGAGGAGAGCTGCCACCCTGAGCCATGTGTGTTACCTGGTGACACCAGCAGCATGCTGAGGTGTGACACAGCCAGCTCACAGCTCATAGGAACTGTAACAGTCATACCAAACCCAGTTTGGTTTTCAAACTTCTCTGGTGGCTTCAATGTCTGCTCTTACGGTCTTTTCTTATGGTTATTTTCTCATACTTGTTGTTCAATAACCTCTTTTCTTGAAACCGTTGCTAATGATAGTGCCAAATTCCTTTCCCAATAATTTCTATGCTGGGTTAGTATATATAGAGTCTATGAGATAGACATAGAACTTGTAAATAAGATTTTAAAAAATTATTTTCTTGTCTGTGTTAGTGAAGGCAAACCTTTTGGGTGGGAAATAGTTTCATATTTCTTAAATGTATACAAGCACTAGTAAACTAAAACAATTGAAATCTACTAGATCTAATATATTAGCCCTGACCTTTTTTTCATATTCTAGATGTCAAATTTCTACTAGAATAAAGACAAATAATATAATCATAAATCATGATGCATAAACAATCCTGGGCCAGATGCATGTTCATTTTTATCTTTATTATGCATAAACTTCCACGGGAGAAGCTTTTTTCTTACACAAATAAATGTTTCCAGTTTATTAAATACCTTTTTTGTAATGCTTATTTCAATTTAGAATCAGAAAGTGCAGACAATACAAGATAATGTCCTGCTCAGACAATCTTGGCTAACTGAAAAAAAATGCAAGATCACTGGCCAAACCAGAAAGTCTTCTTCTGTCCTACTGGATATGATCTCTATGAAGGAAGACCACAAGTTTCAATGAAAAACTTGTGGGGGGAAAAGTGCAAAAAAAATTTCAAAAAAAATTTCACAAGTGGTGACTATCTCTCTAGTGATTCTTTGTGCCTTCTTAAATATAGAATGAAGGTAAGTATGTCTTTGTGCTTATGCTCAAAAAAGAAAAGGGGAGCTGTATGCCTCATACTGTGCACTTTGTATGTGGAGGTGATGACTGAAAATGTTGATATTTATAATACTGACAAGTTTTGAGTAGTTGCAAACAGGGACTTCCAGCCCCAGGATACTCCTAATATGTGTCCAACTGGAGCTGCAGATTTTCAGTCAGTGGGGAGAACTATTGTGGCAACAGGTACACCGGGCACAGCCCAGAAGCAGGACTGGTATTAAGTGTGAAAGCAGCATCATTAATTAGCAAAATTTTATTACAGTATGACAGTCTGCACACAAAACAGAACAGGAAACCAAACCCAGGATCTTTAGATTATTCATTGTCAGACATCTGTGCCCCAGTGGTTGCTTGGCTGTGTGGGTTTTCATGTTGCATACGCATCTAAAAGAATAATGAGATTTAGAATGGGTATACATTTTTCTTACTTTGCATTAAACAGGTGACATTTTTCAGTAACTATACCAAAAAGATAAAATCAAAATTTAAGATCAAATTTGGAAAAATTAAATCAAATAGTTGGGTTTGAAAACTATGAAAAAAACCCTAGGAACTGTGAAATGACTACCTTGGCAGGTAAAAAACAAACCCTGTTAATATGTATACTTACAGAGACAGGTAACAAAATAGGTCACTTATTTCATCTGCTTAGTGATAGTGCTATTGTCATTTTATACCTACAGTAATCCCTTGAGTCAACTAGAACTTGTGAGCCATCTTCTCAAATGACAGAAAACTGCAAGCTGGAGGTACTTTTAGAGTGCCTTGGGGATTTCAGTGCAGCAGCAAAGCTGCACAAGCAATCAAGAAGAGCAGAGGAGTGATGCACTGAGCTTGCGCTTTATCTTGGGATCTATGAACACTGTGATGCTGCCCTGCGCTGAGGAGAGCATCTCAGCCTTCCACCTATTTCCCTTCCGTTTGGGTCTCACAGTAAGCCTCCACACTCTCATCCTGCCCTCAGGAAAAGAAAAGGTACATGTCCTCCTTGTGCCCCATTGTCTTCGCTTTTTAATACACAATAAAGATGAATTAAGATCTTCCTACAGCAGGTTCTACTTTCTTTTAAGAGCCTGTAAAATACTTAGGACAGTTCTTTTAAGGAATTAATAGTAAATATGAAATCAAAACAGTGAATCAAAGTTCTCACCTTCAATAGGCAAAGTGAGAAGAGAATATATAAGAGCTATAGGATTTTGTCCTTCAATATCTACAGCCAGAATAATTTAATAAGTCTTTGATCATGTCAGATAAACATCTGTACTACTCATTTGAAACCCCTTTTTAGATCTCCCAGCCTTGTGTCTACCCCAACATCCTTTCTTAACATGACAGAATTTGCTTCCTCTCAAGGTGGTGAGCCCAGCACTGCATCCCTAATAAGAGAAAACCTCACAGCATACATTTTCTTTGTCCTCCCTCCTCACTACCTACAGGAAGCAACCCTGCTGAATTTCTGAGGCCTTCATCCCATGTGGAACAGATTGAGAAACTCCTTCTTCCTCTGATGCTGGATCAAGAGAAGTAGTAGAGGCTAAAGATTAAGATATTTGTGCCAATTGCTATAATCAGAAAAGACAATCCTAGCTTCAGAGAACAAACCATCCAGGATAAGGTAGTAGGAAGATATGTAACAAGTGTTCAGACAGACATGAAGAAGGCGAAGGCAGCAGTTGTCTGTACACGTTTGTATAGTTTAGTGGCCTCAGTGGACATAGTAACTACAAGGAGCCAGTTGTCTTAAGTGTTGCTGGAAAAAGGAAGGCAGTTGAAGGCAGCACTGCAGAGGCTGGTTTTAAGGAAGTATTTAGAGAACAAAGTGTGATACTGTTATGATTTCCCTTCAAAGGTATTTCAGGTACTTCCTCTTATACAGTTCCTAAAGAGTGAGGTTTGTCAGTGGTAGCAACATATCAGAAGAAGGACATAAAGAGTTAACACCTAATGTATTCTCCTGTAGAAACTGAACACACAAATAGCTTTCCATTACAAGCAGCTCCCTTGATTTTAACAGCCGGATGCATACTGTGGCAAGGTGTTTATTCACTTGTAGGACTGAGAATTTTGCTTCTATGCTTTTTAGGCCTGTTAATTTGTATAGATTTGTACAGAGAGGGTGTTTTGGTTTTTTTTTTTAAATAAGAAATTAAACACTGTTAGTGGAATGGCTCAGAAATTATTTTTCTGATAAATGGAGTTAATTTTCTCCAGCTTTGCCTTTTCTATGTTTTCTGAAGCAGCTCACTGCAAATCCCTATTTGTTTTTGTGAGTAGTATTCTCATGCTGAGAAGTATTTTACCACACTGAGCCACTAGAATGCAATGTGTCTCTTTGTCCCATTTCAGTGATGTGATGCACTCACTACATACACTTGTGAATCTGAGTCACATAAATAAGAGCCTAGCTTGTTTGCTTCTAGCAATAAACAGACAGAATGGCTGAATTAAGTCACACATGCAACTTTTCGGGGGATATCTTCATGTAAGTGTGTCGATCAAAGCATTCCTTCGTTAGGAAAAGCAAAGAAAATACTTACTCAAAATGAAATTTTCTTTTAGAAAAGATACATTTTTGAATTACTTATTCCCAAGAAATTTCAAATTAAAAGATACTCCTGAGCAACCTGGTCAATCTCTGAGGTTAGTGCATCTCAGAGCAGGAACTGAACTTGGCTCTGCAGTTGAGCAAGAGGTAAACTACATAACTTCCCCTTCCAATATCAAGTATTTTGTGATCTTGTTATTCTAAAGGGTGGTAACATCACCTTCTGCCTCTATTTACAGGTTACAATTCTTCCATGGAAACTGCAGATCCAGTTCCTTTGTTAATCTCCAATAGCCTCTGCTTAATTGGTATGCTACATTGCTGAGAAGATTGAAGGTCCTAAGCAGTTTTGCCTCAAAATGAGTTTTACATTAGAAGTTTGGGGGTTTTGATGTAAGTCTGATTTGTGATGAAAACTGCTGATGAACACAGGCCTTTTCCATTGGCTATCCCTTTCAGTTTTAAAATTAAATCTACCCCAAAGTATCCTTAGTGCACCAAAGACTCAGCCTCCAAATCACATCTCCTCAAATAGCCAAGTTCAGTAAGAAAGGAAACAGACATTTTGGATGAGATTTTATAGCACTTGGTTTTTAAGAGGTTGTGCCTATATATGGTAAAATCCTGAAAAGCAAAAGCTAGAAGAGAGCCAAGAATGGTCATCACAAATAGAAACAGTTCTTTATCCTCTTGTTGTTGAACCTGCCTCGTGAAAAGTAAGCATTTTTTATTTCCACCCATTATCAAAGTTGTCTGCTGCCTCCAAGGATGGAGGTGACAAGATGGAAAATCTGTATTGTATTTCAAGAACATGTTTACAAAATAGTTCACCTCTCACATTTAAAAGTGAGTATTGTGGAAACAGCAAAATATAACAATAAAACCTGCCAGACTGAAAACTTGCAAGCTGTTTTCTTTGATGATGGCAAATTCCCCTGGAATTCTGTTCAGTAGATTTACAGCCATGAAAATGATAGCATTAGATATGTATCGGCATGCATAGTCATACCTCTGCTAGGAGAAAACAAAGTGGGCATGATTTTAACAAATGCAATAGTCCTACACAACAGCTGCTTGCACACTCCTTTCTTGTCTCAGGAGCATATTTGAAGAGCAAGATAAATGCTTCTTGCTTGCTGAAATAAGGAGTACATGTGAATCTCTTCAGCTGGGAGTCACTTTGTCAACAGGGAGGTGTAAGACAACAAGTAATTTTACTTATCTCTTTAAGTGATGCAGGGGTGCAGATCTAAAATCCATGATTTATATATGTTGTGGGGGCTGGCAGCAGTCACTGGAAGTGGTCCATAAACTGAGAAATGGATTGCACCCTGTCATTTGTGCTGTTTTTGGCTAG
This sequence comes from Grallaria varia, assembly GCA_013396735.1. Lineage (NCBI taxonomy): Eukaryota > Metazoa > Chordata > Aves > Passeriformes > Formicariidae > Grallaria > Grallaria varia. The sequence continues at coordinate 323,429 of VWZG01012281.1, forward strand.
TTGAAAAAGAACCTTAAAAATAAAGGCTAAAATATGTGCAGAGATAAAAATTTGAAGAAAAAGAAATTGAACACAAAGAAAGAGAACTGGTAAAGATGTTCCTCAGCCAGATCACAGAAGTCAATGCTACTAGTGTTTTTATGCCCTGTTGTTATCTCTTCCCATGGCAGTGACACAGATGCACAGAGATGCTTGCATGCATAACTGCTCTGAGAAGAGTTCTTCAGAAGGGATGGTTGAACAACAGGGAGCATCAGTTTATTCACTGTTCATGCCTTTTGGAAAAGACTGAACTCTTTGTGGCTGACTTTCAACCCACCTTAGAGAGCAAAAAATCCTGACTTCTCTTTTAGGGCAATCAGCAGAATCTTAAAGCTCAGAAAGCAGTAATGGGTGAGATAAGGGATGGGGGAGCATCCCCTTGTTCCCTTGAGCTTCCCTTAAACAGCATCAAGCATTTGTGTGATGTCAACAAAGCTAGCCTCAGATAATTTTTAGTACCATCTTGGGACAGAGGTGAAAGAGATTGAAAGAAGACTTAATTTTGCAGGTAGGAGAGGTCAGAAGAACAAATATCAATAATTTATTAATTTTATCATTTTGAAATATTTATCTCTTTTTTACTGTAAGGGATTCTTTTGTGGGTATTAACTTTTCATATTCTCTCAATTGTGTCTTCCTTTGTCTTGCTAAATGTCTCTTTAAGTGACTTGCTCTTTGATTCAGAGAGCTTCTCTCCCTTCACCTAGTACATTAGGGTTTAATTTTTACTTCAGCTTCTAGAGATTATCAAGGTTTTAATTTCAGAAAATCTGCAAAATGTGTTTCTGTGGGGGGCCCCAGCTGGCCTGCGGTCTCTCTGGAATGGTTGGGCTGAAGTAGGAACTTCTGCACAGTGGGAAGGTGACATGCATGGAAGGAAAGACTGTAACACAGAACAGAAGTCCGGTCTCTAAGTGCTGAGTCATTGTTATCTGACGTGCAGTCTGTGTGTCCAATTAAGAATTATTTATGCATAGAGAAACCAATAGTGCATGGACATGTGTTGATACTAACGTCTATATAAACTGCAGTTTCTGATGCAATAAAGGTCCTGTTACTGAAGAAGACGTGTCGCTTCTTGATCTATCCCGACTGCACAGCGACATGTTTCAGTGTTGTCTCTATGTTAGACCAGTCTGAGATGCCAGCCTATGGAAATGGCAGACAACTCAAATTCCTTTTCACCCCAGTTTGAGAAAGGCAATGTCACCTGCCTCCAGTCAGATAAGGAGCTGAGGAATCAGAAAATTTGTATAACAGGATAAAAACAACAATGAGGCTTTAAGAAACCGAAGTATTATAAAAAGAGAAAAAAACACAAGACAGTAGTAAATTAGGAACTAATTCTGGTTCTGATCCAGAATTGTCAGGGTGGCAGGTTTTTTGTTTACTTCAATGAGTTTTGGAATGGGATCCAAATGACCCCAGTATCTAAATCATATATAAGTCAGGGTAGATTTGTACGTCTTCATTTTGGGTAGGGAAAATATCAAGTATTTCTCTGGAGTAATAAGACAGGGATGGCACTGATGATTTCCCGTGAGATAAGAGAGAGTGCTTCCGTCGTCCATCCTCTTAAAACCATTCATCTTGTGAAGTCTGCCTCCTGGAATTGTGTATTTGTTTCTGTAAAATATTCAACTTCCTTTTCATCCCCTGGATTTTCCACCCACTCGTTGCCAACATCAGCAGTGGAAGTCTTCATTTCTCATGTCTAAGTGGGCTAAGAGGTCAGGGAAATGACAGTGGAAGCCTGCTCATGTAGACAGGGTATTTCTCAGATAACGTTAAGCTCATGTACTCTGATTTCTGTGTCCAGCAGAGAAATATTTAGAAAGCTGACTAAGTATTAAGCATCTGAAATAAGACACAAAGTTGACAAAGTGTCTAAACTAGAGAGGACATGAGAATTGGTTAAATACTGACCTATTTGATAATAATACTCAGTATTTATATACTTTACATTTTTAAGTCACTGCGTGCATTTAACTAATTAATACCTTCAAATATCCCTGCAACATATGTAAATCTTTTCAAGAATTTTAAAAAAGAGGAAATTCATACACAGAGATCTGGGGACTGAAATTTTAAATGCAGATTTGGGTATTTGGCCTCCACAAGATCTGTGTTGCTCTTAGGTACAAATTTATGCACTTAGAATTAGCTACACTTGTTGAGAAGACTTGGCCTAAATGACTTATCCAAGGTCACAGAAATCAGTGGCGGAACTGGGAAAGGCTCTGAAGAGTGCATCTTTAAAAGTAAAAAGCAACTGAGGTATAAAACTATTTATGCTTTTAAGTGCATTATGCTTTGTGAATTTTATAATTACAATAATGATTTTTTTCATGCTATTTTTGAAAAATTCAGTCTAGTACATAAGAGACACAAAATGCTACAGCTGTGCTGGATCAACTCCATGGTATATACAGAGCAGCACACTCTGTGACTGTGGCCAAGAGTTTATATTTGTGCTGTTGCAAACTTCTTAGAGTGGACTTGTCACTGTACATCAATTATCTGTTGACCCACATGCTTAGGTAAAAACAGAAGTGCATTGTATTTCATCAGTCATCTTTCACTTGGTATAAGAGCACACCATCCTTCCTTCATAAGAAATACTCAAGGACAAGAAATACCCCAGGAAAATTGAAAAGCATGAGGATGGCCTCAGAGGCCCTAAACCTACCTGATCCGAGACTGGATTGAGCACTTTGGACCAATGACTTCTAACAGTCACTTCCAAGCTGAATCACACTGCAAAGTTTCCCTTCTATGAAATCATTGTGTGGGAAGGGACTATAAAGTGGATAGAACAAACTGTGCAAGAGGTGAGCTAGGTCCCCATCCAGCTGTAGAATGGAATTAGTTTCCTCTTGCTTTTCACTGAGAACATAGAGCTTCTGCTAGGATACCTTTCTGATTAGTGAAGATCTCAGAACTAGTTATGGAAAGTGGTTAACAAACACCTTATCTTGCCAAATGGTTTCAGCTGCCATTGCTGTCAGTGGGAGGGAACAGCACACTATACTTCCCAAACAGTTCTCAGATCCCTGCAAATGATATTCAGGTATGCCTTATTACTTGATGAAATGGTGAAGTACCACCAGATGCTTCTTAATTTTCTCTTTTCCACCTGCTATTTTGTCAGTGTTTGCTGGGCCTGATGCCTTTGTACTAATGCCTATAAGACAAAACCAGCCCCCTTGTGCTCCCCACTGCTGCTCCAGTACCCTTTTGTTTCAGATGATGATGTGAGAATTTCCCTCAGTAACTTTTTGAGATGTGAGTAATGCCACTTCATGCAACAACCACCAGATGGTAATGAAGAGCAAACTGGTTGTGTGTAATCTATAGATTAAGTGTATTATCAAAATATTTTGCTTCTGCAATCAGAGCTTACAGGTCTAAATTCCAATTTGTTTGTCTATTTACAGACCTCTGGGTCAGACTGCTTGGCAGCTCTGTTTGCATAAGACCCCCAATCATTCTGTTTGCTTTTATACTAAGACTTGTTAAAGGGAATATTCTCTACCTCATGCACAGATGCTGAAATTATTATTTAGTGCAAAAATGTTCTCAATATAAGGAAGGTTTTGATGATATTTGGTGTACCACTACATGAGCTATCTCTTGTAAGAAGTAAATGCAGAATACCTCTAAGTGATTGCATGCCTGTCTCCTTCTGGGGCCATAATATTTCTCCAAACATCATGAGGTATGTACCTCTTCCAAGGTGGAAGGGAAGGTCTTTGTTACTGTGTGTGCTTGACAACAGCAAAGAGAGCAATGTTGAGAAGTGAACCAAACCAAAGCAAACTGTCTCTTCTTACTTTAACATCAATGTCAATGAAGAAGTGGTGTTGAGCACCGCTCACCAACCTCCCAGCATGGCAAAACAAGGGAAGAGCAACATAAACAGAGTCTCTTAGGTACTACTAGCCCCAGACTTTTGAGAATCAGAAGTAAGCCTCACAGGGCCCATGAGATTCAGAAGTCTCAATTTTACTTTCCTGCCTGCAGGATTTTGGGCTCTTCATGCAGTACCTTGTAAAACATCTAGATCAAATTTTCAGGGTATTTTTTCCCCCCACTGTACAATCCAATGATTTTGCAAGTCTTTCCCTCTTTTAAGGAAAAATAAGGCCCCTCCTGCCTTTGAGAGACCTGGGCAAGCCAAGTACCAAGAAGGCAGGGAGAAAATCACTAGAGCTGTTGCCAATGACTTCGGTGTGTCAGGGGCCAGACCTCCGGCTTCCACGGCATACTTAACTCATTCCTCAGGCATCTGCCCATGGTTCATATACTTCTGGGATGAATAGACAGTTAATGACTGAGAACATGAAGCTTTCCAGGGAGGCAGTTCATTGGTGCTTCTGCTCTGTTGTTCCCTCTGGGAGCAGTTGCCAGCGACAGGATGCAGCAATCTTACAAGTAGGTGGCAGAGCAGGAGGCTCTGCCTGAAAGCAGGAACCAGAAGGAGCCTGCAATCAGGAGCACACAGCCTTCCTCCCCTCTCCTTCTGAGCCATGGCAGCCACCACAAGCTCCCCTGGCCTCAGCTCCCTGCCCCTCTCTGTCCTGCCTGTCACTTCTGAATGCTGCAGGTTTGCAACTGTTGCTCAGGGCAACCAAAATTTTTGAGACATTTTGCATTAAAGGGCAGTGGCTTCCCAGATTCTTCCCCACCACAGCCCATTGTGGCTGCCCTCACCACAATGAAACAAAGACAGCCTTGTACTGCTTTTAGAAAAACCTGTGTTTCTCCCTCCATGAAGAGGTCTTCTTATTTTTCTGGTAATGGCCCTTTTAGAGACAGAAATCAGCAGATCTGCTTGATTCCCCACTTTGCCACTGTGGATGTGACTGTGACTTGACCCGATGGCCCCTGCATCTCTAGGCTCCTGCTGCAGTGTGACATGGGTCAGTGATATGAGTGTGGATGCTGAGGAAGCATTAGGGTCAGATGAGAAACAAGATGGAGGCATATGAATCCTCTAGTGCTTCCTTGTTGCCAACACCTTTTCTCCCCAAATTACAGTTCCTGCAGTGAGTGCTTCCACAAACACATTTCCATTGCAGTGTAAAGGTCCCCTTAAACATGAAGCTCACGGTTTACCTCCTTAAACATCCATGTGTCAATCACTAAAATCCATATAAATCCTCTTGCAATCAGCAATATATACATGTGTGTTTATATATATAAATATACATATATATTTGGTACTCAAAAGATTTTCTAGTCTTATTCCAAGCAATCAAGGACATGTGTGTTAAAATAACCATGTTACTGTAGAACAGTCTTGTAAATACCATATGTCAGTGGAAAAAATACACGGCTAAATGCATGTCAGCATCAGTTTCTGCAGTTTCGTAGGAGTTCTGGCCATGGAAGTGAAGCAAAGCTGGGCCAGCTGAAGGTTCAGTTTTACACAGAGCTAATGCTATGCTTTGAAAAGACAGATTAGGTGGTGATTGGAGAACTGATCTGGGACACAGCAGACTGGAATTAAGCTCTTGTTCTGCTGCACATTTCTTATATGGGAAGCAGTTACATTTCATACATGGTGTTGCATTGCTACTTAAGTTTTTGCATCTACATTCCCAGCAAAACAGAAATAATAGCTTTTTTGTGTCCAGTCCCTTACTCTTATCTATCTAGACTGTAAGTTCTTGAGAGAAGCAAGTACCTAGGTAAAAACTTTGTAATCAGATACTGAAGTAAGAATCTGGAAAGAAATCTACCAGAAGTACAGCAGGAAGGGAAAGCTGGACTGGAAGAAGAGCCAGAAAGAGCTTAAGCATGTGTCTAACTCTTCCAGAGGAGAACTTAAAGTTGCAATTGATATACCCAAAATCCACACTTAAACATAAGTGCATCATTAGAGGCGCAATCAAGGCCCACGGTGTTCTGATATACCCACTGATGGAAAACTCTTCCCTGAACAGGTGGTACAGGGCTTTCTGTGAACTCCAGATCGAAGTCTTGATAAAACCAAGGACAGGTGGGTTGTTTTTTTTTGTTTGGTTGGTTTTTTTTGTTTGTTTGGGTTTTTTTTGTAGTTTCCATGATCTCTTTAATCAGTGGGAGAAGAGAAGGGAAGTGAAAAATCCTTTAGTTAGCTGTACAGAAAAGTTATCCATATCTTTTCTTGGTTATCTATGAAAAATGGGATTGGGGTATGCATTTTCTGAAGAATGGATACTCAACCCCTGATTTTTAAAAAGGATGTATGTGAAGAACAAGTTGATCAAGACTGTAAGAAACTATTGAGATGGGTAAAAAACAAAACAAAAAAATAATCCAAGAAATCAATGACTTAGCTATTCAGGCAAAGAAACATTGAGATGCTCGGCAGTGATCCCAGTTTTATCTCCTCTTTTCTAAAAGATACAGGCTTTTAACTATGCAACACATAGCTGGGCATTAAAGATTTTCACAGTCTTTTTCATATAAGCTTGACTGTCTTCATGGATTTGATGCCAGAACTAAATCATGTCAAAATCAGCTGAATAATGAAATCTGCTGGGGAAAAGGATGCAGACTATAATTTACCTATATAACCTGTAGTGTTGGTAGAGCCTATAGTTTACAAAATGGAAAGGAAAAAAATAAAAAGCCAAACCAAAAAAATACAACCTTGGAAAGGTTAGATAATGTCTTCCACAAGAAAAGAACTGACTTCCTTTTTCTTTCCACTTAATCTTATGATAGAGATGAGAAGAGTGATTAAAAAAAAGTTCTGCTTCTATGTGTGTTGTGACAAATAAAAAATGATTAAGCTATACTTGAAGATCCATAGCTTTGGATAAAACTGCTTTTGAGGCCTGGCCAAAATGTCTGCTTCATCAAAAATCATTAGTAGGATGCATCAGCATAGGGACAGTAAAAAAAAATCTATTTAAGAAATTCAAGTGCTTTCTGAGCATATGGAGCCTGGCAAAAATAGTTCTCTTCTTACAATAGTCCCCGATGGGTGAGATTTCTTCTGAGAAATCTTGGAGGAATCGGTGGTAAAAGCTGGAGAAGCTGGGAAAATGCTGAATTCAGCAAACATTTTTAGGGATCATCAATCCAGCCTGTGACCCCTAAATCCTGCTTGGAAACACCAAGTTCTTTTAGAGATGATATAACCCAGATATTCTGTGAAGATATCGAAGCAGTATTTTTCTAATCAGCATACATCTGCTGGTGACAAAGAAGGACCTTGGGGGTTTCTGTGTGTGTATGCTACAAATACATTACAAAAAAAATTTAGAATAGCTCTTAAGTTGTAATTCAAAAAATGTTGAAATTAACCAGGGCAATGCATAATATACAAATACTCAGAGGTGATATAGCTGGCTTACAGGACTGTTTACTGTTATTTTTAACTGGTTTATGTTTCCTTCAAGTGTAGTTTTGTAAAAGTTTCAGCAATCTACAAATGACACAGTTTTTCAGATACTGAGGGCAATAACCACCGGTTTTGGTATTAATCTTATGGAGTTCTTGATAGTTATTGCTGGATTTACGTGAGATATTTTCCACTGTTAAATTTAAAAAGTGTTTAGAATTAGTTTTCTAGATTTAGAGAAAGTGATTTTTTATTTAGTTTTAGCATGCGTAAGGAGTAAATGCACTTGTGGCACCTGGATTTTACATCAATACAACCTGAGGCAGGATGAGTGTGACAGAATGGCACTATGTTTACGTTTTCTTAGAAAAAAACGCATGATCATCTTAGAAGCCGTGAGTACTTCTGGTCCTGGCATGTCCACGAATCTTGTAACCTGATGTTACCTTTACTGAATGTTATTTCAGTTAATCTACTGAAGTATCTGTACCGAAGAGACAGAAAGTCTATCAATAATATTATTCTTTGTTCTAAAGAACTTTGAAATCAAAGACCAGCTCAGCTCCTAGATTTGATGCAAGGGGGATAACTGAGTTCCTTTGATTTCTACCTGTAGCAGAACTACTGACTCCAGGCATAGATTTGAGAGGGGGTTGTGTGATAGCATTTCTCACAACACTCATGTGGTGAGATCATTACTAGTGAATGCCACTCGACTTTGCCAATTCAGTTCACACAGGTGTCTATACATATGCAGAAGGTAATAAAACAAACTAAACACAGGGATGTCCCCAGCTCTGTTAGGGTGTTGTTTGCTTTTTCCCTCAGCAGCTGCTAGAAGTGGCACTGCTTTAAAGCAATATTTTGCTTTGTGTCTGTGACTAGCCAGCAGGATTCTGCCCAGTTCTCCATTACCATCTATTACTCTTGCTTTAGTTTTGTGAGCATGGCTTCTGCCGGAAAAATTTTACTGAGGTCTCCCCTAGATCAGATAACCTCACTTAGCTGTATTTTCAATATTCTGTAACATGGGATTACTTTTTATTGCAAGGGAGAAAACCTAGAGACTCTCTTTACTTTTCTAAGTATCTCCTTGGCATAATCCATGCTAGAACAGAAGACTGGTCCAGAAAAACAAATCACAACACTTTATAGAAGATCAAAAGTGCCCGATTGACCCAGACAAACTTATCTGACTCTGGAGAAATTAGACTCCTGAAGATCTGCACATCCATCCTTTTGTTGTTCCTGAGCAGATTGCCAATGAAGCCAGGGAAGTGGACTCTGGCTGTCGTGCTGGTTTTCACCTGTGTGTGGAGTTAAACAGGCTGCTCCCAGAGCCTCATCACAGGAGCTGAAGTGACCTTGGCATGACATCCTACTGTCTGCGTTGTCCGGACTTGTAAATGCTGCACAAAGTACACGTGTCATTCATAGCCAGGCTCTCCACTCTGTGAGATTTTAGCAGCGCATTTGTTGTTCCAGTAAGGCAGTCAGAACAGGATCCTGTAAGGCAGTCAGAAGATGAGGATCCTGTCAAAATCTCAGGAAGCAGACGAGTAATCTGCAGAGGCCTAAATAGGGCTTTTAAAATTGGAAGCAGAACTGACTGCCTAGACAGAGTTTTTTGAAAGATAAACAGCATCAGCAAGCTAAATGGATTTCAAGCACAGCTTTAATTGTTTTTCAAACGAATCAGCAAAGGGCACCCTAGCTGGAACAAGCTCTGAAGTACAATCAGCAAGATTTCAAGTGTACGGTAGTTTTGAAGATAATCAGGCATTTCAGTGCTGGAAGATACTGTGGTAAGTAATGAATAAAGCCTTTTTATGTCAGCACTGTAGTCTTTGAGTCAATTACAACACCTGCCCTAATGTGCTACTGCACGATGAACTTCACCATTCTCATTAAAACTGACACGTACACTGATTTCCCAACCTAAACATTTGTCTCTGCAGCACACTTTATCCAAAGAACAAGTTTTTTATTGCCGATACCTATTGTGGGGAGAACACCCTCCACTCTCCTCCTTTCCCCCTTTCTTCCTCACTGCACCCAACCATCCCAATAGCCTGTGACAGACTAGCACCACTTCTGAGTGGATTTTACTGTAATTCTTGCAGGATCCCTTGGACCTTGCATAATGGAATTTTTTTGGGTCACCGAATCTTGTTTCCTAATTATAGGAGTGATAAGAAAAGAAAAAAGGGAAAAAAAACCCCAACAAAACCCAAACCACCAGATATAATGTGAAACCATTCCCTTATTCTGGCATATTTTGCTTTTAGAAACCTGGGATAACCCACTCGCTCCCATCTGCCTTGGGTGCGCTGTTTTAACCTTGAAGTCAGAGCTGTTTTCCCCTTCCCTTCTCCTTCCCTGGCTCCTCTCCCACCGGAGCGCAGGGTCCCTCCTGCTCCCAGATCCTCCCCTCCGCGCAATTAACCACCCGCTCCCGCTCCCGCCCCCGGTTCTGTCGATCCCCTCGGGAGCAGAGGCGATCGGGACGCACGAAGGAGAGCAGGCAGCCTTTCCCCTTGCGGTCCCCCCGCCCCGCAGGGCTGACGGGCGGGCTGCGGGGCGGAGCGCGGGGCCGCGGGCGGGNCGTTTAACCTGCCCAGGCGTGAAGTATGGCATGCAAAGATGGTTTCTGCCAGGGAGCCAGCCAGCGCCATGTCCTCGGGTCTCTCCATCGCCCTCCTGCATTGCCTGTGCCTGGCGACGTGGTGAGTAGCCCGGCGGCCGGTCCCGGCGCCGCTGTGCCCCGCGGGCTCCCGGCGCCTCCGCTCACCCCTTCCCTCTTTGCCTCGCAGTCTCACCGGGCCGCCGGGGCAGAGCAAGAAAGAGGAGAAATTGTGGCCGGAGAATTTCACCAGTATCCTGAACAGCCTCCTGGATGGCTATGACAACCGGCTGCGACCGGGATTCGGGGGTACGGTGGCGGCGCGGTGGCGGCGGCGGGCGGGGGTCGCTGGGCAGGGCGGAGGTCGCGGCGCTCACCGCTCGGACCATCCCGTTACCGACCGAAAACGCGCCTGGGTGTCCCAGCTCCCCTCCCCGGGCTCCGAGCCCTCCGCGGAGGGCTGGCGGCGAGGCCGCTCCGGCCCCGAGAGCCCCGGGGGTGCTGCGCAGTCCCGGCTGGGGGGGCCCCGCTGGGGCGGTCCCGGGCGCAGCCCCCGCTGCGCTGCCCTGCCCGGCCCTGCCCTGTCCTGCCCGCATCCCGCGGCGACACTGCTGCGCCGGAGGGAAAATGAGCCCGAAGCCGCTGTGCGTTGGCTTGGTGGGCATGGAGGGACCTGTCTGACATCCCGATTCTTCTCCTTCTTGGCAGTTTTTGACCCGTAAATGCCGCGATCGGGTCCTAGTAGAAACAGCTGTACTTTTAACCGACCTAAGAGGTTAGGTCTTTGATGGGTTCTGTTCTACTAGTTAGGGAAAACCAGAGCTCAGGTGCCTGAGCACACCAGTTCTTTACTACAGTTGCTGAAATTCCAGCTTTGATTTAGAAGAAGTAGACTTAATTGCTGTATAGGAATTAGATGTGGAGGAGGTTCAGCTTTATCTTCACCTGTGCTCTGCATAGGGGGGGGTTTGGGCCTCTTTTGTACCCAAGGCTGTTAAGATGCAGTTTTGTGAGGCTGAAGAAGCTGCCAGACTTGCTGTTCTTTATTGGTTTTAATGTTTATGTGTAGGAACCAAAAATCATTAAGATCCAGTCAAAATAAAAATTTATTTCGTATTCTGGAATGAAAAAAGTCCAAATTTGAAATTGGGGAAAAAATTTATAAAGAAATCCTGCAGCCCTTCTTACGATGCACAAAGCTGTAACAAGGATTTTATAGGCTGCTTCCTGTGCAAGATTGAATGAGATGCTTGCGTAGGTTTATGTTGCAAAATACTTTCTTCCTTCTCTGCAAGTGCCTTCTTCATACACGTGATCATCTACACTGACATGTATGCCAACATGTTCCCCACATGCCATATACAGTGCTCACATGCGTGATCATTAAAGGACAACACCTGGCACTGTTGATCGCTCCTTTATAATTTTGAACGTATTGAATAAATGAGACCCTCTTAAGTCAGCTTACACATTAAGTGAGGGGGAAGCTATATTTATTAACACCCGGAGGAATCATTGGGAACTGATGGCCTTTTGCAGTTTAGTCTTTGTGGAGAGGTTACAGACACTTCTGCACGCGTACAAGAGATGTGCTATGTTTGGTATCATTTTAGGTTGAATGCCAACTAATTAGTCATCTAGCAAAGATGCTTTATGAGCATTATCAGATTTCCAAAATTAAACAACTACTAAATATGTAGTATATGTTGATTTTCATTTTAATATAGTTGTCCTTTGCAGAATATTTTGCAAGAGTAGAACTTTTTCCCCGTAAGTGTTGGAGACTTTCAGCGAAATGCAATCAAGGAGAAAAAGTTCATTGTATCTTCTTGAACTTTCATATTGTCAATATTAAAGAAAATGAGAGAGGGAGGAGAAAACTATCCGACTTCAGCCTGGGGAAAACACTTCTGAGTGAATGTGTCACAAAATAGATATTATACTGCTTCTTTCTTTTTCTTTCCTTATAACCATTTGTATGGTTTAGATCTACACAACTCATCTTTGAGTTTTGAACTTTTACATAAAACATGGGTGGAAAAATACTTTGTTTTTGAAAATTGTGTGTGCCTCCCTAGCTCCAAACCGTGAAAATTATCTCCACATGATTTGAGGAACAACTTTGGAAGAAAAACAACAAAAACAAACAACAAAACCGATCAAAGAAAAGCATTTCTTTCAGTTGAGCAGATTTCACTTTTTGATATTACTCAGAGTTATAACTATAGATCAATTATTGAAATATAGAATATAAAAATCAACTTTTCCCTGTATTTTTGGGGTTTTTTTGCTGATAAATTTTTGACAAATAGGATTTGTATCTTAAAAGTGTGTCACTTGCTAGTTTATAGCATAGCTAGCAAACAAAATGTCAGAGGAGATGGGAATATTTAGAGGTGGAAAGCATAGTGTGTTTTGGTAATGTTAAAGCTACATCACTCTTTGATGAACAGCAGAACACTTACTTTTGTTTTTTTTCTTGAAGCTGATTTACCATCTAGTTTTCACATGGCCTGAAATGAAGGTTTTCTTTTAAGAACAAAAGGCCTCACAGAGGTCTAAGTGATTTTAAACTTCAAATTAATGCAAATATTTCTGATTCTGGTGCAGGTTATCTTTATAATCAGACTTGGGGACATAACTGTGGAATATATCCGCAAAGTTCAGAATTTAGCTCACAAATAACAATGCATGAAGATTGTTCACATGCAGAGCGAAGTAGAAAATGTTTGATTTTTGGAGTTTCCCAAAAACTGGATCAAAATTCTCTATAGTAGTTATGGAGGAGAAGTTAAATTGCTTGAGCACGCTTACAAAAGTGAAGTTGTATTCCAGGAGTTGTGAATCAACAGACTATATGGAAGCCTGTCATGGTGGTACTTAGGTAGGGACATGGCATATGTTGAGGGTTAATAGAAGAATGAGGTTCCTCATGTCATTGAATTGACACCTTTCATTAAAAATTCACTTTATTAAATGAACTTCATAAACCTGGAAACTTCCTGGCACTTACTACAAAACCTCAGTGTTCAGTGTAATACAAAAAGCCACAAGAGTTTCTGAAAAAAGTTATTAAAGATCATTTAAGTAAAAGTTCCCGTTAAGTTGGGAATCTAAAGTCACAAGACTAAAGCAAAGAAATGTCACCTAGAAATTTAATGAAACCAAGCAGAATGGGCAGTTTTGTGTAGGAAAGGGAAAAAAACCTCTGCAACTGCTGTCAGGAAGACTTTAAATGTATAAGAGGTGTGAATTTTAGTAGAGGGAAGGTATTTAGGGGCTAATGAATAAAGTAATGCTGTATGATGTTTGAAAATAGTGTGATGGAAATGAAGTAATTTGATTCCCTGCACTGTTGGCTCTGTTATATCATTATCTGGAATTTCAGCATGTAATTTGTAGTCCAAGTGGGTCTCCTGGACAAAACCACTCTATAAAAACAGAATTTTTACAGAAGCTGCTTGTGGTGTCCTCAACTGGAACACTTCAAGAGTACTACCACAATACTATTTTGATTCAGCTGTGAAAGTTTGAAGTAAAGGCATTTCTAGTTGAACCCTGTCCCCAGTTTTCATCTGCTTTAAAAAAATTTGTGTGTGACATGAAGGAAAACTGTAGAAACTTTAAAAAGCTGGACTTTATCTGAAAATTGCCTTGTTACCTTTCTGGTGATTAGTTTCAAAGAGACAGTGGAATTCTGAAGTCTTTCAAAAGAGCATTACTTGAAGCAAAAGGCCTGGATCTGCCTTGCCATTTTAAACCCCTCTGTGGTATCAGACCATACCCGAGCAACTCTTGATGTGAGCAAGAGCCTACAAGAGCTGATTCGAACCTGTATGGGACTGTCACTTTAAAAACTGTAATGAGGTCTTTGAAACTTTCATGATACAGTAACTCATCACACTTAAGCCAGGATTTAGGGAACTAGGAAGGAAAAGAGAGATGAAGCTGATGAGGGCAGCATCACTGTGTGCTGCCGTGTATCTGCTCATTTTAATGAATTATGCCTTTTAGAGAACATTTCATCTCTGGTGTCTTGCTTTTAATGGCCAGACCAAAGAAAGAAGGTGGTGTACTTGCCTCTTGCCCAAGGCTCTTGGGTTAACTGTGAAACCTGCTCACTAAGAGCTGCTGACATTGTCCACAGTATGTTGCTGGCTCAGTGTGGTGTGGTTGCCCATCAGTCAGTGAAAGCTGAAGCCCTCTCCTTTCCCGAGTTCTGTTCAGTTGTGTGAGGTAGAGTCTGGCATGAGCTCTGACTCTCACTGTCAGCTGGTGTTAGCTCTGTGGCTTTCTCTTTGGAAACTGCCCCATACACTGACTCATGAGTAGAAGGAACAGGACTGTGTGCATTTATTTCCCCTTTTATTTTCTTCCTCTTTTTGTATTCTTTCTCATGACCTGTTAAAGTGCACCTGAGTACTTGGTGGAATTAAATATGTTGGCCTCTCTCTCCCATGGGAAGGGTAGGAGAGGGCTTCTCTGCCCTGTCTAGAGTGTGTGATGTTCAGCTGATGAACAGCATTTCTGAAGAGTTTCATTTCCTGTCAGTGCAGGACTTTAGTCAGAAAATAAACACAGAATACATTGGAAGAACAAAGACAATTTTCTGGTTTTAGAGAAAAGAAAAATATTTACATGGTTATCTGCCCTTACTAGGAACTCATGTGTGCCTTCAAGGTTCCATTGCTCAGCATAATAGATATTGTAATTTATTTTTATTTTTTAGATTGCAAATGGACTTGAAGTGGGCATTGTAAAGTGAAGCTGGTCATTTTTTTTTTTCAGGCAGTTGTCCAGTCTTCCTCAGCTGGTGAGAGTAGATGACTCAAAGCTTAACAGGATATGGTGTTAGATACCTGTAGGTGACGGATTTGAATTTGGCCCAGGTTAGTAATGCTTGAAGTCATTACCATCTGTCTGTTGTTCAGTGATCTGTATAAAATTAGCTGATATTCATAGTCCAGTTCTTAGTAGACAGGTGTCCGCATCATGAAAACTGGCACGAGTATCAAGCTTACTGGCTGTCTCAGCAGAGATGATCTGCTGATAAACAGGCAAAGAAATAGTAATCTTCTAATTTCTGGTGGTATGTTTTTCCCTTTTCAGGTTCAGATATGCTGATGGATAAACATACTTAGAGACAAAGGTTGTTTTGTGCTCCTCTGTTTGTTGTATTGTCTTTCAGTAGATAATGTAGCCCAGGTGTTTGAATTCTACTTTAATTTTTTTAAAATGCCCTATCTAGTTGTTCTGGCTTCTGAATAGAATTCTTACATAAAACAGGTGTCCTCAGCTGTTCTTTCTGATAAAATGAAACAAGAGAACAGGCTTCATATGATGAATATTTTTTTTTCCTTTCACTTAAAAAATGTCAACCCTGTTCAGGCAGCAAGAATTTGGAAAGAGAAAGCACCAAATCTTTCACATGTAGTTATATTTAAAAAAAAATCTGTAGCAACTACTTTTTCCTTTTTTTTTTTTTTTTTTTTTTTTTTTTAAATGTAGCTGTAGGAACTGATGTAATACAATTTTATGTGGCTTATGTATCCTGGGACTGATCTCATAATAGCAGCAATACCTGCACTTGGTGTTTAAATTGTACTTTGTATTCTGAAACCTTTGAACAGACTTGTTTGCTAATGTTCCTGATTAGTTGCGTGACTCTTGATGGCAAAATTTGCAATATACAGGAAGCCTGTGCAGGATTTCACTGTTTACATACAGTGGAGATCTCTGCGGTGACAGTTGCCTATGGAGACGCAGGAATAATGGAGCCCAAAGTCTTTCACTGGGAGCTGTGCTGCAGTTCAACCCATATGTTGACATAAATGCATAGGAGAGCTGTCTTATGTTCCTCTTCACAGGGTTAGGGCCCAGCATCGCTTCTTCAGCCCACATATAACACCTATAACACTGAACTATTCTGGCTTTTTGCAGGGGTTGCTTTTAATCCTTCTTGAGCTTCTTTAAAGTATATTATCTTGCAAGCAGTGATTCAGACTTAACTGTTCCCACTGCAGTGTGTAGGACTCTCCTCCTATTTCATTGACATAAAAATACACACCAGTATGTTATAAATAGTTCTTCAGCATTCCTGAAGATTTATGGTGGATAGATGCTTTCTGAACATCCATTGAGGGATAAGACCAAGTGGTCATATTTAAAGTTAATTGGCCTTCTTACAACTTACTGCATTTTATTGCCAGTAATAGAGTGTTAGGGTTTCTAATAGGATCTTTTGCTTGCAGAACCTGAGTTGATTTAGTGGTGCAACACATTCATTTTGGAGGGCTGCTTAAATCACCTGTAAAAGTAGGTTAGGTGACTACAGATCACCTCCTCGTTGACAGGAATTCCCACGATTAATAATAGTTTAGAAAAGAAGAAGCAGCATGACTCACTATTTGTACCCCCACTATTGTTACCAATTGGAGTGATGTTTTCTTCTAGAACAAGAAGAATAAGAGATAGGTATTGGTGTCGCCATAGATACTCCTGGGTTGGCATTAAGTACTGGGATGTGCTAGAAAATCCAAGATTTGTCATTTCACAACTGTTAAAGCCAATGTAGGTGGAAGACGTGGAGCATGAAGGGGCTGCAATTGGAGAGAAAGCATTAGGGAGATAATCAGCTTTGCTGTCTTTGCTCCTACCAGACACTGAAATACTTGACCAAGGTTTTGGCTGCAAGCAAGGATTTTTATGTCAGTGCTAACTGGGTAACTGTTAGCATGCTACAATATTTATAGATCCTTATTCATCTGCCATTTTCTAGTGGATTAAAATATGATTTTACTAGTTGTTCTATTGCTTTTCTGCCATCATGTTGGGCAAGCAAACGAAAGTAAACATTATTTTTTGGCTTCACTGTTGTCTGAGAGCTCCTGATTCCTTCTTTCTCATGGGTCATACTAATAAATATTTGAGAACAGAATAGCAGTTACAGAAGAGTGAACTCAAGCATAGTTTTAGTCCTGTGCTGCTGCTATAGTATTTCTAAGAGCATTAAGTCTTAGGCTTGATGATTTGGAGATTAGCTTTTGATCTTACCTCTCCCCTTCATTCTGAGAAACTCTGAAAAACAAAGTTGCAGAAAGCCTCTGAACACTTATTGCCTATGAAGCTGTAATTATTTAATAAAACAAAAGAAATCAATGTCTGAGGAGGAGCAGCTCACGTCTCTGGAAAAAACCTGTCTCCTTCCTTAATTTGATATAGTTATAAAATTACAGTGTTCTGTGACCTAAAGAAAAGAATATACCATCAGAAAAAAAAAAGTTAAAGGTTTGGGGTTTGAGGACTATTCCTGTTTGGTTTCTTAGAACTAACAAATAAAGCAGTTCCTGAAAGGAATTCAGAGATTAGTCTCTGTTTCTCAATAATAAAAGAATACTGAGTATTGAACTCGGTTCCTGAAAGAGATTCTTACGAGAGCCAAGTGCAGTAGTCATTATTCTCTTAGCAAAGATTAATTTCTGCATTTTCTTGTTAAAGCCATGTGGGAAAAACAACTTTCTGATTTCCATAGAACTGATTTCAGAGATATTTTAAGTTCAAGTGAAATAAATATTTTTATATTTAAAACAACCCTAGATACTTTATAGTAGTGTTGATTATGGGAGGTCAGTTGCAATTGGATCTCTTCTATTTATAGGTGCAAGTATGATTGGGCTTTTCTCTCCTATTTTCTAACACTGTGGATGAATATCTTCACTTCTGATCTCTTGAAGCTGCTCTTCTCTCCAGAAATAATTATATTCAGGAAATGTCATTGGACTATGTTGTCAGTAAAATGAATGGTCTGAATACTGATGGATTTCCCTGACCTAATGAACACTGTTATTTGTAGGAAGGGGTGCAACTTCCATTTGGCATGTTTAGAGAGCAACCCATTGCAAAACAAGTGGTATGATACGACAGTGTGTTATCTGGAACCTGGGAGTTGCTTCTTAAAACCTCTTCAAGGTAGACATGCCAAACTATCCATCCTTCCAGGACCACTGAGCTACCAACTCTTGTACAGTAAATTTTCTTTTGATTTTATAATGAAAAAATATCCATGAAACTTAGCTTCCAGCAAAGTCAATTTTTTGACATTTAGCTGAAAAATTCTTAGCTGTTCTTCTCTACATAATTTGCAAATTCTTTAGTAAAATTATTTTACATGGTTTTATTTTATTTTTTGTTCACAGCTTGAGACTCATTCTAGGTGCAAGAAGTATGGGTTCCCTGTTTTCCCATTGCTTATTTGTTTTTTTCCTTTTACTATTTGATTCAAAGTGACATCTATGTAGAGTGATTTTTTTTTTCTTTCAAGAGGGGTGTATTCTTCTGCTGCGAACTCTGTTGAGTTTTTCGTCCTTTCATTTTTAGATTGCAAATACTATGCTAAACCCTGAATTAACAGACTTGAGCCACTTATCCTCTTTAGAAATTTCAGTTGTAGGGGTTTCGAAACTAGTTGTGAATTTGTAGATCGTACATGGTTTTTCAAACAGATACTGTTTGGTAAGACTGTCAGTAGATTTTTTAAATTTTTAAATTTATGCTGTGAGTTAATTACCTGAATTAAACTGTTAGCTAATGCTTTGATCACAGAATCATCTTAACAGCTGGTAATGATCAGCAGCTTTCTTGCCTTTTACGTTGGGAACAGACCTAAATTCCAGTGAAATTAGTGCGTGTGTTCTTTGGTTTAAGGGAAACTGTAGAGTGAATGCCCCTCTGAAATTTCAAGGTAGTAAAGGAAATGATAATTAAAATGAAATTGCTTACTTTAGTTGATTTGCTGTATGCAGCGTTGAGAGTGCAAGGCCTCTACTCACTGCCCTGTTCTTAACAATGTCCTACGTATCACTAGTTCATTCAAGACAGGCGTTGTAGTAGGGTATGGTCATAGGTTCAGACCCTCAAAAGTGCTTAGACATCCAACTTCTATTTGAATGTTAGCATTAAAGCACTTAAGTACATCCTGGGATACGGATGCAGTTCTTGGTCCTGCAATACTAAATTGTTCAGTGCATGGCATGCTAATGTCTGTAGTCCAGTTATTACCAGTAGGACCAAATATTAGTAATAAATGTCTTGAGCAAAGCGCATTTCCTGAATTCAGTGCTTACTCTTAATTAGTGTGGTGTTTTCAGTGAGCCTTTTAATTTTTTTGGCATCAGTTTTCTTAGTCATTGAGTCAACATTGGTTTTCTGAATGGGGGTTTGCATGGAAATGCTCTTTTGATTTACTTATGTGGTAAAGATAATTGAGCAGTGCTTCTTACTGAGATTTGTCTGAATTGACCTCTGTTTGCATTTTGCTCTTGCTCATCCACAGAACCCTGAAAGCGGTAACTGTTCACATGCCAGGATCATTTATGGGAATTGTTGACCTGCAAAATTCAAATTTTCTTGCTCACTTCCTTTTCATACATTAGGTCCTGTTACTGAAGTCAAAACAGATATATATGTCACCAGTTTTGGACCTGTTTCTGATGTAGAAATGGTATGTATTTCTCGGATTAAAATGCCATTTCCTGGTTCTGAGAAACCATTAACTGCAGTAGGAGTGGATGCTTCATCTGTACTGTTCTGTCAATCATGCAAATTAGGCAAGATTAGTAACAGCTTAATTTACAGGTTATAATTAGATCCATCAGGCCTGATTCTGGTCACACTTTCTCAGTGGGTTTTGGCTGGCTTAAGGAATTCACTTCATAGGATTTAAAACAGATTTTCACGGTGTTGAGGCAGAATCAGGCCTTGCAGGGAGTGTCTAAGTCAGTCTACTGTGGAGAAAATGTGTAAAATCTTTGAAATTGCTTTTCAGTTCTGACTTGTGTTATTCTCAAGTGAATAATAATGTTGTTGTTTCACAAATACCTGTTGACGTTTTCATTTCAGACGAATGCCCTTTGCTGATCTCTGGGCTCCTTTTAGCATCACTTTCAGCAAATGTTTGACTGATAAGAGTTTTCATAAGTATCTGCAGAAATTGAACGTCCAAGTGACATGCATGAAATAGTAAGAGAGGAGAAATGCTACATTTGCATATTCTGTTATTTGGGCTTGAATGGCTTTTGCTTTCAAGGTCGAATCCAGCAGAACTCTCACCAACTTCTAAAATACAGTAGTATACCCTTAAATGATACAATAGTATCTCTTTTTATAAATTATTCAAGAAATCCCATGGAAGTAATACAGCTATATGTGCTGAACTCAATTTCTTTATGGAAAAGGCCGTTTCAGGGTAGTAATTTTCTTCCCATATAGTGCTGTCATTCACTTTGTGGTGCACCTGATTTGCTTCTGTCATTTGGAAAGGTATGTGATAGCAAGATATTTTTCCAAGGGCTACATGTGTGACAGCAGTCTGATGTTGAAATGCATCTTACCCCTTCGTTGGGTGTCATGTTACAGTATGATGCTTATTGATGTGACAAGGGGTACAAGAATCTGGAAATCCCAAAGTAATATGTGCCTCAAATCTACAGTGAGGGCTGCATGGCATCTCTCAGGTTTCACTGAAGCGTTTGACATGGTGCCATGTGGGAAGTTAATAGTTATATTGGGGAAGGCAGGAAATGAGAACATGGACTGAAGGTAGGTAAGGAACTTGCAAAAGGAAACTTTACAGCAGGTATTTCCCCTTTCACTATTAGGGATTTGTTAGGAGGCTATTCAGGGATCCAGGAATTGGTTTTGAGATACTTTTTAGTTAATGTGTCCGTAAGTGACCCAACATAATCTGAATGTGGCTGCACTCATAAAACTCAGTACCGGGAACGGTCAGACTGTCTTTGTTTTTGTACCCAGTGTAATGCAAATGGTTGAAATCTTATATCACAAAATCTGTCACATAGAAGCTAATAATGTAAACTACTTCTTGTGAGCTGTGAAGTCACCAGCAAGAGATGACGCTAGAAAAACCACTTTTCATGGATTAACTGTAAACCACAGTGTAGGATACAGTCATGGAAAAGAAGACAGATAAAATCCTAAAATGCATTACACTAGTAGATACGCCTCCTTGCCAATGTGAATAGATATGGCCTTAGGAGAAGTTTCAATGGTAACATTATTCAGAAGAATTTGAAATGTAGCCAGGAAACATTGTTAGCTTAACAAAATCACATCTGTAAGTTAGAAAGGACTTAAAGCTTTCCATGTTACCTTTTGCAATGCCACATGATGTTGCCTTTTTTTTTTTCTTTTGAAATTGAGAAATGTGTTCCTTCAGCCATTCATTCACATGTGATTTCTCATGATGTGCCTGTGTCTGCGGTTGTTTGCATGTTTTCTTTGGAGCATCTGAATGTTTTTTCTGAGGATTAATGGGATAGCTGCATAATTTAAAAAATGTGTATATATGCAAGTCAATGTGTGATTTATTATCCTTTTTTGTGGACATGGCAAAGAACTTATTTAGCTTTCCTCAGCTAAATGCCTTCTTTCCATGAGGTGGAATTAAGTTTTGTTTCCTAACTCTAAAGTGGAAGTAATCATTTGTCCTGGTATTGTTAATTTAGCCAGCAGTCACAAATCTATGGATATATTTTCCTTAAAAATCTGTTGACACTTCTTGTCAGAGATCATTTTGTTTCCAGTTATACACTTGTCTACAAATTCAGTTGCCTGCTTCCTGCAACCTTATTAGATTAATTATTCATTAATGATTAAATGTGTAGCTGTTTATTGATATGACTAATGTAAGAAATTAAGCTGTTAAGAGGTACAGAAGACACTTTAATTGGTGGAAATATGTTTATGTAGTAGATTTAGTATTTTCTTCACTAATGGTTTCTTTGCTCCTGAGGGATTTCTTCTTTTACAGGAAACACACATGCAAATGTGATCTTTGTTTTTCTGCAATTTAATACAGGAATATACAATGGATGTCTTTTTTCGTCAGACATGGGTAGATAAAAGATTAAAATATGATGGCCCTATTGAAATTTTAAGACTTAACAACTTGATGGTCTCGAAGGTGTGGACTCCAGACACTTTCTTCAGGAATGGGAAAAAGTCTGTTGCACATAATATGACAGCCCCAAATAAACTCTTCAGAATAATGAGAAATGGCACCATCCTGTACACAATGAGGTATCTAATGTGGTTTTTTTGTCTTCTAAAAATTACTGTATGCAAAAATTATACTGCCTAGACAAAATGGCAACCAGAGACTATTTAATTTGTTCCATTATAGGCTTACAATAAGCGCAGAGTGTCCCATGAGATTAGTGGATTTTCCCATGGATGGTCATGCTTGTCCTCTCAAATTTGGGAGTTGTAAGTTGCAATTATGAAATTTCTTGTAACTATGGAATTAAAATAGTAGAAATAAATTTTGAGCAATTGCTAGACTTTCTGAATACATACAGTTATGTCTTGATACACAATCCCTATGCAGACAAAACTCCTGTTAAGTTCTGTGGGAAATTTATTTAGGACTTCAAAAATTAAAGCCGGAGAACTGAAAAATAGGCAGTGATCTAGTCATTATGTTAAACCCAACTATTCTGGCTATGCAGTTCCTTGAAATACATAATTTTTTTTCTTGATTCTTGATGAGGAATTGGATACTGAGTAAAGTGAGAGATTTTCTGGAGAAGACAAACTCAGCTTAGAACAGCTAGGTAAAAGCCACCAAAGGAAGCAGGTTATTTGACTTTCTCTACAAGCAGTGGAGGCAAATTGGCATCCTAAGGTAGATGTGTAGGTTGTGTGCAGAGATTTGATCTTTAGTCGTAATTGTCTGCATGACAAGTTTAGACAAGATAAATAATTTTTAAACTGGTGAGAAGAATCTTAGTGCAGATGACTTTCCTTTTCTGCTTTGAAGTCAGATGTAGATTTTTGAAAAACATCCGAACTTTGGCTAGAAGAAACATTATGGGACATGCTGCAGAATAACCCGGGAAGGTAGTTATGATTCCCCAGTTTGAATCCAAAGCAGACACTTCCGAGAGCCCCTGGGGATGGTTGGTGCACTCAGTTAATTGTCTTGTCATTCTTTGTAGCCTTCTTGGTCACTTACTTCTCTGCTTTAGACACTCTGATGTAGTCAGTGGCTGGACATTATTCTGTTTTTCTTGACGCTGGAGCTCTTAACTCAGTAGTGGCTGGAGAACCCTCATAGTTTTTCCTTAGCATAAATTAGCTTATACAGCTGGGTGTTCAACCTAAAGGAAAATATTAAAGGCACTGCTCTGATATGATTTTTCATTCCTGTTACAGTGAGACTGGAGACCAGGTGCTGCAGGATTTGACTGTGGTATCAGCTGTATGATAGGGATGCGTTGCTAGTGGGGGCTCCTCCACAGGCATATTTCTTTCGACAGAACCACCAGCCAGCAGAAATTGAGCTGAACACTAACATGGTATTTCCCACAGTGAAACTTGAAATAACGTGTAGCCATTTCAAATGTAAGACTGATTTGATATAATTTTAACAGGAGTTTGGACTGTGTAGGGATTGAATGCTAGCCCTAAGTTATGTCTTTTGCATTAGATGTAAAGTGTTTCTTTGTGTGTGCTTATTTTGGGGCTGTTGTGAATTTTTTCATGACCCATGGTTTCTGGCAGATATTTTAAACAGAAGTTTAAAATATTGTAGTTTTTAGTATTATCATTCTTTTCTGTAAAGAAATGTGCGCCCAGTCTTCAAAATGTATCCTCCTTGTACGTGGGATTTTTTTTTATAGATTAGTATATTTTAACAATAAAATTTAAGACAGAAATTGCTAAAATAAGTATAAACTTTGCATGCCCAGTAAGGGCTGATCCAGAAAGAACATGCATTTAATCTTTACATTCATATGTAAAGGGAATTTGCGTGACATTTGACATATAACCGTAGCTGTTATTTATTCTCCTCTGGGGGTGGCTTTTGGGAGTAACTTAGCATGGAGGGTGTCTTCTAAAGTTGTTTGTGTGAGTTTTACTGTTTGGTTTCTGTAGGTTTGGATTGGGCTCTTAGTAAGGTATGAGAAAAAGTTTCCTGTTTATGCAAACTGATGCTGTGTTGTAGATGCTTATCCAAAGAGTGAAATGATTTATACCTGGACAAAAGGACCTGAGAAGTCAGTGGAAGTTCCTGAGGAGTCTTCCAGTTTAGTTCAGTATGACCTACTTGGGCATACGGTATCCTCTGAAACTATTAAATCTATTACAGGTAGGAATCTCATCAGTAAAAATCAACCTGAGGTAAAACTAACCCTGTAACCTTGCCCAAAGCTTTTTTCCTTTCCTTTCTTAAGTTATTCTACTGAATGTCATAGGGTGTGTATCAAGGGCTGAGAGTGTAAATCTGATTCAGGTTTCTGTCCTTGAGATTTACATTTGCAGATTCATTACAGTAGATTGTGACAGTCTTTCAGAAAGCTAGAATGAGATCATTACTCCAAGGGACAAAATGAGCATTTAATCACTGCTTAAAATGCAGTTTGAAGAGTCAAGAGGATGCCTGGGTGAGGAAGTAATTTCTCAGCACTGTATCCACATTATGTGCAAAAGACTTCCTTTGTTTGGCAGTGCAAACAGCTCGGGATAGAAGTACAGCATACAGAATGGGTTATTAAAGCCATAAAAACCCCTCTAGTTGGATAAGGAAAAGCACAAATGCAATAGTCACAATAGATACTTCTGCTGATTTTTGCTGTAAGAAATAAGGCAAATGGTAACTACAGGCATCCAAAATGAGTGAAGTATCACTGATGAGTAGTGTGGTGATAAACAAGCATATTCCCCAAATATTTTTAAAATTTGGAATCATTTTCTAAGCATCAGCAGGTTTGGGTGTTGTGCAATGGTCAAAATGAAACAGACAAAGCAAATATATTCGGTGTATTGCTCTATGGGTATTTTACTCAAAGATAAAATAGCATTTTGCAATACACTAGAAAATTACTTCTCGGCATATTCATTATGAGTTAAGAACAAAATTTCCTCGCTGTTCCCAAAAGACTCATTCTGTAGTGCTTTATTTAGACAGTTTATTTAGTTTATGGTAAAACTTTTTTGCCAGTTCGCAGTGATAACATTTTAGATAAACACAGAATGGTTTTAGTTCTTCTCAATGACTTCTGTATTTGTCTCATTGTCATAGAGATGCTGAGATATAAGCCTAGAAAAAGCTGAGATACTAGCATAACATTTGATGTGCATCATTGTTTTATTGTTTATTTGGCAGGTAGGTACTACAATGTTATGGATACTATGGTAGGTAGATAACTTGTGTCTTGGAACTCTTCTTCAACAGCTGCCAAAAGGATTTTTAAAACCATGCTTATACTGTAAAATTTATTCCAGTACTAGTTGTACATTTATAGTATTTTTGAGATCACCTTCTGGATGACACTGTAAAACCCTACTATTTCTAGTATTTTTTAATGTTTAAAAGTTTCTTCAATTCTTTCTCTAAAGAATGTATCTTTCTGTACATGTTAAGTGCTATGAATGGAATAATCTTAATCCTACCTGAGAGTCTGAAACATTTATTCTGCAACACAAGTTTTATATGTGGTCAGAATTTTTTATTTTATTGTTCTTTTAGGTGAATATATTGTTATGACAGTTTACTTTCACCTCAGACGGAAAATGGGTTATTTTATGATTCAGACCTATATCCCGTGCATTATGACCGTGATCCTCTCGCAAGTTTCATTTTGGATTAATAAGGAATCCGTTCCAGCTAGAACTGTGTTTGGTAATTATTTTTTTTTCTTTTTCTCATACTTGCTGTCCTAATGACTTTGACTGGAATAGTCCTTTTTAGCGCCTCTGTACTAGTGCAGAAACAAGGGAATAATGTAAATTCAGAGAAATTTCTGCTATTGGTATATGAAGAGTGTTGTTATGTGAATCCTTGGAACCTGAAAAGAAACTTGGAATATATGACCTGAAGGGTGGCATGGTTGGCTGGGGCAAATGGCTGTGTGGCTCTAGGGATCTTACCTGCTTGAAGGAGCCAACTTGGAGCACCTGGCCCTGATTAATACAGTCAAGCCCTTAGTCCGCATCCAGAGCAGGTTTGTTCTCCAGTGGACAATAGTGTAAGTACTCGAACTCACACTTTATAGAATACTTGTAAAATAAATTGATTTGGAGTGTGCAAAGTATGCAAGATGTCTGTTATGAGGTATCTGTGTCATCAGTGGAAATTTGCTGTATGAGTAAGGCTTAGATCCTGTTACTGTAATTTCGTGTTTAGTGCTCTTTTTTTCCTTGCCATTGCCATTATGAAAATGAATTACAAAAGCAAAATGATCACAAGATATTAAAATTACCCTCATCAAAATACAGCTTGAATGAGATGCTACAGCTAACTCTGAGAAAAAAAGCCAGAAAAACGTCTGTGGAAAACAAAGCATAAGAAATTAAATGGAAATACGATTTTTAACAAAGAAATAGGATAAAAACATTTCAAAATCAACCTTTATAGAGCAATGTCTTGAATTCATTAAGTACTGTAGTCTAAAGCGGGAAAAAATATTCTACAACAGCATTTCTATAGAGATATGCTGGACAGGGTGATAAGAATTAATGTTTCTACATGATGGCCCATTCAGACATGTTAAGTGCAGTCAGAACACTCTTTGAATCACAAATGAGACAGGGTTAATGATTAGCTATAGGAGAAACAACTTGTAAACCTAATAAAAATCCCACTAGGTTTCAACTCAAGCATTACATTAGGCAAACTAGTATATCACTTCATATGCTTTTACAGTGATGTTGAATAATGATGCTCTTTTGAATGGAGTTTTGCCATGAGCAATATATATGTATATATAATCTGTTTTTACAGACCAAATGACAGTTGAAAATACATGTACTATAGAGCCATTTATGTAATACGTGTAATTATATCCATATGTGAAGCTGAAAAATAAAGCTTCGACATCCACTAAGTTACAGATAAGTCACTAAAATGCTTTTGAAAACAATTTACTTAAAGTATGGCAGCAAGTATATTTCTAGTTTTGAGATAAGTTCAACGGGGACCCTGTTTTCTAAAGCTTTTTTTTTCAAAGAAAAAAAGAGATAGGTAAGAGGTAGGAATGATGTCAGAATACCTGCTATGGTACCAGCTTCCTAGAGGACCTGTCAGAAGAGCCTAACCAAAAGATCATTCCACTGGACTGCATGATTAGGAAGAACTTGTAACAGATGAAGGATACTCAAGGAACTAAGGTACATCGGTTCATGATTTTTGCAGTCAGAGCTTCAGACATCTGAAATCTGGTGATTGTGGGAAATTGGAAATACAGCAGTAATTTTATAACAGGTTTTAACCATATCAAAATTTATTTATAGTATTTAAATATGAAAATTAATGTTTAAAATTGATGTGTATGTGCATTTCTAATCAGGAGCTTGTAAGTATTTAGCTTTGGATAATTACAAGATATGTGTAAATATAATATTTTTACCAGGGCTTAATTCCCTACACTGTAAATCTCTGTGGCACATATCATGGGGCAGTTGCAGTGGCAGCCGCAAGTCTCCTGAAGAATGATTTATAGGGAAAAACCTGATAAAGATACCATACTGTCACAGCCTCTCCCTCCTTGTTTTTGGTGAATGTTTGGTCACTCAATTCACTTCACCCCATTTTTACATCTATTAAACAAACGTCTTTAGAAATAATTTAGACAGACTTTTTGCTTCAATTGGATGAAGGTCCTCTCAGGTCCTCAGGAAGGATTGGGATAAGCAGTGATTGAAAAAACCCTGAACTTTCTACAATTTTCTCAGACTTAAACATCTTAAATGATGTGTTTTTCACACCTTCCCAGTAAAGACGGTTTTGTGAGCTTGCTTCTGTGTTTATTGTTCTGGGTTTGCTCTGATACATCCTTTGTGCTTTCATGAACTGGCTATTACTCTTTTTTACTTTTTTTCCTCTTTTAGTAGAAAGGACTTGTTTCATTGTGACCTGTTCTTTATATAGCAGTGTCTAGGTAGAGCTTTTTTGTATCAGTTTACTTCAGTGGAATACCACTATTTAGCAAATAGGAGTTGTGAGGAATCTGTTGAAAAACATGGTTTTTATTAGCTTGGATTCTTGTAAGTATCAGAATTATATCTTCGATTAGAATGTGTTCTTTTTGTAAGTGTCATGACATCTCCATTTGTAGTCAGTCTTCCTTGAGGTTATCATGCTAGGACTCATTCAATGTTTAATACATACTAGGTATTTTACATTTGTATGATACAGGATATTTTGGATGAAAAAAAGACACCATATTTGGTTTTATGTAGCATGTATTTGGATTTTTAGTACTAACATGAAGTGGTCATATTTTGAGTTCAGTGCTCATACTTGTACATTTTAATTAAAAAGTTGTTCTTTCAGAAGATGAAATTCTAATTAAATTTTATTGGTTGACTAGTAACAGAAGGCTTTAAAAAATTGTGGTTTCTTAACGAACAGAGTTATTAATATTTTATTCTTCTTAGCACCAGAATAATTTGTCATGACTTAATGACACCTGCAGTACAAGTGGGATCAGAGGAACAGATGCAGAATAGTAGGTGGTATTTAGAAACCTTTACAGGAAAAATCACGTTTTTGTTGCAGACTGAGGAGCACTCCTCAATTTAACAACTTAAAATATGTTCAAATGTTTAGAAAATAACTTGCAAAAAATTCTACTGAACTTGACATGGAAAAAAATACAAAATGAAAGCTTCCATGTTTTATTCATTTGAACTGTAGGGTGATCTGCTGAAGTCATTGCTTTCTGTGCCTCCTTTAAAAACTGGTGAACTGTTCTGTGTGCATAGCTGCTCATGGATATTTGGTGGTTGCCATAACTTAGATCTAACGCACTGTTCGCAGGCAACAGAGAAAGACTCAGAAGTGGTGTAAAATTCTTTGTTTGAAGCTGCTTGCCAGTTGTTGCTTTGATTCAGCAGTGTTTTTGCTTTATTTTTTTGAAGGAATAACGACAGTGCTGACAATGACTACGCTGAGCATCAGTGCAAGACATTCACTGCCAAAAGTATCCTATGCTACTGCCATGGACTGGTTCATAGCGGTTTGCTTTGCCTTTGTGTTCTCTGCTCTTATTGAGTTTGCTGCTGTCAATTATTTTACTAACATTCAAATGGAAAAAGCCAAAAGGAAGACAGTAAAGTCTCTTCTTGAATTTCCAGTTGCTCCACTACAAAGAAAAAGAAGTACAGAAGAGACATTCACGGTATGTTTTTGGCTTACACAAATATTTTGTGTCTTTTTGATGGTGTTTCTCAGTAAAAACAGGCCTTTAACTTCCTCTTGGGTTCCCTGAGCTAACGTTAATGGAAAGCTAATGCTACATTATATTCAATTATAAAAACCTGTAAAACATGATTTAATTCTTACTTGCTTTATTGAATACGCTCAGGGAAGAGGAGGAGGGTATGTCCCTCCAGTCTCTTTGAGGTTTGTGTTTTGGTGAAGGTCAGTTATGGTGGGTATCTTGAGGAAACTTTGTTTCATTTTGCACATTAATTCTGAATAGTCCGATTGTACAGACCAAGGTATTACAGATTATAAAGGCAGCACATTATCTTATGTGGCTAATGTCTTTAGTTACAACTGCAATGCTTTAGCTTATTTAGTACCTTGGAGCGTTTCCTTAGACATCACAGTTTTCCTTGCATTGCATGTGTTGCCTATCTAGAATTTTCTTTATCAGTTACAATTCCAGGAATTTTTGAAGGATATTGGATGGAACCTTTTTGTCTACCACAGATAGAATTTTTATGTAATTTGTATATCTTTGCACAGGAGTTCACCTCAATCCCTGGAAAGTGTTTTGGGCTCTGTTTCTCAAAAGCTTTCCTGCTTTTCATCGTCCTTTGGATTGTGTGACTCGTGTGGTATCTGTCTATTGTGTGGACCAGCTGATAAAGGCTCAGTCTCACTTCCAGTTGAGCTCACTGCTGGTTACCCTTTCCTCCCTTTTCCCATTCCCATATGCTTACTCTATGCTGCATCTACTCATGAGACACATAGCTAACAAAGTCACGATGCCACTTGTACCAGCCATGCGGTAGGCCAGTAATTCCCAGTCATGACTGACTCTTGACAACACTATTCAAGAAGAGAAGACGTTGACAGTTGTAATTTACTCTTCCTGTCAGGCTGACTTCAATTTTCTTTGGCTGAGCTGTGATTTAAGAAGTGCTGTTTTAGACTAACTCTTGTCAATTTTATCTTCTGTATCTTCTCACATTTCATTTGTCTCCTCCCTTGTTCATCTTCCCGTTTCTGCCTTCCCACCCCTTCCGTTTTCTATCGCTGCTTCACTACTGTATACCCGCTTCCATTTTTGTTCCTCTTCTTTGCTCTCCTCCTGTAGATGCTGTTTTCAGTCTCCTGGCTGTGTTTCTGCTTAAAGGAGATTTGCTTCTGAAGAGTTTTTGTTGTTCCATTGGCTGCTCGTGAGAAACAGGAACAAGAAATACATTTATAGTAGCATGTCGTTCACCTTGTACATAGATGTATTAGTGCTATTAGCTTATGCTAAGCTGCTTGATTGTGCGACATGAAGTTTAGTATAGTATCAGGGCTGCTCCTGAGGAGTGTTAATAAACATTGCTTTTGGTGATTGTTTTTATTTACGTTCATAGGAAAATAAATTGCCTAAGAACAGTTTATTCCTAGATTTATTTATTTATAAGATTGGATTTAAAATAAAGGGAAAAACTAGTAGTTTTCTTAGGTAACTTAACAAAACTGGTTTTCTCTTGTGGGCTTAAGAAAAAAGTGTTGATTCATGGACAGAATTGCTCTAAGTCTGTATAATGCTTAGCCATTTTTGCACATTTTGGAAAAANTATTATCATAACAGCATCAACAGAACGCACACAACTTCACCCAACTTGAAAGCTAGATAAAATGAGATGTGAACAGTTCTGTTCCACTGCTTAATTAATACTACTGTGATAAATGTGATTGTGTGCTCACAGGGTTGGGGATTTTCAAAGCATTCAAGGGAGCAATCTGCTTTTTCAAAGGGTTACACATTAATGTTATAAGTATGTAAGTGATAATGTTGATTGTACTTTGAGATGTTACTTTTTTAGTGGCTTTTCCCCTAATTATGCCTATACTAAGACTTGAGGCTTTGCTCTTCCAGGACAAGATGAGCCCACCGGTACTGTTATAAAGCGTTAACTATGATACGGTCCTCTCTATGACTAGAGAGTGACTTCTGGTCTCCTGCTGTGCAGAACAGAAGCTAGTATCGCTGTTCTAATTCTCTAGAAGCTATTATGGCTATTATACTTTGCTGTTCAACCTGACATGTAATATAGTTCTTGCTGTATTTTGCTTACTAATCTAGAATTGCCTTTATTCCTTATTGTTGTTATTATTAATTTTTATTTCAGTGTTTCCTTATTATGAGTCTGATTTTTCTTTTCTGCACTTCTACTGTCTAATCAGTGCTGATTTGCTAGAGGTAATGGAATCTCAGCTTCCTTGTGGTGCACGAAGAATGCAGGACAATTGCCTGACTGCAGTATGTAATCTATAAACATTGTTTCTTGACATGGAGGCTGCACATTTTTTCTCCATAGCTAAATGGTAGCTTTGATTTCTTAACTCAGTGTTTAAAACAAGTCTGTACTACGTTGCCATTATTGTGCTAGAAATTCTGATGATAGCAATACAATAGTCAGAGCTCAAGGAAAAGTTGTATTTTAAACTTGGAACTTTTTTTTTCCAAACATACTTTGCCTATACTAGCAAATTTGCCAGTCTCCCAAAATTAAGAGTTTTCACTTAGCCCAGGGAGGAAGTGTATGTTAATTGGGGAAAAAGGTGCCCGAATACCTAAACCTGAGAGCTCTTTCTGATGCGTTTCTCACCATGTGCAGCCTATTTTGAATCTTGTACTAAATGGAGGGAGTGATCCCTCTCTTAACGCCTGTTGGCCCTTTACTTTTGCCTGCCTTGAAGTGGCATACAGGAGTCTGCGCTGGCTTTTTGCAGTTGAGGTCCCATCTGTGGAGGTCCCCTGAAAACAAGAAAATTACATAGCAATTGAGGCTATTAAGGAAAACAAACAAGATGGTACTTTACTTTTAAATAAAAGTTTCATTTTATGGGCTGTTCTTTCTGCATTATTCACTGGATGGTTATATGCATTTGACTTTATTTTTTAATTTTTTTTTTTCTCAAGTAACATGGTGGGATTATCCTAGAGGGGTTCTAGGAGATGGCAAGGCTATGGTACTGAATTAGCTATAGAACATGGAGATTTTGCTATCTGATGGTATTAGAAATTAGGCACATTAATAGTAAAATTTGGTAATACAAAGATAAATTGCACATAACGAGAAGTCCTTTTTGGACAGGTAAGCCTTTGACCAATTTCTGACCACAGAATTGAAGTGAATTTTCTGTATTGAATCAGTTCCTCTATTACTCATGCTAATTAGAATTCTTGGTGGTGGGTTGTTTTTTTCTTTTCAGTCAAAATCACTTTTGTTTTTTTGGATCAAAGGCAGCTCCTATCATTATGATCAAATGATTTGGATATCTTCATTCATGTTATATATTTCTTCACCACAGCCAGTACATCTTCAGTGTAGCAAATGTGGGCTATGTGCTTTTCAAAGTTATTCTCTTGTGTAATTATATTTCCTTTTTTTCGATCCACATGATGGACGTGACTGAATATACTGATTATAGTAAGCATTAAATGCATTTGAGGCTAGCTAAGTAGTCGGAGCTGTATTAATTCCAACACAAAGATCCTGGCATCAAGTTAATTTACTGGACTGGGGTCTGCAGGAGCAAGCCTATAGTGCCTGCAGATGCAGGGTGTGTTCCTTTATTACTTAATTTGGTTTTAGCCATGGTATTCTTCAACCTTTTTTTACACTCTTCCCCCTTCCTATCCCATTTCATCTCTTTCTTCTTGTTGTCTTTATCTTTCTGATACAAACTTAATATGTTTCAATAAGGAGGAGTGCAGGTCTGTGGACCTCCCAAGAATAGAACCCGAGCTTTTTCAAGGTCTGCCTTAGGGCTCATAAGGGACTTGGACAGCCTCACTCATCCTTTCTCTTAGGTACAGCAAGGTAGCACTGCAGTCTGTCTCAGCCAAGAGAAATAACTTACACCATGGTCTCCTGTGATTTCCTTGCTTTGGGAGAGAGTTAAAATACTTTCAGGTTAGAAAGAATGAACCTGTCCCTAAATGTTCTGAACTCCTTTCTTTAATATAAGCAGAAATGTTGCTGCAAGTCAATGTGTGATGGGAATGAATGATTTATAGTTTGTTATTGGAATCCCAGGTCTATTTTTGTGCTTCTGCACTATTTCCTTTTCACTGTATTCCTATGAAGTTATTTTTAAAGACCTACTGAATTTTGGAGATGAAGAATGCTACTGACAAATAGTCTTCAAAAAACAAACTCCTAAACACTGGCAACATGAGCTTCAACCTCAGCTGTTTGTTAAAAGAGTGTGAAACTTGGGAAAAATCAGGTCAAACTCAAAAAAACCCTTTTGAATGGAATTCTTTCTTCAAACTTGGTCACAAGTAGATTGTAACTCTCAAACTTTCTCTTTCTGAAGACTGTTAAATGTCATCTTGTTTTGAGAAAACCCTGTGGTATCTAATGGAGGAACTCGAGGGCCAAGCTCTTCACTGCCATGTAGGCGCACACTCCTCGCCTTAGTAGAAGCATCCATGTTTGGGTACTATGTGACCTCACAAGTTTACAAGAAACATTGTCATATGGACAAGCTGCATGTGTACTTTCAAGTGATTAGGATGTGTTTTCTGTCATATGAAGTAATTTTCTTTTAGTTTTACATGGACTGCTCAAGTTACATGATAGGGGTGGGAGGAAAGTGGAGATCCTGTGGCAGCTTTTGGTGAACAGACGTCTAGCGCAATTAATCTGCCTGATTACAGAGCAAAGATTGGGCCAGATGAATTGTTCTGATGGGCTGGATACAATCTTGAGGCTACTGGTAGGATACTTCTTTATTTGATGTGCATGCAGGGTTTTTTGTTCTTAATCCCTGAAGCTGATGAGTGATGAATGCCTAAGGTCTAGACTGTAGGTGAAAGTAGAAGGTTTAGCTGCTGAGCCAAAACTTCTATTTGAATATGTAGAGGTATTCTGTAATGGAGAAGTGCATAAAAAGTACCAAACCTAGAGTAGTACACTTTGCTTGCTTTGCTTCTTCTTTGGAGTAGTAGAATGATAGCTTCCTCTGTCCCTGCAAAGAGAAAAATGGAGCTAAACACAATTCCCTCACATGGGAAGAAGATTATCTGAAGAGCAGCAAGATCTTGATGGCAGTACGTGTACCACAGGTCTGGTTATTGGATTCCTAATGTGGATGCATAGCCTTGCTCCTCTGTCTAACTTAATCTTGCAGTTGGAACACCGTTTCAGTTTTTAAATATAATAACCATTTTTTTAATGCTTCACTAC
This sequence comes from Grallaria varia, assembly GCA_013396735.1. NCBI lineage: Eukaryota > Metazoa > Chordata > Aves > Passeriformes > Formicariidae > Grallaria > Grallaria varia. The sequence goes on from VWZG01012281.1 coordinate 357,877, forward strand.
TTCTGCACTGCCTAGGATGTTACAGTTTGGCTTTAGTTAGGTCAGTGGCATTTAAAACTCAGATTCTAATGAAGGATGTCAAACTCTACAATTTAAGGACAGGACCATACAAGCAGAGGCTGCCATGTGAATAATTTCTTTGACATGTCAGTAATTTTCTACTGCTCTATCTAGTTTTGTTTGTCAGCGTTTTGGCTGTTGATGGTTTACAGTCTTGATATGCTAGCATCAGGTTTAAGTAGGATGAGAGTGGATGCAGGTCATAAAAAACTGACACATTTTGTACTAAATGCTATGTGAAAGATAGGAGAGAATAACCACCTGGGGTAAGGCTGCAGTGACTTAGTGGAAAATTCGAATATTTGGATACCTGAAGATAGAATAGATTCAAAATGGTTTGTAAAATGTTTTGTTATCTGTGATGCTCAGGTGCAATGTTTTATGTGGGGATTCTTTGCTTCCTTATTTTATTTGTCTTTGTGTTGTTTGTTGTTTTTATTTGGGGTTTTGTTTTGAACTTGGTTCACTAAACTTAGATAGTCCTACGCAGCAACTGGCACAATTTGTAATATATAAAGCTAAGTAAGTGCTCAAACAATATGATTGGGGCATAAATGTGGTGTGTACAATTTAAAATTGTTTTCTTAAAATTTCACATAGAATGTCTTTTTAAATAGCACAAATTAAAGTGCTGTATTAAAAAAAAAAAAAAAGTCTCTTCTCAATAACCTGATATTATACATTTAACATGATTGGGTTG
>VWZG01012281.1:358641-458760 GCA_013396735.1 Grallaria varia
CCACAATCTATGAATTTTTTGTTTAGATTCTGACTCAGCTTAACTGTGGTGTAAACTCCACTGAATTCCAGAACTCAGTTATAATGAAGTTAAAAATAGATGGGTGTTTGATCAAAAGCATTGAAATTCAAAGCTGGACAATGAGTATTTTTCTTAGTGATAGTGGAAATGTTTGGGGTTTTTTTGTTTGTTTCCTTTTGTTTGTTTGTTTTGGGGGTTTTTGTGATTTTGGTTGGTGTTGGGTTTTTTTTGTTTGTTTGTTTTTTGGTTTTGTTTTTTTTTAAATATACACAAAAATCCCCCAGAGTTTAGTTGCTACACCTCACTGATAACACTCCAGCAGGATTTTTTGTTTAGTTATCTCCTCCAGCCCTTACTAGGAAATGAGGTAATTGCTCATTCTTCAATTTTTTTTATCAGTATTAGAAAGAACTGCCACAAAGTAGGCAAGGAAATACAAGGGAACTACTTGGCTGCTATTCAAATACCTGACAGTGTTTACCATAGTTCGAGTGAGTAGAAGACTGATGTAATTTAAATGGTATTAGGATAAGGCTGTTATTTTGGAAACCAAAGCATAACTCATTTATTTTAGAAAATACTACACCCCATTGGTTTTAATTCCAAAAGGATGCATAAATGCCTTTCTCTGTCGTGGTGCTGGTCTATTTGGAAAAAAAAAAAGACCACCATGCTCCAAAAAAATGTATTCCTTGTATTTTTTTCATTAGAACAAAGAATAGATGTTTCTGTTAATAATAAAAGTTATTTTCCTGCTAATACCAGTTATGGGCATTAAGATAGGTCTGTGATTGATATAACGGCAATTTCCTTCCTTTTTTTTTTTCATCTTTTTTGTAGTGGAAACATTAAGTAGCCAAAAACTACGTGGTAGCATTTAAGAAACATCAAGTCAGGACAAGCGTAACCGTAAGGGGACAGTGGGAAGATTGTTCAGAAACACTTGTAATCCAAATTGTCATGGAGTTTATAGTTTTCCCTATGGAGGTAGTATGAAATGATCTCCACAAGGTTTTTCGTATTTTCTTCTTAAACCTTTTCATGTTTTTTTAATTTAAATTTTAGTTTTGTTTCCTCTCCACAAAGAGTTTTCAATACTGGTGAGCCCAATGACACCAAATTGTATTTGAGTTTCACAGCTGTGTGTGATGAGATTTCATTTTTACACAGGGAAAATTGGGTTCAGAAGAAATAAATATTGAGAGGCTTGGGAAAATCTACAAGGCAGTGAATGTTCAAGGTATTTTCTGGAAAATACTGAAGCAAATTTAACTACAGCTTTAGGGTCAATGAAGACTGAAAGATACAGAAAATAATGCAGGTCTTTGGTCTCTAATCAACCGTTCTTTTTCCTTTCATAGATATTACACAAAGCACCTCCACAGTTCATTAGATTTACTCCCCACCATGGTTATGTTTTCAGTTCTTTTGTTTTTGTCATAATATAAATAAAATCTTTCAGAATCGTGCACACCAGTGTTGAAGAACCATATATATGCATACATATATGTATATATGCACGTGTAACGCTTTTAAAACAGCATGCAGATGAATGGGTTTATTTGGCATAAATTTGGCATCTGTCTTTTAAAAAAAGGTGGTTCTAATTTCTGTTCATTTAGCAACCATGAATTAACTTTTCTTCTACTTTGTGCACTTTTAGGCCTATCTAATGGTAGAGCATAGGATAGAGTGCTCTCTTATCTCTTCCCTCCCATTGCATGATTCAGATTGCAAAATGAGCAGTGGTCTGGCTCTTAATAGCTTATCTCCATTTTTTTCTCTCTCAGTAGTTTGCACTGCTCTTTGCACTGCTGTGGACTGGAATTCATTGTGTTTTGTGGCAAGTGGAGCTTTTACTTGGTCATATGCCAGGGCTGTGTAAGGCAAAACAAAATCTCTAGTATTATTGCAGTAAAATTTTGGTTGACTGGCTCTACAACATAGTAGTAAAAGAGGGTAGATTTCTCCTCCAAGTTGTGCATTTGCTCACAGCATGGCAATATGGTAACTCAGTGGGACTTGGGACAAGCGGCATTATTTACACTAGTGACAGCATGCCGCTTCCCTGATAAATGTCAAATAGTGTGAATTTGGCAGGCTATACAATGTCCTCCCAGAAGAACAGACTGTTTTCTTAGGAAGAATTGGTAAGGATAAAAACCACTGTGGTAGGGTATAATAGGAAAATATTACTAAATTACCATGCAAACAATTTTGATTTTGCAGCTAAACAGTATGTAATGCCAGACTTTCGGTAGCTTTAAGCTTTCCAATTTGTGCAAGATTTTTTGTTTCAATTAAATGGGATATGGGAACTCCTAGTTTGGGAAACCCATATAGTAGATCACTGACTTTCCTATATATTAATTTACCTGTGTCTTATGGAAGGTTTAGCAGTGCTGTCATGTAAAACTCTTAATTGTATTCTTGCAAAATTAACAGCAAAGCATAAAGATGTTTATTGACCATTCACTTTTAATTTCATTCTAATAACACCAGTGTTATTGATTGATTATTCTAATAAACAGTTACAATTCTTTACAATTTCAAACCAGCTTTGATTGTGGTGCCCTTTTCATGGCTTTTTTTTTTTTGTTTTGTTTTTTTTTGGGTTTTTTTTTTTTTTTTGTGTCTTTCTTTGGTTTTGGGGTTCGATGAGGTTGTTTTTGTTTTGTGGTTTTGTTTTTGATTGGTTGTGTTTGGGTTTTGGTTTTTTTTTTTTTATTTAGGAAGATGAAGTGTGCAAAATGGTGATTAGGCACCTGAAAGGCTTAATTACTAAATTTCCCTGGGTAGGCATGTACAGAACTGACTTCTTATGTGTTTGCCATGCATCTTAGGTGGAAAAATATCTATCTTGTTTTATCTCAGTGGTCGGCAGGCTTATTAGATACAGCCTCCCACAAATCCCGCATGGGAGTCTGGGCAGACTTGAGTGCTGCCTTTTCAATTGTGAAGAATTGTATTAGTAACCAGACTGCTAGGTAGTCCTTGGCATGTTAAGTTCCTATTGGAGTTGCTCTTGCTATGTAAGATAATTTGCACTGGGCCAGGGAGAAGGAGAGGAATTGATTCTCGAGCCAGCTTTTCTGTACATGCACTGCAACAGGAGGGCAAGATTCAAGTGTAGAGAATACAACATCTATAACAAGAAAGGATGATTACTTGTCCTAGAATGCCCAGTGGAATGGCCTGGTGGAAAAATACTTGAGATGTAAAAAGCCTGGTTTGATATCCCTGTGACAGTCAGGACAGATTTGAGAAGAGGTCTCCTGTCACTAAACCTGTGTTCCCATCCTGGTTGCTGGATTACAATAGGGGAGGGCAGTCTCTTGTGAGTCCTTTTACAGTGTGTCTTAGTTATCTAGCCTCAGGAAGGAGCTCAGAGCTGAAAGTGCTGGGTGCAGTTGGGTGGCTCCTTCTGCAAAGGCATGTAATTTAGGCTGTGATCTTACCCAGGGCATCTCTCTCCAGCTTTGACAGCTGCGTGCTGGATGTCTAAGTGTTAGCTCTCTCCCACTAGAAGTGGTACCAGATGGTGGTGTTGTGACTTGTAAATTCTGCTGTGTGTTCATCCCTGAGAAAATAGAAGCTACTGCTTTAAATACTGTAGTGCCTCTGTCCCAGAGAGAGATACCACTTTAATGATATCCCGTGTCAAAGATCTGGTAATGATCTAGAAAATGTATTGACCTGCAGCAGTGAGCTCTCCCTTTAAGTAAACAAATTATGAAAAAGCAGCCCTGGGATCCTGCACAGTGTTGGTGTGAAGGTCTGTCATAGGGTGAGGCTGATGCAGGTCTTCAGAAGTGTCTATATATTGAATCCCACAACTGCTGATTGATTTTCCAAAGAGTCCTGTGGCAGATTAGAGGAATGCCTATGAATTCTATATATATATATATACATACATATACATGGTTCTAGTTTTAATGTGTACCTGTTTTTCTGAGTTAGTACGGCTGTGCTTCCTCCTGCTCCGAGGGCCTGTGAAGTTGGTTTTCTATGCTGAATACTACTGATTCTCTGTTAGCTTGGGCAGTAGGAGCTGCTTCTTTTAGACTCATGTCTCAATAGGATGTATACATAATAAAAAACTATGAAGAAATTTAAAACTGCAGAGACTGATTTAAAGCTGTTATGTAGAGCACTAACAGGCTATAGGAAGATGCTCTTGAGTTGTGTGAAAAAGCTGACTGTACAGTGCTGTACCAACATTTCTCACAGCTTGAAGTGTTCTCACTGCTTTTGTTCTTAAATACAGTCCTAAGGATAAAGTTCCCTGATGCCCCAGTAATCACTGTTATCGTTGCTGCATTCTTCCCAGGACTTGGCATGTGACTTTTAAATAATATTCTTGTTGATTCTAGGTTGGCCTTATCATAGGAAATGCACAGTGAGGTTGTTACCAGCTCTCTTTGTTCTGCAACAGGATGACTTAAGTTTGTCGGTTCAGTATTGCATACTGCTGTGCTGATGATCCTCTTCCCTTGAACTTCAGCTCAGCTGCTGCATGCTACTTGAGTTCATGCTAAATTTGCAATCTTGACTTCACTGAAGTGCAAAATTGCCTTGCTTGTCAAAAACTGGTAATACATACAGAACAATCCAGTACTTTATTTTTTTGGTTCAAGTTGAGGCTTATGTAGGCTTAGAAAAAGTTTCAGGATTTCCACATTATATGAGCAGCTGTTTATGCTGTGCAAACCATGTTAAATATTGAAGAGTTCAGCTCGACTTGTATTTGTGCATCATTTATTGCTGTAGTAAACAGTGGTATCCATCAAAGTTGTGCTTAAATGGAAAAGCAATTGATGCTTGAATTAGTTTCTGGCAATAGATTTGTTATACTTTTGTTTTGTTTTATACGTTCTGTCATAGAAGCTGACCATCAAATTTGCTCCACGAATCTACCACAGTATTTAACAATAAAATACATAGATTTATCGTGAAGTATGCTAACAGCATCATTCAGTGTATTATTCATGGTCAATTGCATGTGAATCCACTGATCAAGGGAATGATACAGCATTAATTACCACATTTTACTCACGCCTGTAAGGAGGTTGTTTTAGATGTCCTGTCTTCATGCCAAATAAAATGGACTTTGTTCTAGTCCTAGCAAAAGGATATCTTATGTCAGGACTTTGTGCATAGGAAGAATTTGTACTCAACATATGTTTCCCTACTTCAGTTCTTTTAAAGATAAAAACCATGAGAAGTAGCGTGTGATGCTTAAAATTAAAGAAAGATCTCTATGCTTTTAATACAGTAAATACTTCAAAAGATTTTTGCGTATTGCATGCTGCATAACAGGATTTGTCTGAATTTGAACCTGCTCTTCTATCCTGCCTCCACAATAAAGTAAACTTACGCATAGGATGGGAGTTTTCTAAATATCTTGTACTGAGCTTTTTTGTTTGTTTGTTTATTGGTTTTGTTTCTTGGTTGTATGTCCTAATGAAATGCTCATTTGGATAGAAAGGAAGAGTGATTATCAGTCTCTTCTGAAAAAGATTGTAGTCCACCTTTCTCTATGTTTGGTCAATTCCTGACTTTTTTACTACACTCATCTATCTCTGGCATGATCAAACTTTTGATTTTTGAAGCTGGAATTTAGCTTTCACCATTGCCAGTCTTGCCTGTTAAAAGTCAAACAGGCATTAGCGTATCCTAGCAAACCACAGAGCTTTAGCCAATGAAGATGTCTTAAAATTGTAAATATATATATATATTCTTAGATTATTATCAGAGCTCTTAAGAACTTCGTTTATGCATGGACAGGAATTGTGCACTTAGATCACCCAGAATTTTGAAAGTCATCCATACTGTTTCTGCCAGTAAAGATTCAGAGGCTGAGCTCTCCTGACAGGACCAGTAGCTAGAAGGTTTTCTCTGGAAGGAGTATGGATCAGGGCAAAGTACTTAAAACTTCTGTGTTGGTGGTGCTTGTAACCACAGTTTCTGGTTTGCGTGAAGTTGGTTGGACCAAGTCAGACTGATAGGCTATTTCAAAGGAAGGGTGAGATGTCATTTACATAATCAGAATTTGTTGTATTTATTTGCATTTATTAAATGTATTAAGCCTGGCACTGCGTAGTGTAATATACTGGATGTTATGGTAGTTTCCAGGTACCCATTTTGCACTCCTGAGCTACACCATTTTAAATGTCTCCCAAATATCTTACTGAAATGCCTCCAGAAAATCAGATCCTTTCTCAGTCTAGAAGGAGAATGTTAAAAATGTGGACTCAGTATTTCCTGTGGAGCCCCATCTGGACTAGCACAGCAGCTCTCTGTTGGCTCAGGATAATTGAGTGGTTTCCTGACTTGCCCTCATGAAGGAGTCTTTACTTGGATCATGCCTTTCTTTCTTGGCTTGCATTTTCATTTGGCTTCTGTTTGATTTTCATGTTATATTTCTTGTTTCTGTGCCTGTGATGGTTTGATCCTGGCTAGATGCCAGATGCCCACCAAAGCCACTTCAGCTGCACAGGGAAGAGAAGATATAACAAAAGGCTCATGGGTTGAGACAAGGACAGGCAGAATCACTCACCAGTTGTCATCATGGGCAAAACAGACTCGGGGAAAATTAGTTTAATTTATTACTAATCAAAGCAGTATAGAGTAATGAGAAAATAAAAACTAAATCTTAAAATATGTTCGCTGCAGCCCTCCTTTCTTCCTGTGCTTAACTTTACTCCTGAAGTCTCTATCGCCTCCCTGACAGTGGCTCAGGGGGTTGGGGAATAATGTTTTCTCCTTCCTCACACTCTTCTGCTCCGGTGTGAGGTCCCTCCCAGGTGAGACAGCCCTCCATAAACTTCTCCAACATGAATCCTTCCCAGGGGCTGCAGTTCTTCATGAACTGCTCCAGTGTGGGTCCCTTCCATGGGGTGCAGTCCTTCAGGAACAGGCTGTTCCATGCTCTGTCACGGGGTTTTCCATGCGCTGCAAGTGGATCTCTGCTCCACTGTGGACCCTCCATGAGCTGCGGAGTCACAACCTGCCTCGCTGTGATCTTACCACAGGCTGTGTAGGGGTATCTCTGCTCTGACACATGGACCACCACCTCTTCCTCCTTCTGCGCTGACCTTGGTGTCCACAGAGTTGTTTCTCTCACATATTTTCACTCCTCTGTTGAGCTGCAGTTGAACAGGTTTTTTTTCCTCTTCTTAAATTTGTTATCCTAGAGGTGTTATCACCATTACTGGTTGATCTGCCCTGGAGCTGCCTGGTATTGGCTCTGTCAGACACAGGAGAAGCTTCTGGCAGAAGCCAACCCTGTAGCTCCTCTGCTTCCCAAACCTTGCCATGCAAATCCAATCAGTCATTTCAAACTAAAGCTTACTGATAGGCAGTAGGTTTGTGTTTCTTGCTGTTCTTTAAAAAAAGACTAAGTGAAATAATTTCAGGGAGTAGCAAGTGCTTTGCATATGTTTATAATTTTGTTGGTCAGATTGTCATTATTACAATATTCTTTTACTAGGGGTATGCACCGTAGCTGAAGTGTCTGTGGAGTGTTTTTGCTAATACAAACTGAATATTGTATTTTACTATGTTTTGCAACAGAATTTGGTTCTTTAAGGCTTGTTATGGAATCAGGCTTCTTCAATGTTTTTATTAGTGACCTTGACAGTAATCTCCAGATGATGTAGAGTTGTGAAATAGCAGCAGTACAGAGTAGAAATAGACTACTATAGAAAGAAATGAATTATCATTGCAACACTGAATAGAGAAATATATAGGGGCCATATGTATACAACCAATAACAAGAATTTTTGCTAGAAACTTTTCAACTGGAGGGCTCAACAAGGAGTGATACTTGAGTGCTTTGAATGAGGAGAATGAGCTATTGTCACAATGTAGCCTTGAGTAAACAAGTGCAAAAAGAGGTTATATTAGGGAAGGTGCTGGGCAGTGTGCTGGTGAGGCCACCCTGGCAATAGGTGTGCATTGTGCCTTGCTTTGACAGGTCACGGAGCTGGGTGCATTGGGGAATATCCTTTTTCTCAGTACGTTTCAAGGACACAAATCCAAACTATTACAATGATATTCTTGAAGAACACCCAGTTTTCAGTGATATGTTGTCTGTGGAGCATGTTAGAAATGCCATTTCTAATTTTTGTGCTCTGAATGCTTAAAACTGCTTTCCTGAGATGAACAAAAAATGTACCCGTATTTTTGGTGCTTGTTATGCAGTGTTGTGTTGTGATCTTACAATGTCATCTCTTTGGGCTTTATGTGTACATTATGAGAAAACTGGGTTTCTCTCTGAACTTAAGGTTTCTGAAGTATTGCAAATTTTCTGTGTCACAAATGAGAGTGGATGCCCAGTAGGCTTTTACAGATACATATTTTGACCATTTGAAATAATATAGAGAATTTTATTCTAGAATAGAGACTGTAATGGGAAATAAGTAGTGAATCAAGTAGCAACATGTCTGATTTGGTCACTTAGGTGACAGTTGAAGTGTGGGGGAAATATAAGGTATTATGCAAATGTACTGATGGAAGCAAGTTCCCACAAAATAAATGGAGATGACTGGAATGTGGGGAGTGTGACCATTACCTCTCTGTCTTACCTTTGTCTGTGGTTGATTATACACAAAATGGAAGTATACTGAGGTGGTCACTGAAAACAGGTGACAGTGCAAGTGAGCAAGAACATTAAATGGTGCCTATGTAAGTTAATTGCAATTAATTTTTTGTTCTATTCTTTGGACCATTCTCGCATGATTGCACATGGAGTGGGTGAAGATGTGGTAATTCTGTTCTCCAGCAGCAGCACCTCTAAGCTATTTGTCTAACATAGAGAGCAGGAAGGAAGTAAGTGAGATGTGTCTTAGTTCCAATGCAGATCTACTTTGAAGCCCCCGTCCCAGTCTGTGGACTGCTTGAGAGCTTTATGATGAGTGAATCATACTTGAGCAAAGCCAGGTTGTCCAATAATCTACACAAAGGAGATAAAACTCACCTCCTCTCTTTGACTCTACTGCCAGCTTCTCCATGGTGTAGATCTGTTGTGTTGGGCAGTGACCATTGATGACTTGGATCTGCTCAGCCTTGCAAGCCTTCAGGTGACATGCAGTACTCCATTATGAATTATCGAGCCTGTAGTAAATGTGCTCCTGTCCTGATTGTACTTTATAATTTCAATTTAGCAGTTTTGAAAAATGCTTTACTATTCTTGGGTCATTGACAACCCTGGTATGAAAGTAGCCAAATTGCACACCTGTGTGTACTTCTGCACTTCCCAGAGAGGTACACAGACTTCTCTAACAAAGAGTAAACTTAGTGTTTCTTTCAGGGAATACCAGTTTCTTCTGGTGTTTATTCCAGTCCTCTGCTTCTTCGGATTGCAGATACATAAGGGTAAATAAAAGGGATTGACACCCTTCTATGCAGGAGGGAAAACTGAAACTTAAGAGGGATTCTTTGATGTATCAACCATGAGCTGGCAAATACATCAGCCATGAACAGGTGTATAGCTGTGACAGTTTCAGATAAATTCAGGCCAGCAGTATTGCCAGTAACAGCTTTGTACTGTTGATTTTTTTTTTTTTTAAATTATTTTTTCAGATTTCTTTTCAGCTCCAATTTCTCTGTTTCCTTGAGCAGAACAGGGGGGCACGACTGATGTAGCAAGCAGACACGGTTGTTGCTCCTGTCACTACTCAGGGTACTGCTAGTACCTTGATAACACCTGAGTTGTTCTCTGTTGCTGCTCTGTCACTTGGCTGGAGAGAACTGCTGTTGGATGAAGGAGGGAAGAAAGAATGCTACCTGCCTTCTCTCCCTTTGGTTTGTGCTGTGAGCTTTGGCAGGGTTCTTTTGAAAGGCTGAAGGGAAGGGAAGCCAAAGGCACAGTAGGTATGGTGCAGGGCAGTCCTTGGGAATAATATCATCAGAGAGGTGCAAAAAAGTTGTTTGTTTCTTTGGTTTTTTTTTAATATATAACAGGTGATTGTTTGGTGGTGTCTGTATTTAGACCTGTATTAATTCTGCTGAGTATGTGCACGTTATCTGCCCTTAAGTCTTTTAAAAAGCATTTAGTCACTGAATAAAAAATATTCACATATTATATCCGAAGTATAATGTTTCATATTATATTTTAGGTGCAGGGCTGAAGATTCAAAATTCTGTTCTTCAGGTGCACTTACAGAAGGAAGTTCAGGAGATGTTAGTCTTCCTGTTAAATGCAGAGAAGAAAGGTAGAGGCCAAGTCCTGCTCCCAAGAGTCAGTAAAATATTAAACTGATGGTTTTCTTATCTGTACTTGTCTGTATTTCAGTTTTTCATCCAGCCTGTTAGGTACTATTTGGTTGAAGTATATCTTTCAGAAAGACATCAAGACTTGCCTGAAGACATCAAGATGATGGAGACGGAGAATTCACCGCTTCTCTTAGTTAATTAATGGAGAGCATTAGTTGATAAGATGAATTTATGCCCTGGTTCAGTTGTGCCTGGGGAATTTGTTGCCTGTGGTTGATGTGAAAAAGCACTGGCTGTATTTCTGAAAGAGTAGCAGTGTGGTAACTGCGTTTGGTAAATACTTGCATTTTAATCGCCTCTCGTCTAGAAGACCAATTAGAATTCATGGTATATGGTAGTTATTTTTCTGGAGACATAAAGCAGTAAAGGATCATGGCTGGTAAGTTGCATCTAGAATGTTTTAATCTCATCAGAGAAATAGGTAGACATCAGAAAATCTTATTTTGAGCATGAGCCTCTGAAAAGCCATGACTAACACAAGAATACCTAACCTCATGGTATTAAGGTTGTATAGGTACCGCATCACATGGAGTGTGATGTGTTAGATGCCTTCACTGGTATTTCAGCCACAGGTAACAGGAACTCTTGTTTATCAATTTATATGCTATTAAATCTATTTTCATGGTGACCCTTGTGCTTCAGGATCAAGCTACTGGTTATATATGTATTACTCTGATAGTGCTTTATTATAGTTCCCATTGCTTTTACATGAGTGTTTATTTTAAGAATGACTCTAGTATTTCTTTGGTAACTTTGCAGAGTACAGATGCCAATTCAAATGTGAGGAAAAGAATGAATGCCACAGTACAGTCCGAAGCTGATGGTGGGAGCCGAATTGACACAAGGCACAGCTCCATCCAGCCTCCCTCTGTAGCTCAGGGGTCTTCTGACATTACACCCCACTCCCTTTCTGCATCAAGTCCCAACCCCTTCACACGCATCAACGCATCAGAGACATTATGTTCTGCAAGAGCTACCCCTCCAGCTCCTCCTTCTACCCCAATTTTAACTGGATTTGTATCCCAGCATGCCACAGCTGGATCCCCTTCCATTCAGCACTTGCTTGGATCTAGACTGGAGCAGATTCAGACCACCACACCTAATACATTAGGAGCATCTGCAAAGCCATCTGCTGTCACACCACCTGCTCCCCCCGCCTCCCACTCTGGCACGAGTAAGATAGACAAATATGCACGCATTTTATTTCCTGTTACCTTTGGAGCATTTAACATGGTCTACTGGGTGGTGTATCTATCCAAGGATACCATGGAAAAATCGGAAAGTCTAATGTAGTTTTGCTGCTATGTAGTAGTTCCTAAATTATACTCACATTTGATGCAGAGTTTCTTCTTTTGAAACTATTTAAAAAGGTCAGTAATTCTCATTTATAAAAGCTGTGTGCTACTTTCCCGTTGTAAAGGCTGGATTTAGTGGGGATAATTAGTTAACTCTTAACAGAGTAATGGGTAGCAGTAATGGGTCTTCCTCCCTTCAGCTAGCAACAAACCATCACTCACTGCAGGCAAACTAGTCTGGATGCACAGAACTTGTCTTTGGGAGGAGCATGCACCTGAAAAAATTGGAAGCAGAAGTGCACAGCTGTGCAGTGGAGCACATCTGACTGCTAGGAATATGCATGTTGGCTATTACGAATCCCTGAGGCACCCAGCACTGCTGTCTGGACACAGCATTGCATTCCTGAATATCTATGTCCTGAATATTTTGACAGTTCCTGCTAGAAAAGGACTTTGCCTGCTAGATTAAAATTGGCAGAATGGGGGGGAAGAAAAGGAAAAGTGGAAAAAGGAAAGAGTCCAGCCTGGGAAAGTGCAACTCCAGGAAAGTTATGCAAAGGAGTTGTAAAGCTCCGTATATTTTTACTAAGCATTATTTTGCATTGTAACTCACTCCAAAATAAGAATAAGTGAACCTCGTAAAATCTGAAATCTGGTATAATTCACAAAATTGGATTTTCTTGTTTGGTAAGGTGATCTTAAGTGTGTGATTCTCCTTTGACCTTTCTGACCAGCCTGGGTGGATTTATTCCTAAATTACATCTGTTGTAGTAGAAAAAGACCAGATCCACAGTATTCAGTTCTTAGTTTTTAGTTTGGATATTTTGGGGTTTTATTTTTTTCTTTTTTTTTTTTTTTTTTTTTCCCCCCACCATATTTTTCAGTTACACTCTTGATTTCGTTTGAACACATATTCCACTCCCACTTATGTAATGTTTGTGTCAAGTTAAATTTTCAACATAATATTAAGTGTTCAAAACTAAGGAAAAAAAAAATTCCTGTGCTTTGATGCGTGTGGCTATGGCATGTCACTGAGTGAATGAAAGAAACCCTTTTTGTGAAAGACTGGTGTGATATAAATAAGAAAATAAAGTTTCAAGGTGGAGCCCAGGGGAAAAAGTTAATTTATGATCCATTTGTTTATTTGAAACTATGGCATAGATAGGCGTTTTTCTTACATCTCAATTTGCAATATGCAAGCAGGAAACTTTATTAAAAAATTGAATAGTTAAACCTGATAGAAATCCTGATCATAAATGTTGTTTTCACTGGAATGGGTAGAAGATACACTGTTAGTACGTATAAAACTATTTGTACAGATCCATCTGGTTAGGCAAATGGTTAGTGTTTCTGTGCAGGTGTCAAGTGAAAAGCAAAGGCCAAATTCTCAGCTGTGATCTGGCTGTCTTTGAAGGGTCTGGACTAATCCTTACCTTCAGTCGATTGGAACAGCAGATTGGTAGCCTATTGTCAAAGTCTTGCTGCAGGGCAGATCAGGTGAGTGTTGGGTGGTTCTGTGCCCTGACAATGATCAAGGCACTGGTGGAGACCACAAGCAGCAGGGGTAATTGAGGGCATGTCTGAGGCTGCCCTAGACTATGCTGGAACAATAGTCAGAATAAAAAGAACCTGTAATGGTGAAACTATGACTGTGCTTCTGGCTTTCCAAGCCTTTTAGCCAGCTCATGGCTGAGAATCTTACCTTTAACTTACGGGACCTGGGAGACGGCAAGGGATCCATACTACAGCATGTAGTGTGTATCCCAGGCTGCTCTTTCATGTGTAACATTGGACTGTAGATGATAGAATGCAGAGGATGTGGTAATGTCTTCTGTGACTTTAATTGTAGTGATATAAACAATTGCCTTAGTCTTTTTTTACTTAAGGGATGCTCTCAAAAGGCCAAGTACGGTCCTTTCCTTTTTTGTCTTTTACATCTAGAAGACGTTTGAGATTACAGCACTCCTTGAAAACCATAACATATGGCATACCACAGAACTGGAAATGGAGCACCTATGCAAGATGTCTAACTGCAGTAATTTGTATCTTTGGATGTATTGCTAGTTATTGTGGCTGTTTCCTCTCCGATTAGGTTGCATTGTTACAGATTGTGAGAATAGATGATAATATGCAAGAGGTTGATTATTTATTTTGTTAAACCAGAACAAAGCTAGTTCTCTGGCAATTATTGATTATAATTACACAAATGATAAAATATTTCTAGCCTGAAGAACAATGACCTTCTGTGTGGAGAACCTAGTGTGTGCAGCAGAAGTTACTGAAATTACTCTTGGCTTTCTTACGTGATGAAAACCAAGGATTTTTTTTTTTTCTCAGGCAGAGCTTTAAACGATTCATTATCAACACGTGTCTCTTTCTTCCACCCATCCCAATAATACTGATTTATATCAACTTTTTCTAGTGCATTATTCAGTGGCATCAACACTGGTTGAGGCTAAGGTTGACCTAAATGTGCTGCTTGAATTCACTTGTAGTTTCATTTTAAAGACTTTCAAGTAGGAAAAATGATTGCAAAAATTAATAGATTCTAAATATTTATTTCTATGCTTCCATTTTGGAAGAAATTTTAAGGATATCACAGAAAAAAATTGCCTATTTTAAATCTGTCAGTGTATTTCTGAAGTACCTTACAACAATTCCATGTCTACACTGAAGATCAGACACATAAAAATAAAATAATGGTGAGTCTAGGACTAATCTATTGAACTGTACATTTTTTATGTTGCAGAATATGAAGAAATTACCATAATTACCTTACTAAAATGCATATGGACAATGTAAATAGGAATTTATTGTTAAAAGTAGTTTATTATATTTAATCTCCTTGTAGAGTGATCAGAAACAGTAAAGAGCCTGTAGTATACTCAGTGATACTGTAAGTCAGAAGCACAAAAAAAAGTGGGAATATGCTAAATATAGCGGCCCAAATGTTCGAAACTGCTAAGTAAAATCCTGAGGGAGAACATTACAGGTGTCATTGCAGTGACCAAATGGCTTATCATAGATAAGTTTGAGTGAGATGGACTTTTTTTTTTTTTTTGGTGGTTTTTTTTTTATTTTTTTTAAAAAAACCTTTTTTTTTTTTTTTTTTTTTTTTGACGATACCATAGTGATTTTAAACTAATCAAATGCTTCAGATAAGTTATATCTGTCAACAGGAAAGGAAACTGGATAGAAAGCCGAAAGTCCTTAACCAGGAAACAGAGATCTCCACTGACTGCTGTTTCCTTGGAGACATTGTTACCAGCAACAAAACTCCCGTGGATTGCAGTGATGCAGCCCTGACCATTAATACAGTCATTTGAGTAAAACAATTGAAAATATGGTTCAGGAAGGTTGCCTTCATAAAAATTGAAGTGTGTTTTGTAGTCAAGTGTTAGCCAAGTGTTAAGGGGTTTCACTGCAATTGTGAAAATAATGAAGCTGAGAAAGATGGCAAACCTAGACCCTAGCCCTTTGTGGTGACCTGAGCTCTAGAGCTCACCAGCAGTACTGGAGTCTGGTTTTCCTCCTATAAAATCGATTTGTGTCCACCTAACAGATGGTGATTCTTCTCCCATATGTCTTCTAAGGGGGAAAAAAGTAGACTTTAAGTCATCCACTATACATTACTCTGCAATCAGGCAAGTAAACCACATGATGATTGAATGAAAGAGGTAAATAATTTCATAAAGAATGCGATCAGAGCTTTTCTGTTAACAGGCACTAAAAGTTACTCATTGTAGGGTGTTCAAGTGTAGCCTTTGGCCTCTCATAATTATCATCATTCAGGATGGACCTTGCAAAAAACCCCAGGGAAATGATGTAACTGTATTTAATAGGATTTAACCAGTATTTCTACAGAAAATTGAATGAACTTAGCTTTTCAATATGCATAGAATTCAGTCTTCTGCCACCATCTTGCATACCCCTCCTGTATGTCATTTGGACACAGTGTACCTTATGCTGTGGTACATTGTCTGTATGCCATGTGAGACATCAGAGAATGCAGTGTATATTTATCCAATTTATCCAAAGCCTAATGCTCCCGTATCCCTTGTGCTGTTGGAAGTGGAGAGAGGGCCAGAATGGAAGATGACCTCACTGGTTTTGTTAGGGACACATACTGGCCACTTGGGACATCTTCCCATAGATACTACAGGAGATTTCCCAGAAGAATCTTTCTCAGTCTACTATAGCCCACTGTCCCTCCAAATCCCTCAAATTTCCAAGAGGTCTATTAGGAAAACAGAGTAGATAATGGACTTTGCACAGCAGGCTCCAGAACTTTTGCCCAACCCAAAAGATTAAGGAGGAAAGAAATATTGGTGGGTTTTTCCTTGTCTTCCTGAGATTTGCCAATAGGGCTTGACCATACTAAAATAGAAAGGGGTTGTGTGGCTGGCACTGTTATGAATTGCCATACAGACAGCTGACAAAAATTTACCCTTGGTTTTATTTAATCCTAATATTGAATAACACATTAGGAAAATGGCAGCTGTCATGTTGAGATGCCTAGGTGTAGGATAATATCTACTGATGGTATCAATAAAACCAAAAATAGCCAAAGCTGTAGAAGTGTTACAGAACTGCAGAACTATGTGGCAGGAAGTTTATGGCGGGTCAGTGCTAAGTGAGGAGAATGGAAGGTGCTTCCCTTGGTAGTCTGACAGGAGTAAAGCAGTACAGCTCCTCTGTTTACATTTGGAGGAATAAAACTCTCTAAACAAAATTTCATACTCAGTCAAAATCCATGCGGTAAATAGCATTATGGAGGTCAGTATTAACCATGCATCACCAACCATAAAAAACTAGGCAAAAACATCCAAGAAAAAAATTTTACTTGAAGTTCAATGACAATAATATTTTCCCCTTGTTTTTTTCCCCAAGACCTTATATTTCTTTCACCGTGGGATTCTAAGGTAAGTTTATATTGTTTCAAGGGCCTCTTCTGGTGTCCACTGATACTAATATGTGTTTTTTATTTAATTCAATGCCCTTTAAACAAAATTTAAAGTGAAAGGAAAAATGTGCCATTTTGAAAGGGTCTGATTCGTGTTAATTTGTGCAGTTTTCATTTGTAGGCCTCTGTTCAGAGTCAAGATTTTGGAGAACGTTAGTGTGGTGGGCAGTTTCACCACATTCTGAGTAAATCAGTCTTTGAAAGTAACTTTTTGCCACATCCCAAACAAGTGAGAGTAGTGTGAAGTACAAAGCACTCTGGAAAGATCTCTCTTTGCTAATGATATGTACTGTTTTCTTAACTGGAGAAAATGAAAAATGCAGTTAATGTAAAATTGATAAAATTTGTAAAACATACTTTGTTTTCACGTGAATTGAACAATGCAGTAGGTATTTATTTCAGAATTGAATAGTGTTGCCTTCTAGTCTGTAACACTTAGACTTTCTTATGCTTTTTGTATTATTCCACTATAAAGGATTTCAAAGCAAACCAGTTAATATTCATTGCATTTCACTACATTTTTGGTCATAATTCTATTTTCATTTTCACGGAGAGGAACTGAAAGCATGATGGCTTCTTCAAAATAAAAATAACAGCAGTAAAAATAAAAAGCCTTGGAGATTCCCTTTTTTAGAAAATCATCCAAACTCCCATCAATTATTGAATGCTCTTTTTAAATAATAGCCTAGTTTTGGCATTTATAAATACTAAAGCTGTTGCAGCAGCCTGGATAGATATATACATATATCCATAGAAATAATAAGAATTCCCTGAATTGTAAGGAGGTAAACTTGAGATACACTTGCTAATAGTCTTGTTTTTGAAGAGTACCCTTCTGGATGGAAAACACCCTGTGAGGTAGGTATTTTTTTAATTATCTTCATCGGTCTATTTTCAAGAAAAAAGATACGGAGGAAAAGTATGGTACTACTGAATTAATCTTGAGCTAGCACAGAGGTCTGGGTTATTTCCTACTGGTGGTCTTACTGTTGTTGAGCTCTTTCACCATTTGCTTAGTGTTTTTTGTGAATGCTGTATCCAAGTTACTGTTAACTGACAGAGCAATCTAAGGATGGTCTGAAGGCATAAAGAAGTACTTAAGGAAATAATCATTATTTGCGAATATGTTTTCATCCTTGGAAAAAAGTGAACTGGATGTTGATAGAAGAAGCAGGTGACAGTATGAAGCACTCAGCTGGACTTCTGAGATCGATGCATGGCAAAATTTAATTGAGTACTGCTTTGTCTTGCCTCATCATCTTGTGCTTGAGACACATCTCCATGGTGAGTAAAACTGCTATGGTGATAGAAGACCCAGAAGTAAAGAACATAATTCTTCACAGTTATTTCAAAATATGAAATATTACTATAGTTAACCTTATTATTAACAGTAACTTCACCAGTATGCTTTATATTTGCAAATTTGAAAATCTCCTTTTCTATTAGAATATACCAACTTGTCGAGTAATAAGGTACTTTTCATAAATACATGTTTCTATATGTACATGTATTTAATTTTTTACTAAAATTTGGCAACATTCTCTGTCACCAGAGCAGTGGTGGTTTGAGACATTTCAGATAACCAGAGCTCTTGAGTAATTACATGAATTTTCATAGATACGTGCCTTCGCAAATCTATGCCAACAGCACTTTCATGGTGGGAATTAATCCACTTGTGAAAAATCCTGGCCTTGAGTACTTAGCCCGTATTTGAAGGGCTGATGAAACATGCTGGGCAGGGCAGGACTTGGGGCATGTTTATTCTAAGAGGCTGGGTTGGATTGGATTGGAGCTGACTTATGTCCTGCCATTGTCTGAAGCAGTCTGCACTAGGGAGACTCTAAGCAGAATCTATAGGTTTTTTTCTATGGCTTTTTTATAAGACTACACCATAAAACAATATTACTGCTGAGTGTAGTACTCTCACCTTCTTTCTTATTGTCTTGCTTTGTGTGGAGAGAAGTATTTCTGCACTTGTGGTGAGAAGGCTGAAATAACTTGTCTAGCTGAAAACCAAGTTTGTCTTGTTGCCTTTTGGCTGCTTAGTAGCAGTGGGATGAGTCTGATCTGGCTCCCTCTCTTACTGCTGGTACAAAGGAGGGGGTGATGAGTCTGGAATGATGCTTTGAACTGGGTTAAAGCTGGTGTGAAAGCACAGTCTGAGGATTCTCATTCTACCTCCACTGGCATTAAAACAAAAGTGCTCTCAGGCTTTTTCAAACCTCCGGTGCCCCCTGTGGCCGTTTTTCCTCCACAAAGGTGATTTTGTGAATTACTTCTATGACAAATAATGGGGGAAAAAAATAGAAGCTGGACAGAATTTAGGGAAGAGCCAAAATCAATGAAGTTACTTGAAGAGGGAGAAAAGGAAGAGAAAGGAAAACATGAGTATGGATGAAAAATTTTTTCTTGCTACCAAGCAGTTATTTTAAGATATGTCCTATTAGAGGTACTAGAACTGCATCTGGCAGGAAATAGGCTAGAAATAATTATTTCTTCATTTTAAGTATAATGAGAAAGTAATAAAGTGTCTAATGTCCTGTTATAATAATTTGTGTTCCATTGAAGCTGTTTTCAAAAAACTGTATTTTCATTGTCAGCTGGGAAGAATTAGGAGACATAATGGTCAGGGAAAAAGATTGAGTTTTATTAGATATTACTGTTCCCTCTGGTTTGGAACATTTCTCAACCAAAAATGTAAACAGTAACACTTTTTTAAGTCTTTCTGGAACTCTAAATATTTAATCTTCAGTAATGAAGCACTTCAGAGTGTTTAGCGTTTAACTTGCTTTATGTTTAAAAGACTAAATACAGAGATTGCTGTCTCTGTTTTAAATCAGTTTTCAGAGGGGATGGGGGAAGAAAAAGCTTTCATTACAGTAACATCCAGTTTTTTTAAAGTGTCATGCCTTCCTACTAAATCTGAAAAATCATTCCTGTTCCTGAATTCATGGGAGCTGTTTAGTGCTGAGAATTTGTGATAATCTGGTCAGTGCTACAGCTTGTGGGCTGCAGCTGCATTTAAAGTTGTCATGTCTGAAAATGTACGTCCACAACCTTGGCACTTGCACAGCGTGGATCCTGTAAAAGGCAAAGATGTGCTTGTAACCCACCATATGGGTGCATGAGAGCTGTTACGCTGCTCATGTGGGAGAAGATAGGAATTTATGGTCAGAAATAGAGGGTAAGGAGAGTAAGAGGCTGTGCAGATCTTTTATTAAATTAAGCCACGTATGAAAATGCCCCTAAACTCTTTTCCAAGTAGGCAACTTAGGAACAAGCCGAGTGCAATGTAGAATTAAACTCCAACTGCAAATCCTGCCCGAGGGTCAGCACAGTTAATCTGTCCTATGGTTTCTGATACTGTGGCTGGAAGACTGGAAAGATGTGAGGTAGCAGCTGTGGCCAGCTGGAACACATTCATGTAGCTGTGCATCCAGGCTTTACCATAGGACACCAGAATATTTGGAGTACTGGGGGTGGGATGGAAAATACTTTTTTGGAGTATAGACAAATTAGGCAGAATGAAAATTCTTCCTGTGGCTCAGCGCTGCTCATATGTACTGTACCAGCACAGTATTGCAGTCTTGCCTTTTCCTTATATGTCTGCTAAATGTTCTGATACGGAGACTGGTGGAGGCAACAAGTACATGTCTAGTAATTAAACAGAGCATGCTTACTGCTGCTGCCTGGTACGTGCCCACAGCATCATGCCAGCAGCTTGTGCGCCTTCCTGGAAGCAGAACTGCATCACTGACTTTTTTTATTTTTATTTTTTTAAATTTATTTTTTTGGTGGGTATATGTACTATGCCCCTACCACCTCTCCTATAGTTTAAACATAGGAAAAAGGTGTTTTCTCTTTGAAGCTCATTTCTCCATTTTGTTGTGTTGTTATGAAGAAGATGACCAAGCTGAGTTTTTCTCAGGTTCTTTAATTTATCTTTTTAAGATGTTTCCTCACCTGCACACATGGAATTCACAAGCTCCATTGCAAACTTTAGGTAGGTAGCAAACACTTCTAAGCCACCTTCTGGAGTCTCTCTATGATTATATTAATAAGACAGCTTTTGTTTTCAAATACAATCCCTAGTTTGCAGTACAGTTAAACATTTTTATATTTTAAATATCAAAACTTTTTGTACTGAGAATGTGAATTTTATTTGCAGCCGTTTCACTTGGAGAGATAAGACAATGAATGTATGTGGGTTTTCTGTTAAACTAGTTAATGTCATGGTGGGAAATATGCTTACCCATGTGATATTCAGTAGCCATTTCATAAATACACGGTATTTTTTTTTATTTTAGAGAATGTGAAAGTGATACATAAACAGAAGGTGAGAAAATTTGGTGGAGAGATTTTAAAAGGCTACTTCTCACATTCTTCTCTGGATGTCTTATGCATAAGTATAGTGAAATCAGGTAAGAAAAAAAAGTGAGCAAAAGAAAAGACCTTCTTTTATCTTCACATTCTCAGTTGGTCTTACTAAATATGCAAGTTAACCGCCTCCCTGTAGGCTTCTAAGTTTTCTCTCTGCTACGCCATGGAGGAAGTGCAGCAGGTAATGCCCTTTCAAACAAGACAGGAATTTTTTGGTTCAGTTCATCAGTCCAGTCAGGAGGGCACTCAGTGCTGGCCTTGCGGAGTTATGAACATGGTTTTTTAAGTCTAAATTTTGTCTTGATGGAGCAATCGGCTCAGCAGGAGAAGTTATCCCAGTTCTGGGTCAGAAAAGTTGAGGCATTTTGCTGAGGTAAGATGTGAGAGTTTAATTAGGCTTAAGAGCTCCTCATTAGCTATTTAAAACCCCCCAAGTGTATAATCTAAACCCACGCTTTGGCATGTTCTGCTACTTTTGCACTGTTTTGATTTCTTCCAGATCTGTCTCTGACTGCTCCCTTGCCTTGTGGCTGAGGTGGGAAGAGCAGTTTCTGGGATAGTTCACATGACTTCCCTTCAGCTGTGGGCTCTCTCTGCATCACATCTCCATCACCAGGGTGGACAGCAGAATCTGGGCAGGGAGAGGGGGTGCACAAATGCCAATGACAGGTAAAAGCCTGGCAGCCAAGCAGCAAGGTACAGAGTGGGTAGGGTTAGAGTCCTGAAGCAGTGATGTTTAAGGATTGTTTTGTGGATTTCAAGATCCAGTGCTAGTGCAGTGGCATAAACCACTTTGGTTGCTTGAAATACAAGTCAGTTGTACATCAGACCAAAGATTTTCTGGTTTCTATATTTTCTAGATGAGTGCTAGCACTGCCAGCCTGCTCATGCTGTGTGTTGCTGTGGCCAGGACTTGCGTTTTTGTGGAGGCTGTTGCATCACTAGCAAACATACAGAGCAGTGACAGTACCTTAAAAGCTTGTCTGCAGACAGTATTTACTTTCTGGTAATAAGTAAATAAGCCCCCTTGGTAGTTGCCTTGGATTCCTTTTTTCTCCTCACCTTTACCTACTCTTGTGCTCCCTGCCAGTTCTGGTATTTGAAATTGCTGAGGCACTTGTGTGAGCTGGTAAATTGGTCCATCTAATGAATGATGTGAAACATCCCTTCACTCTCAACTCTCAGCTGAGATGCAGGCTGGGAGATACCAACTTCTGAGCTAATTCAAAGTTTTAAGACCAGTACCAACTGAGGAACCAAAAGAAAAAAGGAGAAAAGGGGCTTTTCTGTGTGATGTGTGGCAGCTGCTGTGTCTGTGTGTCATTTTTAATCTGAAAAGAAGTAAAAAGCAAGAAGATGGTATTTACTGGTATTTTCATTTACTGTAAGCCTGTCCATTGCAACCAAAGCATTTGAGTTTAGGCTTAGACATTGTAAGGAAGACTCCAGTGAAAACTACGAGGCTTTTGGAAGTATTTTTCTTTTTTTTTTTCCTTTCTTTCTATAAAAATAGTGGCATGCAGAAAATACACACTAAAGCTACCATAGTAGAAGTGCTTCTTTCACACCTTCTACAGAAAAGTCCTAAATTCCCTAACTTCTCTGTCAAGAACTTACTACTTCTACAATATGTAACTGTCCTAGGTGGATGCTGCAAGAGTTTCTGTGCCATGCCAGGTTCTGGTGTTCATCCCTTTGTATTGGCTCATACATGCAGAAAAACTGAAAGAAAATCAAAGCAAGGGAAGCCTTGGGGGTTGAATTTTTTTACACCGTTCATGATGCACATTTTAGTTGCATGGAACAACATGGCTGGGAGGATTGGAAGAATCAGAGGTCAACTAAATTATTTGAATGCATATGTTCAATGCTGGTCACCTGAATATACCAACAAACTTAAAAGGTGGTTTGATAGGTGTCAACTTGTTTCACTATTGTGCAGCTTAACTGTTACCTTCCTGTATTATGAACATCTATGTATTTGGAAAATAAATCCATCTTGCAAGAAAGATTGTGCAAAAAAATTGTTCCTATTATACTCCAGTGTATATTGCTGATGTCAAATAAAATACAATTGTGAGAGTTCTTACACAGTTGTCTTTCTAATTGTGGCCTAAACAGGACAAGGAAGGAATATAGTAAACTACTTTGATAGGGATTCTGCTGCAGTTACTGCTGGAACATTGATTATTCAGTCAGCCTGATGCTTTATATTGGAACAGGTAAGGGATGGGTTTCATTAGCAATATGATGAATGTTACCCAATTGTGTTGTTTATTAAGATGGCACTGTCATCTACTGATGTATCATTGTCAAGATGTATCTCACTATGTTAACAAGCTAAAAGCTCAGTGAATTGCCTTGCCTCTCTCACAGTATCAGAAAAAAATAATAGTGCCCACTTGATTGCAAAGTGCCCCCTGGATTATCTAATTTATTTATTTGTTATTCCTGTGAGGAAATCTAAGAGCACTTATTCCTTGCCTTACCTACCAGCAGGCCAGTTGTCAGTTGCTCTAATTCTTTACATAAAGTAATTTTCTATTATTTTGTGCTTGGGTCTGGTAAAGCTTCTGTGCATTAGAAGGTATAGACTAAAAACTGTGTTGCAGCAAGAATGAAATATAGCTTGCAACAAATATGTGTAGAGAGATATGTAGGGAGAAATTATTTTACTATGCACAGTGGCCTATGCAAGGCAGGGGATGGGGCACCCTAATTTCTTTTGTAAGTGTGGCCAGGACCATCAAATCTTTTTACAGGGTGAGCTGAAAGCTGTCAGAATGGCTTACAGTGTTGCAAAATGCTGTAATTGCTGCTTGCTTTTGGGACAAATGTTGATGTCAAGAAATCGGCTGTGTCTGACAACCACAACTAGATTGTAGGTTTGGGAGACTACAGCCCTTTCTCCTGGCTTTAGTGGCTGTCTTTTTAAAGCCAGATACACAAATTAGTGGCTGCTGCTTCCACTTAATGCGATATGTCATGATGATACCTACCCTACGTGCATTGATTAGATGGGAAATCTGCTTTTAGGTTATAGATGAGGCCTGTTTAGCATCCAAGGAATTTTGCCACCGACTTCAGTGGATGCTGGGGTCAGGTTTTATGTAATTTAGAACTATAGCTGCTAGTGGTGTAAGAGGAGGCTGAAAACTATTAGGAACTTTGCTTTGGGCTAGTGCAAAACACTTCCTAAATTAAGTTTTCATTTCTCTTCCTGATTAGTGGTTCTTGAGAGTGCTAGATCCATTACTGGTAGTTATAAGCACAAGACCTTTGAGTTTAAGGGAATTGAGCCTGTGTTTTCTGTCTGAATGGTCTCACTGTGGGTCCATGAAAAATCTGAGATTGATCTGGGAATAGATGCTCTCAATTCCCATTAAAATGTTCCACTTCTATATGTAGTGTTTAGTGCTTCTAAGAGAAAAACCACAGCTGAGGAGGACTCAGTTGGGGAAGTCAGGTTCTGGCTTTTTGCCTACCACTGCCGTCTGTCCTTTTCCTCCTTCCTTTCTGCAGGGCTCAGTCTCACATAAGTATTCTGGGATGCTCTTTTGGAATGGTCCTGAAGAAGACACAGTTAAGTGTGCTATCATTTGAATAAAAATCTCTGTTTCAAAGGCTGAATATTGCTGTTCATCTACTGAGCAGCCTCTGACCTGGTATGTATTGAAGGTAAAACCTGCTCAGCCTGTTAAATGGTCTGAGAAATTGTCTAGGAAACCAACTAAATGACAACTCCAGATATAAGTGAAGAAACACTTAGGAAAAGGCTGGATATAGCCTACGTGACTTTTTGTAGCTTATGCCAGCAATTGTTATGTCAGGATGGCAGCCTGACATCTCTCTTGGAGGCACAGAGAGACAGAAGTTGTATTGACTTCAGCACAGCTGGAGGAGAAATTCAAAAGGCAAGATGAAGGGCAATCCCAGTGTGAGTACAGGAAGGGACTGGTCACAACCTGATGCTATTAGGTGAGAGAAGACTGAAGATAGGAGTTGATGCATTTCAGCCAGAAAGATTTAGAGAAATTACGGATCAAAGGCTTGCTTTTCAGATTGTTGGAAAGTGGTGCTGGGGAGTAGTCTTTAAGAGGAGTAGAGGACTTACCTATACTGCTGAACTGGCTTTAATGCTGATGAAAGCCTTTGGATGGGAATTATGTGCCAGCCTTGAGTGATAGTGCTGGAGTACTAGCAGGCTTGAAGCTGTTGAGACAAGTTGCCAAAGGCATTCTAGGATGGATTAAGGGTCCAGATGTACTCACTAGTATTTATTGCAATGTTTTATGGATATGTTTGTGTGATTTTTCCTGTTTGTTCTGTGGAGATTTTTACTTCCTCTGCTGAGAAAATTTCATTTCAAAGTAGAGGAAATTTATTAAAAATGCACTGGAATGTTTTCTTTTTCAGATGACAAGAATCTGAATAAAGAGCTTCTCTGAAGTGTTCACAGCAAGGGTGAGCCTGCCAAAACAACACAAACGGCTTGGGGCTCCCTGGTGTTGTATCTACCCTTTGTTTTTGTGGTTGGTTTTTTTGGTTGGTTGGTTGGTTTGTTTTGGCTTTTTTTAAATTTAACTGATTACAGACTAAGTATAAGATATTCTTATATTCTTCCTTTACAAGGCTAATGATTAGTGCACTTGCCCATAAAAGACTTCGAAAACTTCTGTTCATTTTACAACATGTATATAGGTGTAAGTTCCCAGTTGACATACTGTATATGTCATGTGAAGTAACCACAGCCAGTGGGCTGTTATAGAAAAGGAGAAGCCCTATGGGGTCCCTTGAAGGTGTTTTATTTCAGGAGTCTGTCCAGGATCTGGAGCTGGCAAAGGTGTATGATTCAGTTTCTAGTTCAGGAGATAATTTCATACATGTTTTTCACAGTGTTTCACAGATCCTTTGTTTGAGGAATCTATATCCCAGGAAGCCTTAGCACCAGGTAATGTTGTATGTGGAGTGTTAGAATGCTTACAGATTTGGCCCTGAAGGGAACAGGCCTCAGCTGAAGAGACCCAAGTGTTATGTGGGTTGTATGGACACAGGTCCAGCAAAAGGAAGACTCTTTTTACCCAGGGACACAATCATCCTTTGAGCTCCACCCCAGCTTTGTGACTAGGTGTTATGGTGGTATTGATATATGGGACTTAAAAGTGACTTTGTAGGAGTAGAGGTGTCCAGTCAGGAGTTAAATGGACCTGATTATTCACACATGTCTGGGCCTGTCTGAATGATTTTTGCTGCTGCAATATAGCAGCCTCTTTTTTACCATGCAATTGACTTTGATTCCTTTATTTATTCTCCTTAATGACAGTCTTTGCTTTTATGGAAATGAATTATATCTGTCAGTTCAGGCTGGAAGTTGTGCTTGTGTTTTGTTTTTTTTTCTAGATTTCCAGCTCCTCTAAACAGCATTGCATCTGTGTTACGTGATTCATGGTGAGCTATAAAATGCAGCAGTGCTTTGCAGGCAGCGTGTGTAGGGCTCTGCCTTGTATGTTGACAGCTGAAGGTCAGGAAGGTGGGATGCCTTAGGAATGCAGAAGCAGATACCTACCAGATTGTCTGGCCGTCACAGGGAAGGAGTTGTTTGAGGTCCATGAGGTCCATTTTCATGCTCTCCGTGTGGCTCCAAGCCTCTTTCAGCAGCAATACTGTCTGAGGGTTGGCACAACTGGCATTACACTAAAGCCCCTTTTTAGTATGTTTTAACTTCAGCATGTAAGATTGCAATAAATACCACTTTTGGAGAGCAAGTGTAATAAATTTCATCCCTGAATGTGAGAAAATATTGTAACTGTTTTTAATGGAGCAACGTAAGTAGAGAAATTGTTGATTCTGCTGCACTTTAACTGGAAGCTTCTCTTTCTGTGATTTTAAGAGCCTGAGATCTATAAGCATCTGGGGCTTTGAAATTTTCACATCCACCTAGATTAACTAAGATGCCAATGTTGATGCTTCTGAATATACGTAGTTATCAAACTTATGACCACTTACATATCACAGTATGTCAGGCTTTTTTCAATCAGTTCTTATATAATGTGTGTTTTATCTTGCCCTTATTTAGGTAAGTTGTTGTCAATAAGCTGCATTATAAAATATGAGCAATTAATCTTCTCTGGGACACAGATAAAATCATGTGAACATAAATGGTCATCAGCTTGCTATTGCAAGTGCTGATGGGGAAAGAACTTGGTTTAGTATATTCTGAAATTTTTTCAAAATACAAGTGTCTGTATGCCAAGAAAGGTTTGGAAAGAGCCAATCTCTAACAGATTGCTCAGTAGTTTGAGGCGTCTGTGGGCCAAGTCTGATAAATATGCACCTGATAGGTAGGTGCATCTAAACCTACATATGGAAACTTTTGTTCATTTGCTGTGTGCCTTTCAAGAACTTAGCCACTGAGTGCTCTCTGTTGGAATATAAAACCAGTGGTTATAAATGACACCGGTAAGGAAGAAATATGCTGTCAACAGAGGGAAAAACACAAAAGATGTGGTGGAAACATGAGGTCTGCAGAGTTCGCTGGGGAAAACGAAAAAAAAAAAAAGACATTTAGCAGCAACTCACCCAGAAGTTTTAGTCTGAAGGTAACCAATGTCTCACTGTAAACCTGAGTGAAGTCTAAATAAGTGGTTGAGGAAAGATTAGGATATGCTGTCTTCTCAGTGTTTGAACCACCTAAGGATAGTTACTCTCTTGAGTCCTAATCTCTGAAATCCCTTTCTGAGACACAATAACACTCTGATAAATACAGGATAAGGAGCCAGGGATCCCACAGGAGGAAAATCAAGAGCCTCTCCTTTGAAGATCTGGATTGCAAACACCGGGCTGTGTGATGGTCATCAGAACTTTTTAGGTGCTGGCTCCTCTCAGTGAACTCCAACATCCAAAGCTATAGGAGAGTTTGAACCTAAGCCTGAGCAGATGCTATGTCATGCTGATACCAGTGCAAATGCCTTTTTTTCTGCATGTTTTTCTAGGAATGGGGAGGGAGAGAGAAGGGCAGGCAACAGGGAAGGTGGGCAGGGGGTGAGAGGGAAAGACAACTCTATTCTCAGGTAATCTTGGCATATTTTTAACAATATAAAAAATTGTTTTCTAAGGTACTTTAAGGTCTTGGGCTCACTGTTTTTGTAACTTTTTCTTGTACAAATATGCTGTGGAATGCAAGTCTGGCAAAAATATTTAAATTTGACCACATACAAACTTGTACTGAACTCCAACTTAGATCCTTGGTTAGGTATCCAGCCTCTAGCCCCTCACATGCCATGGTCTGGTTGTTCAATCAAAAGGGAAGAAATGATCTGTGGCAGTGATAGATTATAGGTGCTTAAAATGAGAGCTGAGGGAATGAGCCTGAGCATTCTCTTGTGTCCTGCAGCTTGATTTATTGTTACTGTATTCACATGAAAGTCAAATTCACTGAGTAAATTATAGAGCATGAGCATTTCTTACTTCCATTATCATAGGAGCAGGGTGTGCTAAACTGAGCAAATCAACCAAATCATTACTTAATCATGTGCTTAATTCACTGTAATGGATTTTCCCCATGGGTATTGGTTATGTCCTTGCCAATGTATTGCTACTGCATTTCCCTGTAACCATTATTTTATTTTTTAAGTATTCATTTAATACATATTAATTTAAAGTCCTTAAATTCAGGTGACATCACAAGTAGTTAATTCAACTTACAAATAGCTTTGTGTTGTGTTACTAATGTGTTTATTTAAAGAGTTTTCTAGGGAAACGTGCATAGAATAAAGCATTTTGCAAGAGTCATGGAGAGACTCACAAGAGAAGTACAGAAGATATTTTCTACTGTTTGCTGGAACTATGAAAGAGTGAGGTACAGATCCCTACAACAGCTGAAGTACAGTGGCACAAAGCCACCAGATTTAATCTCAAATCCTGTTTTTTGACCCTTTTGTTTGTTTTAGTTTTGGTTAGGCTTTATCCTATATACTGTTTATGTCCTCAGCTATTCATTTCATGCTTTCCTTTGTCCAGTGTTCCTCCCTGATCTCTCTTTGTAACTGATTCCCTCAACTAAACTAATAATTGAATTCAGTGGGACTTGAGGATATGCTCAAGTGCTCTCCTGAAGAAGAATGCTCTACTTAATCAGACTGAAATTGTCTGTGAAGTAAATAACATTTATGAAGAGTTTTCTGAGTTATGAATAAATGCAAGAACAATTTATGTTCAATTTGTCATGAAGTACTTTATTCATAAGTTGTTCAGACTACTAGATAAACCTCTCAGATACCTGCTGTAGAAGATAAATAACCCCACTTACATATTCATTTAGATTTTGTAGGCATCACCTAGTGCAGTAGCTACGCTTTGCAGTCCAGTGCTTGGACGGTGAAACTCTTTGCTGGGTGACAAACTGGATGTATGGCTGGGCCCAGACAGTGGTGGTGAATGGAGTTACATCCAGCTGGCAGCCAGTCTCTAGGGGTGTTCTGCAAGGCTCAGTATTGGGACTGGTCCTGTTTAATATCCTGTTTAATATCTTTATCGATGGTATGACTAAAGGTATTGAGGGCATCATCAGTAAATACACAGGCAACACCAAGTTGGATGAGAGTATTGATCTGCTGGAGGCTAAGAAGGCTCTGCCGTGGGATCTGGACAGGCTGGACTGAGGGGCTGAGGATAATCAGATAAGGGTCAACAAGGCCAAGTGCTGGATGCTGCACTTGGGTCACAACAACTTGCTGCAGCGCTACAGGCTGGGGGAAGAGTGGCTTGAGAGCTGCTCAGCAAAAAGTGACTTGGGGGTGCTGTTTGACAGATGGCTGGATATGAGCCAGCAGTGTGCCCAGGTGGACATTGAGGTGCTGGAGTGAGACTAAAGAAAGTCAACAGCTGCTGAAGGGTCTGTAACATAAGTCCTATGAGGAGCACCTGAAGGAGCTGGGGTTGTTTAGCCTGGAGGAGAGGAGTCTCAGGAAGGACCTCATTTCTCTCTACAACTACCTGTAAAGACGTTGTGTGAGAGGGGAGTTGGTCTTTTCTGCCATGTCTTAAATGAGAGGATGAGAGGAAATGATCATAAAGTGCACTAGGGGCAGTTCAGATTAGATAATAGAATTTTTTTCATTGAAATAGTGGTTGAACATTGGAGTAGGTTGCCCAGGGATGTGGTGAAGTCACCATCACTGGAAGTGTTCAAGAGATGTCTGGATGTGGCGCTTGGCAATATGATTTAGTGGTGATTATGGTGATGCTGGGGTTGATGATTGGAGACTAGATGATCTTGAAGGTCTCTTCCAACCTTTATGGTTCCGTGAAAGACATCATTTTATTTAATTTTTGATTTTGTTTTTTCTTGACTACATCTGTGCTAGAAGTTAAATGCCAAAACTAATCTTTAGGGTGGTTTTGACTTGCACCAGCTAACCAAGTGGTTATATAGTTGCCTTCACTGGCGGGCAAGAGACGTAAATGGCATAAGTCTGTTCAGTGCCAGCTTGGGCTAAGCAGCAGGCATACGTTCTGGGCAGTTTTAACCTGGTAGCACAGGTACACCAAACTGGAGTGGAGAAGAGCCCCTGTGTTCCTTGAAGTAAAGGACTGTGGAGAGATGCAGCAAACTATTTTGTTGGAAGTAGAATTTTTAAAAGCATTTGCAGAGGAATACCCCACAGAGTTATAACAACCCTAGCTGAAGGTCAAATTTAACCACTGTTATTGGCATCGTGTGCTATTAATCCCTGTATTTCAAAATGAAATTACATGCATTATTACAATTTGGTGCTTTACAAATGTTTTTCATTATCTGGGCAATAACCCTGACACATTCCCTCAATTTGGGATGAAACTATTTAATGTTTCAGACATTATAAGTAAATATCTTGCTGATGCCATCACGTGTGAATTTCACAGCCTGTAGTGGTATACAAACAATTCACCCGAGACGTTCCACTGCTTATTCCACCTGGATAGCTCTATGAATCATTAACCACTTGGCTGATGTGCACATATTCTAGATAAACT
This sequence comes from Grallaria varia, assembly GCA_013396735.1. Lineage (NCBI taxonomy): Eukaryota > Metazoa > Chordata > Aves > Passeriformes > Formicariidae > Grallaria > Grallaria varia. The sequence goes on from VWZG01012281.1 coordinate 389,593, forward strand.
CTTTGCAGACTCTTTCAGGTCTGACAGTAAGCACTCCTGGCCCTTGCATCCAGGTGGCTGATTTTGCTGCCTTCTGTCAGGTGTTCTTGCAGATCACTGGAGTCCATGTAATTGTCATTAAACATAACAGAAGCCCTGGAGTTCTTTGGAGCTGAAATATTTCATGGGGCTTACTTTGACCAAGAAAGATGTATATAAAATTGAAATTATCAGAAATTTTTTTCTTTGGTGTTAAATTTGAGCTTGAAAAACAATGATTGAAAAAGAAATCTTTAAAACACCTACATTTACAAGTTAACAAAACCAAAATGTTCAAATTTTCAATGACAAACTTGGAAATTTTGTCCAGTTCTGATGGAAAAAGGCAGATTAATATAACAGACAAGTAGGGATTTGAATATCCCATTTTAATACACTTGATCTAATGAAAGAATTTCCAGTGAGGGGTTGCATCAACTTGCAGACTTGCAGATGGTAGAGATATGATAGAGGAGGATAGCACTCTAAATGTAAGAAGGGGAGATGATCGAATCAAGGGCAAATCTTATTTTACTCTGCTGACCATCTTCACAGGTCTGCGACCCTGTACTGCAGGTACAATCAGGCTAGGCTAGGTACCCTACTTGCATCGAAGTGTCAAGAGAGGATGGGAGATTTCAGGCAAATAAGGATAATTCCTGATGAGGTGAAGAGCTTGAGGGTGACTCTGAGTATTTTCTTTTCCTCTGGCAGGCAACTCTAGATCTGACTTGCAGTCTCAAGTCAAGCAACAGTACTGTTTAAGCCAGCAAGATGTATATGTTCGTTGTCTCTTGTAATGGACTGATTTTATTTTATTTAAATAGTTGAATGTCTGTGCCTGGACTTGCCGCGCTGAACCAAAGTTTAGGCATGTCAGCAGTGACTTCATAAGACTTGTATACTTGTCTGAGTCAAAACCTCAGGTAAATGTGGGACTAAACCTGTACAAACAATACATATTTATAGACCAATTGCCAGACTTTGACTTGCACAAAACTATTCAGTGTAATCACACTGATATTTCTAGGAATTCTATATTGAAAAACTAATTCCAGAGTAGTATCAGGCATAAACCATAGCAATTTAATTTTTTGAGGATCTAGCCATATGGATAAATCCATGGTAAAGGATACTGCATGCATCAATACGTGCCATTAACGATAGAAGACCATTGAAGTTTGGAGGAGGCAAGGACTGGTAAATATAGAGTGGCACTTTGGCTAAATTATGGCATATTTAGATGAAGCTGTAGAAAATAATTAATCAGATTTAATAGCAAAGAAATTAGCAATGGAGAAATAGAGTGTCTTGGTAAGTCAAACTTGCCAAGAATTTTTAATATACAAGAAAATATTTAAAGATATGAAAGTAAAAAAAATCATGGCATTATCAAGCAATGTGATTCAAGATGGCAAAGTGTGACCAAAAGAGTCACCTCAGCTGGAGCAAATGTTTCCTAGTTTGAACTGAGTAGCAAGCATATCTATAACATACTATTGCAGCAGACTGAAAAATGTTAGATGCCATCTGGAAAGTTGCAGTGATTGCACTTTTTAAAAATTTCCTTCTAACAAGAAGCAATTTTGCAATCTCAGCTGTGGCAGAAATTATCAAAATGAAATGCTTCTTCACCTTTACTTAAATGATACATTATGCAAATTGAAAACAGCAATTTAAGGATACAATTACATAAAGAGAACAGCTTTTATGATCCTCAAACAGGAAATGTTAAGGGATAAAAAAAGCAAACCCTATAAATTTCTGTTGACTTCAAGCTATTGCAGGAAAAAACTCTATACCTTTCTTCCTTTCAGGACTTGAAATTGCCAGTAAAGACAGTCCATGTATAACATCCCTGTTGAAAGCCTTTAAAAAGCTGAGAACAAGTAAATAAAGTTGTACACCTGGTGAAAACTTGAAACATTAAGGTAATATTACTGGAAGGTTATAGGGATAGTAAACAGTTTACTTCCTGGGCAGAACTGACAGTAGACTCTTACTGAAAGTAGGCCTTTATACCCTGACCTAAAGTACTGCACCCATTCATGTTTCTCACCTTTTATGGGATTCATGTCTCTGCTGATAATGTCAAAGCCCAGTGTTTACTTACCCTTGTCCATCAGTGAGTGTTTTTTACTGATGATTTATTTCCGTTGGGCTTTAAAACCAAGGAGCTGGTCAATGTTTCTGTGGCTGGGGAAAATCAGGGGTGTTCACATGATGCCAATACTTCACTAATTCATCCCTGTTGTGTATTTTAGTGACTTTCATTATATGTTTACATCCTATTGACTTCATGTTCTCTCGATGTGGAATATTACCTTTCAGTCTTCTGTATTTTGACTGGCAACTCAAACTCATGGGTTGACACTCAAGCAGAGAGGGACATCTTTGGCACTGGGAAAAACCTGCTAGGTGCTGTTGTATTCCACCACTGGGCTGTCTGGGGATTTTTTGAGTCTTTGTCTTTACTTGTTAAAAAAAACTGTATCAGAAATGCTTTAGTGTTGTTGGTCCTGTCTTGATTGTGTGTCTGGATTAGCTGATATCTTAAGGTCCATATTTCAGTAAAAATAAGGTGTATTTTCCTTATTTAGGAAAAAAAAAAATCACGTGGGGTTTTTTTTAATTATTATTTTGATGCATACTTTTTGAGTAGAGCTCCTCATATTTCTTAAGAGTTTGCATCTCTATTATGAGGACTCTTGTTACCGTCCTTATCAAATATTGATAACTGGCAGTTTATCTGCCTAGCTTTTTTCTATTCCCATCCAAACTCTTGGTCTATATGTTCAGTTTTCTTAGGTAAAAACAGAGAGGTTACTTTTGTATGCAACTGATCAAAATACTGATTTTTTAAAAAGGAACCTATGGTTTTTACTAAAGTGTTTCTTAGACTATGATGTTCTCAACATTGCTTTTAGTTTTTAACTGTGCTGCAGCTCGGTTTTACCTTGTTGAATTAGTATATGTAATGTAAGGACAAGTGGTGAGACAGAAACTGGGTGTCACCTGAGCAATTCCAGTTAAGTCCTCGCTTCTTTTCTGATGGTGCAGCTAAAAGGTCCTGCTTTTCTCTTTGCCAGCCCTCCACCCACACACCTTTCTGAATAAGTGTTTCAGCAGAAGAGCGATGGAGTGGGCTGTGATGCAAGGCAGATATGATGTCAAAAAAAGCAAAAGTTGCAGATGGATTAACTGTTAATTGCCTGCTGTCATTGCTTCTGACATCACTGTGCATTGGTGTAATGGGCAAGAAGAGGTTGGATGCATTATTATAATGTATTCTTGGAAATATGTTTAACTGCTGCATAAGTGTTATATACTTTTGGTTAGTATGTGTTTATTATTTTAGACTTATTATTTAGGGTTATGTTTGTGTTTTCTTTATTTAGGGTTAGGTGTTAGTTCTTAATTGTTGATGAAAGTAGAGTTTACTCGATAGGTAGTTGTTTGCCTGTAGTCACATGTCCTTCTGTTTCCTAATATTATATTTCACTGTTGTCCCTGGTTGAATGTAAATTTGTATAGAGGGGTAGTATGGTAAGCACTGAAAATGTGAAAAAAATTCTGGTAAAAGAAAACATTCTTAGATTGAATTGACACGTGTCAGTTCTCTTTAAATTTTGTGAGAGCAAAAGTAGGTCTGTAATTAAGATGTTTGTGTTGCCAGCTAAACTGTTGAGATACAATGAGTGGAGGAAACTGAGCTGAAGATGAACAGAAGCAAGAAGCTCAGAAACTGATGTGAAGGTGATGCCTGGGATTTCCTTAAGGAAAAAAGGAAAGACCAGGAAACTTGGAGTTCAAATATTGTAGAAAAGATCTTTGTATCTTTCTAAATTAATAAAGCTCTCAGGATTTTGGGAGGTATTTAGAGTGCTTTTAAAGCACTAAAAGAAAGGTGAAGATTTAAGGAAAAAACCTCAGAGGTCAGAAAATGAATGAGTAAAGAAAATTGCAAGCAGTCAACCTCAGAAATTAAAACCAGTAAAGGGCTCTTTGCTTAGTAAATGAAGAGGAGATAATGACTCTTTACTTATTGTATAAAAATAGTATTAAGACAGAAATATTATACAGAAACAATATAAAATAATAGTGGGTTGTACTGAAATATAAAAATACATAAGTAAAGTCATGAGAATGAAGTATCTACACATCAGCAGGGATTGAAATAACAGTCTGTTGAATATAAGAACTTTAATTTCTGAGTCAGAACTTGTGGGTGATGATAATGGAGAAAGTATGATTAAGGGTGCTGTGACACCTTTGTGAAGCAAGAAGCAAGCAGTGAAGCTTCATGCAAAATTTGATGCAGGTAAAAAATAAAGTAGACATTTGCAAGAATCTTAAAGGCACTGTTAAAATCAACATAGAAGAGATAAGAGCAATAATGAATTGGTTTGGCTGAAGCTAATTGGGTGTTAAAAGGATTAACGAAGTGGACAAGAGTAAGAAGGAAATGAAATGAGAAAAGTAGGTCCGTTAACTTTTAAGAAGCTAATAGGTCAGAAAAAATAGCTGAGAATTCTGAATCTCTTAGAAAGAAAATAAGGATTTTGAACTCCAAAAATCCCCAGATCTAGATTGAAATCAGCTTCTCTCATTTCTATCTTTCCAAGAGAAAAATTGCATAGGATTTAAAAAAAAATAATCAACCAATGAGAGAACACGATGTTTTTCATTTTTAAATTAATTTAAAGGCTGTATTCAATAAAATATTAGAGAGATAGTTATTTAGAATTGAATGTACAGGTAATTTTGCTTGCATGTTCACCAATTCTGAGTGAGAAGCTGTGTAATGGCACTGGGATCATGTAGTACTTGAGCTAAAACCTGTGCATATTGCTAAGGTGATTTGTTGCTGGACAGCTTCCCTCTGGTGCATACATTTCCAGGAAAGTAACATTTGCAGAGTGCCTGATCTGGAGCGAATTATGTGCCTCGTGAAACCTGTTGAAACAGGCTCTGTTCAAGACTTTATTGGAGGAATGACTAATTTGGTATCCCCTTGAGACTTGGGTGGGAGCTAGATGCAGAATTGGGCAGGCTGAAGCAGACATGCAGAAGAGCAGAAGTAAGGATTGCATTGCTAGTGAGGATTTTGGGTGTTGTCAAAGGGATTTGAGTACTTTTATGTTTTGAGGGTAAGCTCTCTCAACAGACTTAATTTCGTTAGTGAGGGATGTCTGGTGAGAGATTTGATAGATCCTGGGACCAGGAGGAACATAATCACCATAACACTGATGTGCGCCATGTAGCTGTAGCCCCAGGGACCCTGTCCTGATCATGGTAAGGTACACATGAAGAGATGGACTTTGGCCCAAAGACCTTACAGGCTTTTCACTGTTTATTTTGGGTTTTTTTGTTATTCAGTTTTTGAACATTCTTCTATAATCTATTCCTCACCCTTGATTTTCACTCCTGTGCAGCATTTTTCCCTTCTGCAGTGCCAGTCCTTCCTGTTTCAGTGTGTGTCTCCAGTGCTCTCATCAGTCTGTTTGCTCTGTCTTCCCTGTGCCGTGTAGCCCCCACGGTATAGTCAGATGTAAGCTGATCACAGAAATCTTTATGTTCCTTTGTTCGAAGCACCTCGGCACAGTTCTTCGCTTTTTCTTTCTGCCTGACAATTGTGTTCATGGCTTTGTCATCCCAGTCAGTGGGAGTAAAAGAACTAGCAGCATCCTGGCATCCTTTTTGAGCGCACGCACTGGGTAGTTTTGTTGAATGCTGTTCTGTCATGACGTTCAAAGCAAACATCTACTGCAATGCAGCTGTTTGAGCTCTGCCTGCACTTGGTACTATTTTTGTTTGCTGTTCAACACATTTTCTTAAACCTCTTTTAGTAAACTCAGATACATGCTGCAAGCTGATAGCTCTTCAGAGAAAAGCATAATCCCTAGAAGCTGCCTGCCTTGGCAAACGTGTACATGCTTTTCAATGTGTCAACAGGCAGTTACTCAAGAAGTGTTTGTTTCCTCAGTTTGTATTAGTCTGGCCTTCACTTAGGGAGATCAGATGAATGTCCAGAATTGCAAGGATACACAGCTGTCAAATTTACAATCCTAGATCACATGATTTACTTATTCCACCTTTTATACCCTATTAGGTTTATATTTCAGGTCCAGGATCATGCAATTGATATTACTCACATGAGCAGTCCCATATTCTCTAAAACCAGATGTTGATGTTCTGGAGAGAGTTTTCATTAGCTATTTTAATTCCTGTTTCCCTGCCACAGTGCATTCCTGTCTGAGTAAAACAGGAAAACCTCCTCATCCTCAGGAGAAAAGCTACTGTTCTGCTGTTTTTCCTGATCAAGATAATTTCAAATTAAAGGATCTTGGTCTATGCATGCCCAGGGCCTCATCTATAACCATCCTTCAAAACTGCAGTTTATTTGATAATTAACTTGTTACCGTATGGCTCATGCAGTGTACAAATAGTTCAGTTCTTTATGTAAAATGATCTGATGATTTGAGAATGGTTTGGGAATATTTTTTTTTATTACAATAGTGAAAGAAATGGAAGCTGTTTTCTTGTCTTAGCCAAGCTAGAAATATTGGCGATTAGAGTTCTCCACCTCTTCCAAAGAATGAGACCTACTACAATGGATTTTTTCACATCATGTCTGGAACTCTTTTTTTTTTTTTTTTTTTCCCCCTGAAGAAAAGTAGCTGTTACAGTGCTTAAAATACTTTGATAGTGTGATCACACATAGGTACTCCTGTCTGGCATGGAATGCTTAAATTTTTTTAGATCTGGATTTATTCCTTTCAGATGTCTATTAGTGATAGGGGCTATTGCTTGAATCTTTGACAGCATCAGTACTAACATCTATATTGAAATTTAACCAAGTATTGTAATATTAGCATAACCTTCTTGAATTTTTGGGCACTTTAGGATGCTGTGAGTTCCCCCTCACTCGCTCCTACTTCCTCCTTGCCACACCTTGTGCCTGAGAGTGTTGTCCAAACGCTTCTTCAACTCTGTCAGGCTTGGTGCTGTGAACGCTTCCCTGGGGAGCCTGTTCCTGTGCCCAACCACCTTCTGGGTGAAGAACATTTTTTTAATAGCCAACCTAAACCTCCCCTGACACAACTCCAGGCCATTCCCTTGGGTTCTGACACTGATCACCACAGAGAAGAGATTGGTAGCTGTCCCTTCACTTCCCCTCACGAGGAGGCTGTAGACAGCTATGAGGTTTCCCCTCAGTCTCCTCTTCTCCATGCTGAACAAGCCAAATGCCCTTGGCTGCTTCTCATGTCATTTCCTCTCTAGACTCTTCATCATCTTTGTTGCCCTCCTTTGGACACTCTCTAATAAATTTAAATCTTTCTTATATTGTGGCTCCCAAAACTGCACACAATGTTCAAGGTGAGGCCGCCCCAGTGCAGAGCAGAGCGGGACAATCCCCTCCCTCACCCAGCTGGCAATGCTTTGCCTGATGCCCCCCAGGACAGGGCTGGCCCTCCTGGCTGCCAGGGCACTGCTGACTCACATTCAGCTTGCCATCGACCAGGACCCCCAGGGCCCTTTCCATGGCACTGCTTTCCAGCATCTCATTCCCCAGTCTGTACGTACATCCAGGGTTGACATCTCCCAGGTGCAGAATCTGGCGCTAGTCTTTGTTAAACTTCATGTGGTTGGTGATTGCCCAGCCCTCTAATTTTAGGGGAGTTTTTTTTTTTTTTGTGGGTGTTTTTTGGGTTTGTTGGTTTGTTTTTTTGTTTCTCTTTGAGGGAGAGAGATGAATGAAAGCAAAAGGGAGCGTTTCTGTTGTAGAGTCTGAAGTACTCCCACATAAAGAAGGGCAAATTATTTTCCTGTGCTAACTTGAACTAAATGGAGCTGATTGGATCCATTGCTTTTGGCGCAGAGTGAGGCAATTAGGGATTTTAAAATTAAAGTAGTTGTAGTACTTAACTGAGGTGACTGGAAGGAGGCATGCCACATCCTCTCTTTCCTTGCTGCTACCACAAGCAACATGTGACATTATCCTCTTGCTGGGAAAAAATTTTGAGGAAGGAAAGTGGAGGTAGGACCTGGGCCAGGAGCCTTAGATAACCCAGGCCTGATTGCATGGAGAGTATCTTTGCCAGAAGTATTTCTGCCTGACAACTTTGAAGTAACACTGCTGTGACAGTAACATGGCACTTCTCTCTTGAACATGGCTGTTTCAATAGATTTGACTGTATTAGTAAAGCTCTTGTATCTCATGTATAAGAGCACAAACATCTAGTTTGTCTCTTTGTTTTTGCCTTAATATTCACAGTTTGCTCCAGGCACTTGCAGCATTTAGGAAGAATATCAGTCTGATTTGTTGCCTGCAAGAGAGTCTAATTAAAACAAGAGAGCAGGATGGGAACTGATGACACATAGTGCAGCTGAGCTGCTCCCAAAGCTGAACATGGCAGCTGTGGTTTTCGTCATTTGCAAAGCCTCAGCCAACACGTTGGCCCACAGAGTTAAAATAAATGTCTAATTATGTTGTTTAATTATTTCAGTTCCAAATTCCTGCTTGAAAAGTACTGCGAAAGATGTGAGAGAAGCACTGAGAGTGCCATTATCATGACTGTGGCTTGCCAATAAATCAGAAATCACGATGCTTTCTCTTAGTCAGGTTCCTCCCTTCCCTATGCCGGGTGGTCAGGCTGCAGAGGAAGGAGTGCGTGTGCCTATACCAGTCTCCAAGCCCTTTCCCCTCCCCTGTCACTTGGCACTGACTCACAGCACTGTTTTTCAACATGATGCTAATTAGCTGCCAAGCAGTGAGATACTGGGAACGCTATGAGAAAAAACAGAAAAAGGCTTCAAACGTGTTTACCATTTCTTTTTTTTTTTTTAATTGTATTGTGAAAGTAATAAAAGAAACACCTAATCGCTGCTGCCTGGATCAAGCAATTTCTTGTGTGCAGGGAGACATTGCTCAAGGTTATTCTGAGGTGAGTAGGTTATGGTTTTCTTTGCTTTCCATGGAGAAGTTATTCGGTGGGCCAAAGAGAAGGAGCAAATATGGATTGCTGGGTTAAATCTGGTGGCTAAACTTGAACAGGGTGGTTACTAGTGTGCTGAGTAGAGCAAAACTGATGCAGCAAGACAGACTGAGAATTCTGCATCAGAACAGCCTCTTGGGAGGTGAACTGTGGGAGGTCTAAGTCCAGTTTGGGGTATGGGGACCTTTTCACACACAGCTTAATTAAATGCTCTTGATTACAGTGATGAGGGCAATCAGGTCCTTCAGGCTCTTTCTTGGTTTAGCCCATATTTACAAAATTACTTGCCAGTAAAGTGATTATTACTATCTAGATTAATGGGTCCACTCTCTTGGTACAAAGGCTGTCTATCACTTAAGCTGTTTGTGAATTAATGTTCATCTAAATTGTCTTCACCAAGAACCCTGGAAATAAAGTTACTTCCACACACAAATGGTTCCCACTGGTCACACATATTTAATTAAGTGGGGGCCCACTATACCTGCAATGTGTTATTCTTAATTTACCATTCTCCAAATAGCTCAGTAGCAGATGAATGTTGAAATACATCATCAAAAAGTAGAGAAAAAAGTCTTTAAGAAAGACTTCTCTTTTTCATCTATTTGTCTTCCCTTTCCCAGGAAAATTCCACACAACATGAAGGAAGATTACTAATATAGTCAGGGCCCCACTTACTATTAATTTGCATGATCACGGAGACTTCTGAAATGTTCAGAGAATACGGAGAGTCAACAGTTTGTAGTCATCAAACTCATGATTAACTCACAAATAAATAGTGACTGTAGGTGATAAGCTTCGTGAGCTATCTTGAGATCGTTGTTTTATTCTCCCACAAACTGAATTTCACATTTCTCATAACTATACCGAGACATCTCTTTCTGTATGGCACTAGTAAGATGGAAAAATGAAAGCTTAGAGCACCAAGAAGTCAGGTCTATTGTTTTGGCTTATTTTGAATGATGCACATTTTTCACTCCAAAGGGATTTACTGTAATAACTGGTATTAATTACTTCAAAGAGACACTGGCTAAAGAGAAAAAAAGATTTATCCCCAGAGTTTAGTGTCCATTTGCTGCTGATCTCTCTGCAGCTAAAGGATATTGGTACTACCAACAACTTCACACCACAGTCAACTGGAAAGCTGATCGATTTCTTAATACTTCTTTTGGAGCATGTGGTCAGTCTGCTGTATTCTCATTTTTCCAATCAAGCTATTCAGATTTTAATTCTCGGTTTCTCCCCAAACAGATGCTTTTTAAAATTATAACATTACAAAAAGACTATCTGGAAAGTCTACATAGAAGGAAAAGTAGGTTTAATTTCTTTTGTTCTAGTCTGATCCTGTGGGGAGTTTTAATGTGATGACTGCAGAGAAATCTTGGTGCCCATCTGAGAGTGGCAGGAATTTAAATGAGATATTTTAATTTTTCTTAACCTGGAGATAGAATAAATTAGAATTTGATAAAATGCACAAATTAGAGTAAAATTAAATTTTTTCCACTGTCCTTGTGTCTCTTAAACTTGCTGGTCCCTTTCCTTGTTTCTCTTTTTGCATGTGCATGTCTGTGAATACTATTTTATTCTCACACATATTTCAGGATTTATGTCTATTTGTTTAAACTGTGCAATCTATAAATGTGCAGATTGTCACTAGCCTTTATCCAGATACCAGCCACAGTTCCTTTTTATCTTTATATAACTTATCTATAGCTATAGATCTATATAACATTATTTTCAAATAATCCAAAGTAAATCTAAAATAATATTTTATTTTCTGCAGCTTTTAGCATTAGTTTTCTACAAAAGAGATGAAAAAATCTCACAAATTTTGTGGTAAGGGCAAAATAGATGCAATTACTCCAGAGATATTAAAATATACTATGATAGCTCCTGCTCACTAAAATCTCCAATCTGATACCAGTTCGTAAGCAGTGGAAGGGGACTGAAACTAATGTTAACTGCACCTTTCCCAAAGGGAATTTTCTCCTGGGCATGCAGAAGAAGGTCATTAATCACCATACCCGAGGCTGGTGTGACTGTTTCACATCTTGATTGGTGAGAATGTATTTTCTTACTTTCAAAGGCTTGTACTTACTACTGCCCACTGTAAAGTAGAAGGAGTTACATGCAACATGATGCTGTTGTGGTAGGATGTGATGCTGCAATGCGTAACTACTGCTAAAAAGACAGGGTGTGTACCAGGTTGCCACTCATCTCTCTGCTCTGTGAAAATGTGTTGCTTATCAGATGGAATGAGTATGACGCCACTAAACTTGAGATTTCGTTCTGCCACAGGGCCCAGAAAGGCAACCACACTTCCCAATGACAGCAATCTCCTTTCCCCTCTAATGTTTATGCGAGAGAAAACTACAGTTAATCTCACATGGTGCGCTTGTTGAAGAAATACTTCATCAAAATTGCATCACCTTTAAATTTTTGGGTTGAATGTTATCTTGGATTTTCCAGCACCTTATTAAGCAATGGATATATTCAGGTTCTTGCAATTCTAGAGCAGTGAAAGCTTGACAGCATGGCAATGGGGCATCCTGTGAGCATCAGAAGAGCAACATGTGCGATTTTTTAAAACAAGTGTATAATTAAACTAGCAAAAGGGACATTGAAAACTCTTATCATAAGGATTGCTTTCCACATCACAAACCATGCTTGAAAATGTCATGGATAATTTTTTTCTTTTGAAAAGTCTGCAGTAAAATGGGAAGGGAGAAAGGAAAGGAAAGGAAAGGAAAGGAAAGGAAAGGAAAGGAAAGGAAAGGAAAGGAAAGGAAAGGAAAGGAAAGGAAAGGAAAGGAAGAAAGAAAGAAAGAGTAGTACATTCAGACTTTTCTGCCAGACTATTAATGCCTGCTGTCCTTAAAGCAACTTTTCTGCTATTAAAATAAAATTTAAAAAAAATCCGTATTTTATTTTTCAGTGAAGAATTTAGAAGATTGAAATGGATACACTCCTGCAAGATCATCTTATCCAGAGCATCTCTGGAAGTGTCTGGTACTTCAGTGAAACATGAAGGCATCCCACATTGTTTCCTTTCCAGTTTTCAGAATTCCTCTGGTGGGATGGTCATTTGCTCTCCTGGCTCATCATGCCATCCAGTTGCTGTATCTCTTTCAACTTTTAGTGTATGTTTACACAGTTAAATCATGCGCTGTGCAAATGAAATGCTCAGCTAAGATTCAGGCAAAAGGGACATTGGTGGATACGGACTCTTTCCTTGAAATCAGTTGCCTTCTTCAATGAGAAATTGGATCTCCCATTTTCTAGGGTCCTTATTATTCCACAGTGGTGGTTAGACCAATCGCAACTCTACCTTTCAATTTAAACTCACATGACAGCAGCTTTGGATATTTTTGTCTTAGGTTTCTAAACAACAGTACAAATGTTCTTGAGTGCCAGCGCGGCAGCTGCAAGATGTGTGGTGTCCCAGTGTGGAGGCTTGGCAGCTTCACAGTGGGGATACCAGTACCTGCTTGGGTGTAGATACTATAGGGACTTACTTGCCTAGAAAGTCAGCTTTGCAGGACCTAGCTTGACCCTAGAAAAAAGGAAGAACTTTTTAAGAGGTTAACCCACTTGGATAAAGAAAAATTTGGGTATAGCAGCAAACTTTAGAAATGTCACTCCACTGATTTTTACCTTATTTTAATGACAGCCAGAGTTAGATGCATGAAATTTGGACAAGATTTGAGTATAATTAGGAGTGTTCCCTATACATTTTCTAAATACATGACTGAGTGAGATTCCAGCTAAGTATTTAAATTTCTTTTTCTCATAATTAGATGCCTTTGGATATTTTTACTTAAAACCAGTTTTCATTCTTTAATACTCAGTAAAACCATGACCAAGGTGCACAGTGTAGCTTTGAATGGTCTATTTAGCAAGTTTTCTCTTTCAAGGTTCAAAGCATCAAAATTATGACCTGTGTGAAATTATACATAAGCCTTCTTCAGAATGCTTGCATTTATGATTTCCTTCTAGCTTACATTTCTTTAGCATTATTTGTTATTTAAAATATAACTTGTCTTATTTTACTTAGATGCTTGAATTTCATGTTACAGTAGCTATAACATACTCCAGGTAATTCATTTCCAGTTGAGCTTCACTCTGCTTGAGTGCTTAAAAAGCCATTTGGCTTTCTGTCTTGTACCTTTTAATGCCTCCCGTTGTCTGCAATAACCATTCAAGAAATGTACTGCTTGTCGTGGCCTATTGGTTTAATTAAAAAAAGCTAACTTTGGAGACTCCATGTGCTCTGCTCTCAGTTTTGCTAATGTAAAGCTGTCCTGCCATGGGAAATTGGCAATGGACTTCACCGTTCCTGAAAAAAATCAGCATAAATATAGTAGAAACAAAGTAGAAAAGTACTTTGGCTGTGCCATACTTGGTGAAATGTAGTATAGTATGAATGTGAAACCTGCTCAGGCTTCTTAAAAATCCCAGCTGTTTTAAGGAAATCTCTGTCTTGGGGAGACACCATGGAGACCCTGAGGTGGCATGTGACACGGCAGCACCAGGCAGAGACAGTACAGGAATATCAGCAAAGTAGTACATCTGTGCCAGTGTGGTTAGTTACTGCCTGCATTTCTCCCTGTTTGGAGTGTCCCCCTTGTGCTTCATGATAATCACGGCTCTTGGGGGTAGTTTTCATGGAGACATATCCAATGCTGTGATGTAAACACAGCAGTTCAAGACAATCCCAAGTCACTACAGCATTTTACCTTCAGGACAGTCCCCAAATACCTTTTTGCTTGTCTAGACTTGCTCATGTGGTACTTAAAATCCATGGGAAATAGGCTGTCAACAAAGCAAGTTTACATCCTCAGCAAGTTTGCCAGTGCCACCAAGCTGTGTGGTGCCATTGCCACACTGAAAGGAAGGGATGCTATGCAAAGGAATCTTGACAGGATTGACAAGTGGACCTGTGCAAACCCCATGAAGTTCAACAAGACCAAGTGCAAGGTCCTGCACCTGGATCAGGGCAATCCCAAACACAAATACAGCCTAGATGGATAATGGATTGAGAGCAGCCCTTTGGAGAAAGACTTGGTGGTGTTGGACAAGTAACTTATCATGAGGTGGAAACGTGTGCTTGGATCCCAGAAAGCCAGCTGTGTCCTGGGCTGCATTAAAAGAAGCATGGCCAGCAGGTTCAGGGAGGTGATTCTGTTACTCTACTCCAATCTCATGAGACCCTATCTGGAGTACTGCACCCAGCTACGGAGCCCCCAGTGTAAGAAGGTCGTGGACCTGCTGGAACAAGTCCACACGAGGGTATGAAGATGATCGAATGGCTGGAGTACCTCTCCTACTATCCTATGAAGAGGTGCTGAGAGAGTTGGGGTTGCTCAGCATAGAGAAGACTTGTTAGAAAAAGTTAAAAAACCTCATATATTTTACTTCCATTTACCACCAATAATTTCCAGTTAAATTTAAATTTGTTCATTTTCTGGATGATAAAGTAAAAATATCCGTAGTGGAAGTATTTGACTACTTACCAACTCAGAGGGAAAATTGGGCTATTTGTATATATATATAAAGCTCAGACCACCTGAAAAAAACCCCAACACATATTAATCTTTTACATATGAAGATTTCTGCTGTTTTCCAAAAATATGTTAAGTCTAAAAAAAAAAATAAATCCACAAATGAAAATGCCTACTAAATATATAACAGCTTTACCTGCTAAACTGATCACAACTGAGAAAATAAGTGATATGGTGTATGGACTAACACTGAGTGAAGAGACAAGGCCTTTATAATTCTGCAATAGCTTTATTTTTAAAATTAGGGTTACACAATGAGCAAAAATCAATTTGAAGTCAATACACAGCGTGTGATGTGACCTGGAGAAAAGTAACTAAGTTATAAAGCTACAGACGTTTAGAAGGCCAGTAGTGGTCTAGCCAGGAACAGTAAAAAAGGAAGTTCAAATTGCTTATTGTCATAGCATGGCTTTGATCTCTTCTCTGTGGTGACCATAGACAGGACCTGAGGGAATGGCCTGAAGTTGTGTCAGGGAAGGTTAGGTTGGATATTAGAAAAAAGTTTTTAACCCAGAGGGTGGTTGGATGCTGGAACAGGCTCTCCAGAGAAGCAGTAACAGCACCAAGCCTGACAAAAGTGCTTGGATGGTACTCTTGGGCACATGGTGTGACTCTTGGGCATGGTCAGAGTTGGACTTCATGATCCTTGTGCATCCCTTCCAACTCAGCAGATTCTGTGATTCTTAACTTCAGTATGTTCCTTTCCAATTCCAGATAAGGCAAAGGCTTAGATATATAGTAGAAATGAGACCACTGCTGGATGGGACACTTTCATAGAATTATAGAATGGTTTAGGTTGCAAGGGATCTTAAAGATCATATAGTTCCAACTCCCCTGCCACAGGCAGGGACACCTTCCACTAGCCAAGGCTGGTTAATCTCATTTTCAGTACTACTAAGTACTTTCTTGAGGAACCATCCAGACAAAAGACTCATAACAGGCTCATAGACTCATGTTCTGCTGTGGTATACCAATTTATATTGCATTAGCATCATCCACCAAGAAGAGATTCCAGCCTCTGAACTCAGAAACCTTAAAGTGATTTTTATTTGCATTAAGGAACTCCAAGAAATATAAAAATTCAATTCAACCTCACTGTGGAATTTCTGTGTTTAGCAGCTGAAATGTCACTATGTGACATCTAAAAAATCATGTGTTGATTCCAGACATACACATTCTTTATGATGTTATATCTCATTTATGTTAGTTACATCGACTGAAGGCTCTGTATCTATGCAATCATTAAAATCATCCCCTGATCTTCAATTGATTTGTTCATGTTGCCTTTTTATTCTGATACTTGACTAATACAGCAAATTGCAGAGTTCAGTGGACCTGTTTCTGCAGTTCCTAGAAAGATGCCTATGGAGCCAAACCTTAAAGTTCAGAAAGTGACAATGGGTAAGAGTAGAGTGCATACCAGATGGTAGACTAGTCATGGTACAGATAATTACAAATAAAACCAAGACTGATAAATATTTGTGCCAGGGGAACCCAGCCTGGAGTGGAAGTACCTTGTGCCAGGCTGTGCAAAAAAATAAAAAAGCTTCTTTCTCTATAGCTGTACTAATTGGATAAAGAGACAACATTTGGGAAGTCCAGCTGATATAATAACTTTTCAGAGCATCAATAAGCAAATTAAACCAACTGTTTGGCTCTCCTACTTCTATTAGATTCTAAAATGCATTTAGGTATAAGAACATGGTCAGACTTCATCTTGGAGAATAGTCATCTGATTCTGGTCATCTATATTGAGAAAAGATGAATTTGAAACATAGCAGCTGATGCAGAATAAGACTGATGCTGCAGTTAGGGGACTAGGAGGCTTTTTATATGACAGAAGCTATGCTGGTGTGTCCTCATCAGATTAAAGCTGAAAGATAACAGCTATCTGATAATTTAATTAGTATCTTAATACATTGGAGATTCAGTATCAGGTGAAAAAGAAGATAATTGACTGATGATTTGGTTCACTTTATCCTCTTCTCTGGGTAAAAAACTAGCTAAAGGGACAGTCCCAGAGGGTGAGGGAATGCAGTTACATCCAGCTAGTGGCCAGTCACTAGTGGTCTTCCAGAGGTCTTAGTACTGTGGCCAGTCTTGTTTAATATCTTTATTGATAATTTGGGCAAGGGGATTGAGTGCAGCCTAACCATGTTCTCAGACAAAGCCAAGTCGCTTTAGCACTTTTCTGTTTCTATCCTTCTGCACTCAAGTAGTAAACACCAGTGTCAAGGTCTCAGTTTTTAGTTGCTCTCCATGTTTGATATCTCTAGTAATGATAAATTGAGAAGCATCATTAGATGCCTCTTTCTATGCTGGGGTCCACTTGCAATGAGGCTGCAGCTCTGTAGTGCAGTTGCTTTAGTAGGTGGTGACTGGATTTTCATATCTGATACCTCCTGAGACCTGGCTCTTCACTGCTAGCAAGGAAAGTGAAGATACCCAGGGAACATGTTCTAGACAAATCCACTTTTACTCTGCTTTATTGTTAGTAGCATTTTATTACTTATGTATTTTAGCTGGTCTAATATTTCAGTTGCAATACAGAGTGTTTTATTTCAAGAAGTTGCTCTCTGTGGATTTTGGCTGAGATGATTTTCTCCTCTTTTGTGGTATGGCTGAGGATTTGGTTTATCAGTGACATATGATTTCCTGATAAACTGTCCTAGCCTGAAGCTGGATATCCCTTCCTCCTGGTCACTGAGTATGGGAATAAGGTGAGAGGATTCACCAGATTTTAATGAGAATGACCCTAACTGGAGAAAAGACTGTTCCTATTGATTTTTGCTGTTTGAGATGTTTTAGGGTAATATCTCTTCCCATTTTCCCCCAGAAGAAGTCTGCAGATGAAAAGGTGCGTGAGGAGAAAAGGAACATACAACTTGATTCACCATCACTTCAAATCTCACTAAGGCCTAGGCTGAGAATTTGCAGATGTGGCAGTTACCTGATTTTTCAAAAGTTACTAGTCTTGTTGCGAGTTAACTGTGATGCCACCAGCCTTTGTTGACTGCCTCACTGTGGAAGTCAGTGAAGCAGTGGGTAGGAGATGAGGAGGTCAATCCATCCCTCAACAGCTCAGACTCTCCACCCACTGGCAAAGGAGTGTGAAAATTGTTGTTTGAGATGGGTGACATTAGCTGTGCTCCCAGTCCTTTCACCAAGGCATACAAGAAGGAAACGGGTCTCTGTATGCCTCTGATTTGTGTTAATCTGCTGGCCTGTCAGAGGGGCCATTCGAGGTGTGAGCAGTTTTTGCTGTCCCCAGCAGCCTGCAGTGCAATGCAACTGCCCGTTTGCTAGCCCCTGTCATTAAATGGCACTGTTTGATTTAGTAGCATCTAATGCTTATCTTGATAACAAGGCACACAGGACAATAGAGAATTAAATTATCTGCAAACCCAGTGACCCACTTTCTATTTTAAATAGAGCAGAAGTGTTTAAAATATACAATTTGTTCATTTGCCTTGCAGAAAGATGTGTTGAGAAGAAATGGTTATGCTTTGCATAATACTTTTACAAGGAAAAGTTAATGTGATAAGACAAATTATATGTAGAACTGCAATGATAAAATAATTGATCTTCTGAAGATTATTTTAATTGTTGCTTTTTGTCTTTCATATGCAAATAGAGAATTGCTGGTCTTATAAACTATTTTACAGCTAAGAGGGGAGCTTGTTAGTTGCCTTGTTAGTAGCATTCAGAAAACTGTCATCTTCCCAGTGCAGGGAATATGTATAAGCAGGGTCTAGCAAAGATAACTCTATTATTGTGGTTTAGACTTCATATTCTTGCATAATTGAAATTCAGAGAAACAGCTATAATAGAAGGTACAATTTCAACCTTGCTGTAGAAACAAATGTATTTCTAATTTACCAGGTAGAGAGAGCCTGACCCTACAATAGAATATCACCTACCTTATCAACATGTTCACTATCCATGTCAATTTGTACAGCACATAATTACTATTGTTTTAAGTAGTTGCAGCTATCAGTGAGGGCCTTTGAACAAGGGGGAACATATTCAAAGACAATAACCTTTTCAGGAATTAATGGTGCTAATTTTTTTTAAATCCCTTTTCTTTTTCTGCTTATGCAAGTGTCTATCACTTTGACTAATATGCATCTATCACATGCTGGTTTAAATAACTCCTTTTTCCTTATTTTCTTGATGTATTAAAATGAAAGAGTTTAGCTAACAAAGCAAAATGGTGTTTTAGGAGAACTTTTCTACAAAGAGCCAAGTGTTACCTTAGTTGTCTCCTGTTTGTACAGTATTTCTTTTTCATCAGCTACTTTCTTGCTTCTTACTTTATGTAAGTAGACCATTTACAAATGAAAAAAGACAAGGCCCCTCCCCGCCCCGAATGGTGTAGCAGTTGTGTCTCCTCAACTCAGCTCCTACAAGGATTTATGGTATCTTTAATGCATGTACCTTGCCAGTCCAAGGCAGACCCCTCAGCAGTTGTACTGCAAGCCTCCAGGTTGAACTGACTAAGTTTACCCTTATCAATGTTAATATATATATATATATATATCTCAATTATTAATGATACCTAGATTGTGGTTTTTTAACAAAGAATAGGGAGGTTGAAGGTAGAAAGAAAAGAAAAGCTATTTTGTCTGTGTGTCTTGTCCTTAAACTGTACTGTAAGGCTGTTCCCAAAGGATGTAAAAATCCCCTTAGACTGCAGTGACTTTCTGCAATGACAGTTGAGTCATATTTTTGTCAGGGTTTATGGTGGCATTTCTTATGTCTAAGAACTATCATGCTAAATTTAAATTTATTCCTCCAAATAGTGAAGGGATTGTTGAGAACAGTCAGAAACCTTTGCTAAACTGATAACCATACTTTTCTTGTCTCAAATATAAAATACTAAACCTATTTTATTTTTGTTTGATTTTTAGAATGTCAATAAAATGTTGCTTATTGTTGAAACCGATGAAACCCATTTTTTTGTGTCTTGTACCTGGATTCCCTGGTGCAGATGGATTGAAATCAGAACCCAATCTTTACCTTGGCACTTGCCCATCTTCTCTCTCTGGTCACGTGTATTTATAAAACTTAGTCTCTTCACTGAACTATTAAAAGTACAAAGATGTAATTAAAGATATTAGGATACAAAGGATATAAAGTAAGGATATCAAATGTTAAAGGTGTTGAAGACATGTCTTAACATTTTTATGGTATTTATGACAGCATGTTCAACTCTGTCATATTTGTCTGATAAATGGCAATGACTTCCAGAGAGGAAGAGAACGCAGGGATTCAGGCAAACGTAGATATTCACACAGCAGTGTGAATCCTTGGTGAATTTAAACCTCATTTCCTCCAGGAAAAGACCAAGGATGGGCAATTTCTGCTTGTCAGTTAAACTGAGGAAAATCAATTATGAAGCCTAATATAGACCTTTTTCTTCAACATTAAGCCTGCCTATGATTTAACCTGAAATGGCTGAAAGTTGTAACTTATGGTTGTAATAGATGTACATGGTGTTTAGGGACATTAAAATGCATTTGTCTTTACTGGTTATTTTTCAGCCTGAGCTTATGCTCAGTAAAACATTCTGTCAAATCTCACTAATGCCACTGGTGTTTATCATTTGTAGTGTAGAAAGATGGAAACAGAAAAGATAAGATACTGCCTTTACTTAGTGATATTAAATGGCCAGAGGCTGATTAGTCTAATACAATTATCATTCTTCAAGTAACTCTTACCCATGAGTTAGTGTATTTAATAACAGATTCCTCATCTCCCAGGGGAGTGTCCCACACATTAGAAAGATAAAATGTACTGTGAAACTTGATAGTCTTAAACGTCCTTGTTGGTCTTTGCAGGAAAGAGCACTTGCTCAGGGTTCTGAGGCATTCATACTTACCAGCTCAGCAGATGAGATTTTGACATGATGAGACTTGGTTTTAGAAACCCAGCTGTGCCTAAAAAAGGAACTTGGCACCTATGTTTACGCTCCTGAGTCGTGCCTTTTTTTGCCTGAAGGAAAAAGCTAAATAGATCTCAAAAGGGAGGTACTAAAGGCAGCTGGCAGATATTTTGAAAAGCGCAGCATCCTAACTGTTGGATCCCTTCCTGGATTTGGGTCACAATTTATGTCCTACTGCTGTAAGACATAAATTCACACAGAGAGAGGAGTTACTATGTGTGCATATAGAACCAGTGGAAGTCTTTAATCTTAGGAACTATTAAGTTTTAGGGCCTTGTAGCAAGCTGTTCATTAAATACTTGCAAATTTGAGGTCTTTTTTCCCCATCTCTGATATTTAGTTCAATGACAGGTGGAAATAGAAATCTAAGGTATGTAACTTGTTAGCAGCCCTTTAGGGTCTCTGCTAACTGTGGGAAGGTGGGTAGTGTCATCTGCTGCCATGGCATGGCAGATTCCTGCACGCTTTTAAACTCAGCAATTCTGTAAAAGTCCTACTCCTTTTCCTTAAGGGTTTGGGCTTAGCTAGTCAAGGAGTCTTTTGCTTCAAAGGGTTAATATTGTTATACTTCTATCTCCCCTTAGAGAATAATTGCTGTCTAGTGTGGGTGAAGAGGCAAATGAGCAAAATATGGATGTCTTGGTCAGAGAACAGTGATTAGTTCCTCATTAAAGGGACAGAGAAAGACACTGTAACTATAGTAACCCACCTCATTGTAACCCACTTGGTTACAACAAGGATTTCAAGCTATTGTCACTTGTTTGTACAGCTCTTCCTCTAACTGAGGAGTCACATCATAAATGCTTGTCAAATATGCATACCTACATATATATATTTGGATATTCACACATGTACACAGACTCAGAGAAACTGAGTTTCCTTATGATTAGCAAGACAGATGGATATATCCATCCATATAAATACTCATCAGTGGTATTTTTAATAATTTTTTCTTGATGACTAATGGAAAAGAAATGCCATAATGACTCAGAAACCATGTTGCCATTTAAGAATACTTGTATCTGTGCATATATGTCCATTCTCTGAAGCCTTATATGTTTAATTTCAGCTGCTTCTTTCTAATAAAATACCATTAATATCTAAAATTTCAGTAAATGGAGTATGTCTGAGATATCCTGCTGCTTATATCAAAGCCAGTTTTTGATCTCTCTCAGGTCAACAATGCCATTAACCTGTTCCACTGTGCTCACTTCACACCTGGCTAACTGCATTAATGCATGATACTCCTTACCTACTTGGAACGAAATGACTAACATTTAGCCTAGTGATACGATCAAGCATAAATCAGAAAGATAAATCGCTGGCAAATGCTCTACCTTCTAAGAAGGTCATGGCAAGTTTTACAATATTCATCCTCCTCAATCTGGCCAAAATCTCCTGTCCTGTACTGAAATTCAAGGGCAAATGTGGGTTAAACCTAATGCCTTAGCAGGTATTTCCAAGTCCTATGTTTTATGGACTTTTAGCTAGAAATCCTGAGAGCTTCTAGTCAGCAGAACTGAACATCTTCGTTTTGAAACTGATGTTGTCAAATAAAAAGTCCTTCCATTTACTGGAGATAATGAAACCACTTCGATGTAATAATTGGGTCAGCATGAAGGCGACCAAATTTCAGCTGAAGTTTACCAAGAGAGATCACATTGCTAATTTCAGAGAGGGGGTGTTATAGCAACTGAAATACCAGAGAGGATCAAATACATTTCTACACAACTTCTTTTTACAACAGAGCTGTGTAAGCCCACCTGCCTCATCTTACTTTCATGCCTGTAACTTTGATCACTGAAATGTGGAGGGTTTATGAGTCAGGAAACCTATTCTGATACAGTGTGTTGTTGTTTTTTTTTTGTTTGTTTGTTTGTTTGGTTTGGTTTTGGTTTTGTGGTTTTTTTTTTCTTTTAAACTGATTCAGTGAAAAGTGTAGGTTTTATTTTGCTTAAACAGCTCCTGCGGGTTTTCTACCCATGTGGAGGCTTCATTTTCTGAGGTATCCAGGAAATTTAGGATATACAGACATTTGCACACCATAATAGATAATTGATACAGTGAACAGAGAGAAAAATGTGCACCTGTGAAGTCTGCCTCAGGCTCCTCATCACAGTGGGGTTCAGGTTGAGGTGTCCTTGATTTCCTGGAGTATCCTCTTGGGGACATTGCATAATTTCTTTCCCAGAACACTCCTTGCCTAGATGTACAAGAAATGGCAGCAGCTCTGAACCTGAGGGTGCTGAGAGGTGACAAATGAGGAGCCCTGCATTATCTGTCTTTGAAAACCACTTCACAAAACTTTATGGAAGAATGTATGTGGCCTGCAATTATTTCTTGTCAGGGTACATCAGAAACAACAAGAGAAACTCTCAAAACGTATTGCTTTAGGCTCTCACAGCCAGTGACATAGAAAAAAGGCATTTGCGACACAGTTCTAATTTGTTGTTCAGAATACAGTTGATTTGTAACCTGTCAAAATTAAAAAAAACCCACCTCATGTTTCTTTATATTTGCAGCACAGAATGTCAGTGTGAGCATCTCAATAGAGCTCTGGTTTTTTTGTCGCTCTATAGAAGCAGTGGCATTTTCAAGCACTTCATGACATACTACTAGCTGTGCCTTTTTTCTCTTTTACCTTTGAAATGAAACAATACTTTCTGGGGTGTTTCAGAACACACAACAGAAATTCCTTATTTTCTGCAATAGTTTTCGTAGAAAAATTAAGGGTATTTTCTTTTTCATAGTTCATGAATTTACTGATTCACTTCCTCCCCTTCCAGACCTCTCAATGGACAAGTAAACACCTCTTACTCCAGCTGAGGTCATGTTTAGTGTCTTTTTCTCAGTGCATATGAAAGGATAGAGTGAAATTCCTTTTCTGTACCATATTTTGGGGTAGCTTGAAGTTTGTCATATCCCACCTGATGACAAAAACTGTTATATATTTGTGCAAATTAGTCTTTGGAAACTGGGAATCAGAGTAGCATTTATTATGATTATGTGCATGCAAAAAATGAACACTTGGAGCAGAGTTATGGAATCAGGTAGTCAAGCCTGCCATTTATAGGTACATCTCTGGAGCTGAAAGGAGGTATACTCCTTTTTTCCATTAAAAATTGAATTCTACTGAATTTCAAACCTAGTTTTACTGTCTATATTCTGCAATGTAATTAGACTTACAGATTGTAATACAACTTTTCCTGCCAGTTGCAGGGAATGATGGGGCAAGAAACAGAAACATCCTGCAGATGATGAGATACTTCCAGACTGGTGTTACCAGAGAATTTTGGCTTTTCAGATCATAGGTTGGTTTATATGACACTCAGCCTTCTGGGAAAAAATGGGGTCCCATCTGTCTGAAAGGGGAAAAAGTGTCTTAGTTCAGGAGTTAGCAGGGCTCCTTGAGAGACGTTTAAACTAGATTTTAATTGACCTGGAGACAAGGAGGCTTAGGGGGGAACCTTATCACTTTACAACTACCTGAGAGGAGATTGTAGCCAGGTGGCAGTTGGTCTTACCTGCCAGGGAATAAATAACAGGATGAGAAGAAATGTTGCAACCAGGGGAGGTTTGGATTAGATATTAGGAATTTTTATTTTTTTATTTTTTCATGGAAAGGGTTATAAAGCCACTATCTCTCTAAGTATTAAAAAAATGTGTGGATATGGCACTTGGAGACACGGGTTAATAGTGAACATGGTGGTGTTATTAGGTTAATGGTTGGACTTGATGATCTTAAAGGCCTTTTCCAACCTTATCAATTCTGTGATTCTATTCTATGATTCTAACTTGCTATTTATATAACAAAATAACCTTTAGAAATAAAGTCCTTAATTTTGTTTCTCAGTTTCATTTTGCATGATTTATTTTTTATTGTTTCAGGTTGTGGTTTTTTTGTTACTGTTGTTTTGTTTGTTTGTTTTGTTCTGTTTTGTTTTTGCTAGGCATGGTCCCCAGCTACATGCTTGCACTGTGAACTCTTTGTTCATTGTCAGACTAAACAACATAGGGTGTGCATGTTGAGACAGATAGAAGATATGAGGTTTGTCCTTGGTCCTGGTACAGTCAGGCTCTCAAGCTGACACTACTCAATATAAGATTCACTTCAAGATATACAGAGTGACAGACTTCAGTTATATGATTCACACTGCGACATACGCACACAGGTGCTTGCATCTTGAGACCTGTAAAAGTCTGACTCGAGGAGTATTCAGAAAGCGGAAGGATGATGGATGGATGGATGGATGGATGGATGGATGGATGGATGGATGGATGGATGGATGGATGGATGGATGGATGGACTGGTGAGGAAATGAACACAGAAAGCATCCATAAACTGAGTGAATGAAAGCTAATGCTGTGCTGACTGGGCCAATCCTGCCTGACACCTGAACACCAGTGGGAAGTGCGAGTTTTGACATTGCTGCTGCACAAACCAGACGTAAATGTTGGAGGCTCTATCTCTGGTCTCTCCTAAAGAAAAGTCAGTTTGGAAAGTCATTAATGATTTTATCACTTAAGAGTATTTTAAACCATGTACATAATGTTACTATACTTCTGAGACATACACCATCTCTGAGTAATGTATAACATCAACCACTGACTGATATTTTTGTAGAGGATTAATAATGTGCAGAGACAATGTCACCTTTTGGACAGTGTACTGTATTTCATTCAGGTTAATAATGATTACAAGTAATTAGTCTTGGTAGCCTATGTAAAACAAACTGGTTGTCTCAATTTCCAAAGGATATGTGGCACAATAAAAGAGAAAATAGGAGACTAATGCTTTTCACAGTAGTACCTTAAAACCTTGATCCAGATTTCTCTAGCTTATATGCTTCATTCAGCAGGATATATAAAAAAGATTACTAGTCCTTGGTTTAACTTGGGACAAGCACAATTCGGCCTCTAGTCCTTTAACCCCAACCCCTTCTTTCAATACTCTTTCAAAAAGCAATGTTAGCTCTTAAGTAACCATCACTTTCAGATGGGAACAAGAACCTAATGGAGTCTAGTAAAATACCATTCAGGAGTCCCATTTTTGACACTGCAGATATAACTGTCTAGATCTTGAGGTGAATCTTAGCAGTAACTCTTTACCAGAGTTATTTATCCAGACTTGTTTTCGAGTATATTTAATGTTCGTTTGTGATTCTTTGTGACTATTCCTCAAATCAGGACATCTTGTCTTTGCTTTACTCTCCTTTTACTTCACTGGTTGGAGAATGTGAGCAGTTATGAAATGTTCCAGTTTTGGTCAGAATACTGGAAGGTATTTTGAGCCTCAGATGGTATTTGTGGTCCATTTACCCCACCAGGGTGCTGCTCTGTTTGCAGTCACTGCAGCTCAGTCACATTCCCCACCCGCAAGTGACCTCTACCACCCTCACCAGTTCTTTGCCAAGTGGGAGGCAGCACCATTCACAACACAGAAACCCAAATGCTGAGCTGTGCACTTCCACAATGCTTTTAGTATTAACTTTTTACTCTTCCTTCCTGAAAAATAGTACAACTTTTCAGCCCACCCAACATTTTCTACTGAACAGGACAAAAGGGTAGAAATCTCAAAGATATGAAACTGGACCTAGTTTTGTAGGTGGCTGGTGAGAAGCAAGAAATTCAGTTGTGTCTCTGGCAGAAAGTCTGGAGCTCAGAAGTTCCAAACTTGTTCTTTCTCTTTGGCTTACTGATCTCCCACTACAATGTGAGATAGCTCAGAAGTCATATAAGCATGGGCTACTTCTTTCTCCATATATAGAGAAGGACAGATTTCATGAGTTTTCCTGCTCGGTAATGATTTGTTCTCCACGTGCAACTTTTCATATTAAACCACTAACTTCTTGGCAAGGTGTAATCCAAAGTGAATTTTCTGATAACTTTTTTCCTGAAGTCATGGAAATGTTCTGCTCAGATCGGCGTAACAATGAACAAGTATTAGCACTGACAAAGCAGTGTTGGGGGGAGTCTTGAGAAACGTGGATTTCACAGCATGAAATCAAAATATGCTAGGGGAAGAAAATGCATTCACATCTGAAAAGAGGCTACAATGGAACAAAATCAAATTTACATAGAAGTTTTGAAGATTCAGAACTGGGATGTGCCTATTTTGGAGGAGAAAATAAAATTAAGAAGTTTCATGTAAGACACTATAAACGTGGCAGAGGTTTATTAAAGAACTGCTTTACAGAAAGATGCTCTTGGGTTTTAGTAGCATAACTATTGAGGCTGTAGGCCACAAGGCTATAACAATAATGGAACACTGGATTATACAGGAAGATTCCTAACCCTTCCTAACCAGATAGCAGTAAATACTGCAGTATTAAATTATCTGATGCATAGAATATATATATAAATATTAAATAATACTTCTGATGCATATAATGTGCAAATGCATGTCTTAAAGAAAACCAGAAGGTTCCCTGGACTTGGGGGGTCCTATAGTCTCCTACATTTCTGTACATAATCATGACACATTATAAGAAGTATGAAACGCATGCACACGGAGTTCATGTCATTCCCTTGCTTATAAGTGGCTCAGGAACCTCTTTTTCTGTGGTTAGAAATGCAGGCATGCCAATCCTATTTTCTACTCCCAAACTGTGCTAAAATGGTCATGGTTTTACTTTATATAATTGCACTATAGTGTCATGTTAAACTTGTTTAACTAAATCAGTTGCATTCTTAGTAATACAAGTTCAAAGTGATAATAGAGGGTGGTAATGATACTTCCTCATTGATTATAACTTCTAGACTGTTAAAGTAAGCCTGGTCAGTAATGCAATGATGAAGTGCAATATTGTTTCTCTCACCATATATAGCTGCAAATGTTACCTATGACTGATGACAGCTGTAGGCTATGACTAGACTACAACGGCTGCATCCACGCCTGATGAAAACAGAGCTTCTCACAATAAGTCTGTGCTTCAGTATCCCTTAGTCTCCATAACATGTGCTTGTGCGTCCTTCATTTGCCTTCATCAGCGCAGCAAGCTGCTTACTCTCTGTTCCAGTTTGATTTAAAGCACGATACATAGAGTGAGTCATTGCAGGAGTGAAGATTATTTCCAGTAGAGGAGAAATTAATATATTAGTGGTTCAGAGCTTTACTGTAATTTGTTTGTGGAAAGTAAAAGCCCTATAAGAATTCTAAATAACCAACAGCCGAAAAAACCAGGGGTTAAATGGTGCTTGCAGTTCTTGTTCTGAGGTGTTCTGTATCACACCCCCTTCTACATGCAATACAGCTTAGATTGCCTTAAAAAGATTATCTGGAAAGCATCGCTAATTTTCTCTTTTTCTCATGGGTGTTGTCTAGTACTGCAACAATCACAGGGCCTGAAAGATGTGTATTTGTTAATAACAGCTTAATGAGCTAGTCTCAGAAAATTAATTAGGTCAGTCTTCTGGGTTAAAGCCATTATTTTTAAAACAAACAAAACCCACTGATAAACCTTTTTCTTGGGTTTCTTTGGGTAGATGTTAAATGATGTCAAGTTCAGTGCTGCGTTCTTTTGCTGATGACAGCATTAGATCAAGCAGGACACTAACAATTACAAACTAAGAGAGGCAAGAAATTGGATGACCGAAAGTTTGCAAGTGTAATTAAACTGAGCCCTGTGGCTAACAAGAAAATTGTGATAAATGAAGCAACAAATTGTGTCCTCTACTCTTCAACATCATTTTTAGGAAAAAACTGTTATGAAAATGTTCTGTTCACACTTGCAAAGCTTGGCAGCCATTATCATAATGAACAGGGCTGAGACTTGAGATGGGCAAATTGACTACGGAAAAATAAAAGAGACAGTCAGTAATTATCCTTATCTGTCTCTCATCAAAATAAAATTATCTTTCACTACTAATCTGTTAATGACTTCAGCCTTTATCTGTAGCCCAGTAGCTTGTGATTCTTCTGCTGGAACCTGACCAGCAAGTGATTATGCAAGTTGGTATTTTCTTTTTGAAATCTTATGAAAGCTAATCAAGGAATTACAGTCTTAGTAATTCTTAGTTTGATTGTTAGGTGGTGTACTTGAATTATACTATGTCTATCATGCTAAAATTCATAGCAGTAATATGTTGAATAATAGAGTTCTGAGCATTAGGCTTGTTGGTATTGTCAGCAGCGAGCTATAGAGAAGAGGAGCCACCGTATTCATTCAGGCTTTGTGAAAGTGAGCTCTAACTGAAGAAAACACAGGGATGATTTTTAGGCTTGCTGTTTCGGTAGCTTATTTGTGGTGCCATGTCCCTCACCCTTAAATAACAACAACAACTGTTTAATGTCAGTCCCTGTGCCTCCTGCTCTGCCCCTGCCAGGCCCTGAGCCCCAGGACCTCTGTCTGAGCCCGTGGGCACAGCTCTGCTCTCCCATTCACCTGAGGTGAGCAATGATACCTGGCTGCTCAGGTCGGGCCCTCAGAAAGCATTTCCATCTCTCCACACTTCTCTTGGTATTTCTGATTTTGTTTGCTGAGCTATCCCTCCTATCTCACAGCTGCCCTGTTTCTGCTCCAAAGTGTCTGGAAGTCTCCCTTGCGTATCTGAGTGTGTTCACTATGCTGAAAATCTGAATGCAATATTTTACCTTCTTAGGAATGAGTCTTGATCTGTTCCTGTTATCAGACAATGAAAATCTGTGTGGTCTTGATGCTACAGTTTTCTGACAAAAACAACATGAAAGTATTTTCATCTCCTTTCTTCTTTGCTAAAAGCATCTAAGTGCATTTTATCTGAAAATATTCTAGTGTATAACTACCAAGACAATCAATTCCCACAAGAAAGTTCTTAAATATGAGTGATTAATGACTAGAGGCACTGATGTGTTTTAATTATTTATTTTGTAAGTAATAGGATTTACTTGTAAAAGTGGCAAGAGTAACACAGAATTTATTATAAACCTCAAGGCTCTATTAATCAGAAAAATTTATTTGCTTTAGAGATAAATACATTCTTTTTATGTCTGTTTTATACATGTGACAAAATAAATGATGATATAGGTAACAGAATTTTTATGTTCAGCTTAGATTGCTTGTATCATCATATTCACAGAGTTTTTTAGTGAGGGATAATGCATATAGTATAATATTTTCCCTAACCACAATCTCTCTAGCACGGCTCCCTGCAATGATCTTTCTGAGAAAAGACATAAAAAATAAAACATTAAAACTGTTTTAGAAGGTGGTCATTGCCACCATGAACTGGCCTGGCAAGACATCTTCCTTGCCAAATTGGCCATTAAAAAAGTTAAAGCTGTTATTTCTTGCCAGATTTCCTTGATCCTCTGGAATTCCTCCAGAAATTTTCAGGAGAAATTCCTGAAAATCTGCAGTGACAACATTCTGTAACCACAGGATAATTCCTGTTTCTCTTTAATACACTTGAGACTTTTGCTAGTCAGGCATGTGCTGTTATTGATTTAGTTCATCCCTTCTACCCTGGCTGACAGTTTCCTATTTTCCCCTTCCCCTCCTTACGGAATCTGTAGTGGCTCAGGAAAAACAAACAAACAAAAACATTTTCTGGGTGAAACACATTAGAGGATGTGGATAAACAGAAAATCTGCCTGGCAATGAAAAGTAAGAGGTCATGATTTTTAGTGGAGTTGAAGGATCATTTGACTGTGGGGGACTACAGTGAATCTGCAGACCTTTTGGCAGAGCAAGAAGAAATTGGCCTTGACGAGATAATTGCGTACCAATAGAAGTTACAGCCCTGAGCTAGAGAGTGGTAAACAACTTGCAAGTGCTGTGAGAACTCAGAAAACTACAAGATAAGAAATAACAAGATGAATGAGTCAGGAGAGAGACAGAAAGTTGCCACTGTGGCCAAAGAGTGATTGCTTGTATGTAATAAGCACCAATAATGTTAATGCACATACACTTAGGTGTGATATATAAAGTAGTTGTGCTAAAAATAAATGGGATCTACACTTTGCTTTCTTGGATATCTTGTCGTGTGTCAGTCCAAACCATGACATTTGATCATAGCTGATGCATACCTGTGTTGGAAAGAAGTATCAGTCAGCAGAAAAACTAAGAAAAGGCAGGAGGTTAAATCTGAAAATGAGCAAAACTTGTATTTGAAATGAAGTCAATGAGCTTGTTTCTGGCACAATGGCTGCAGTTCAAAGAGATATGATAGGCTCCACAGCAGCTACTAGGTGACATACAGTGGCCTATTTATGCTACTATATGTCACTTCAGAGGCTTATAACAACCTGAGTGTGAAATTTTATTGAAATTAAGAAATAACACCGTAAGTTCCTGAATTGAGCACTTAATGTTGTTTTATGCTACGTTTGTGCTGTTCTGTGGATAAACAAATGCTGAAATTATGCTATATTTTACCATATAACAATTGCTGAACTCTTCAAAAATAGAGCAGTCTATGAAATAAAACCATTTCTGTCATACTTGTGCTTTGTTTTCCTTAAACATTTTGATGGTGCAATTTATCTGCTGAGTGTCAATGTCCATGAAAAAAAAAAATCTGTTTGCTAATCTCGTTAGTTCTAGGGTTTAATGTGATGTTGATAATCATGCCCACAACTTGTATAGATTTAGCAAAGGCGTGAATCACAGCACAATTATATCTTAGTGAATCGAGAAATTTGTAAGCGAGCCAAAGTACTTAGCAGTTCCTGCTGTAAAAGTAGTATAAAAATATGGTACAGTGTTTCCAGATGCAATTCTATTACAAGCTGCACCTAGGGCACTCCCGGGGAAATTGTCATATTTCTCTGTGAAAGCATAGAAGAAGCTGTTAATGCAAGGGTGGTCATAGTAGCCACGAAGTAGTTTAGATTGAGGCAAGAGCAATAACAGTGTCATTGTTAAATACAGAAATCCAGGAAATTCTAATTTAAAAATCACGTGTGGTGATGCACATTCATAAATTTGAAGTATAATTAATTTATTTTTTTAAAATTAGCATTTGAAGGGTGCTTTGTCCAGATTGCATAGTAATTAATGATTGTCCCATCTCACTACTGCCTGGCTTTTTACTGCTGAAAGATTTACTTCTTTCAAGGACTGGCAGTATCCTGGGAGCTTGTGGGGACCAGTTTCCTGTTGGAGGGAAAGGCCTGGCAGAGGAGGGCTGGTGATGCGCTGTTATATAATTTACTTTTTCCGCAAAAAGTGCAAGTAAACATTCAGATGAGGGACTTTTTAAAAAAACTTGCTAACTGCTAAGACAGATTGGATAGTTAAAGATTCCTTAAATTGTCTTAATCAAAATCAATTTTCACCTGATTTTTGAGTAATGTTTTCATATTAGAATTTAGGTTTTGAAGTGTAATTGCTGTGTCATATGCTAAAAAGTTTAAATGCTCTTTTTCTACCACTCCAAATTCCTCATATCAGAATATTGTAGGAAACAAGCTCTAAGAACTTGTGGAGGCTGTCTAGTCTGGCACAACCGAAATAATTTGGCCAGTCCTTTACATCTAAGTGATGAGTTCACCTCTGGCTTTCCAGATTAAAGAGGGAAATGGAGTTTGCCCTGTGCCTTGGTTGGCATTGCAGAGGCCTGTGCCTGTGGCTTCCTGTCCTAGTTACAGTGGCTGGGACCAGTTTATCACTATGTGGGTGGCACTGGAACTGTGGATTCCATACCCTCTCTGCCATTTATCATGAACTGTTAACGATGCATTGTTTGCAACAGCTGCCCAGGACACACCTGGCACCTCAAGCTATGGACTGTGTGCATGGGAAAAAACAGAGATAAGAAGGTTCCCTGTTTTCACACCAATGATTCAGGTGTGATAACTCCCCTCCAGGAGTCATTAACACCTTCACATCCAACCTGAGGGGTCATGTCTGCTAATGGGCCATCAAGTAGAACAAGAAAGCCTGTGACCTACTGAGTAAATTGCCCATTGTGAAAACCCTCACCCTGGGGAAGGTCCTGGACGTTCCTATCTGAACCCAAGCATGTATAAGGGTCTGGGGACTTGGGGCACTCACTCACTCACTCATCCAATCGAGAGGAGGACCAGAACCTCAACAGGACTGCAACTGCCACTCTCAACCAGACTGTGATCACCAACCTTTTCAGAAGGAAAACAGGTTTTCCTTTTCTTTTTGCTTTGGACTCAGGGGGACCACGTGGTGCTCAGTACAGGGGCTGGCAAGCACCATTCTCTTTGTGGCTTAGGGGGCTGGGTTGTACAACTGGGTTTTGTGGGCTAAAACCAATTTTCCTTTGTATCAGTGTATCTATTGTAACCTTTTTATTAAATAGTAGTTCTGACTTCTATTTTGAGTTGGGTTAATTTCTCCCGCCAGTTTACTTTTAAACCAGCACACTTCCAGAGTGCAGCAGAGAAACTCTGATGCAGCCAATTTCTCTGCTCCAAGCAGGATCGATTATGTATAAATAGTTCCTGAGAGATATTTGTGTGATATGCTCTCAAAAACTGCTCGTGATGGAGATTTCTCTACTACTATTAGGAAAATTATCACAGTGCTTAAGGCTAGAAATACATCTCTCTTCATCTCTACTAGCCCAAATCCTCCAGGTGCAATATAAGTCTGTTATTCCTTGATCTTTGTGCAATGGACAGAGAAAACAGATGAATCTACTCTCCTTACAAGAAGTTTTTGCATATCAGAAGACTGCTCAGTCTCCCTCTGGCTTTCTCCTCTTCAAACTAAGTAGGTGGAATTAATTCAACCCTTCCCTATAGGTCCTTTTGTCATCATCAGCATGGCTGGGCTTCATGAACGAAGCTTTTGGAAGGGCTCTACCCACGCTTGCTGCAAGCGCGCTGATGGCTAAAGAGGCCGATGCGAGATAGGCAAGTCCGGTTGCAAAAAGCACAGCAGAAAGTCTCCATAGGTGGTATTGGTGAGGCACAGTTCTTTCTGTGTTGTCTTTTCTCCTCGAGACTGTGAGGTCCTTTTCTAGCCCTCTGATTATTTTTCTTGTCCTCCTCTAGATTCTCTCCAGCTGATCCATGGATTTCCTGAAACAGATACTCTGTGGGAAACAGCGCGGCTGATGCAGGAACAGTGATGAACAGAAAGGTT
Organism: Grallaria varia; assembly: GCA_013396735.1. NCBI lineage: Eukaryota > Metazoa > Chordata > Aves > Passeriformes > Formicariidae > Grallaria > Grallaria varia. The sequence goes on from VWZG01012281.1 coordinate 423,152, forward strand.
GGTTGCCTTTTCTTTGACCCTTTTTTTATATATACACATCCAGGCACAAAGACAGCTCTTCAAGATGGACACTGTTGGATACTATTAAGTTAATCATCTTCTCTCTTGTGTTTGGGCAGCTGATCCCATCAAAGCACAAATATAAAATGCTTTTTCCCCCCTATACACAATCATTTTAAATATTTGTTGAGATTGATTTTGAATTCTCAATTGATCAAAAAGAAGTGCTCAAACTTCAATAAAATCAAGCTGGAAAATGTCAGTCTGTTATACCTGTTGAGTTAATATACACTCTGCCTTCCCATATGTTTACAGATCAAGTAGTCTAAAGAAGTGATGGATGCATACCATAATTGTCGTGAAAGCAACAACTATGGCATTGCTAACCACCTTTATCATAGAGTCAATTAGGCTAGAAAAGACCATTAAATCATTGAGTAAACCTAACACTGCCAAGTCCTGTACAGTTGCTCATGCACAACTCTGGTATTAGAGAGGTTTTAATATAAAGGGCTTTTTCCAACTAATCTTCCAGATCCTAAATGTTGAAATGTACGAAGAAACCAGAGAGGGCCAAAATATTTGAATAATCTGGACCAAACTCTGTCATCCTTTTTCATACAAATCTTCAACTGTATGTTAGTAAAGTAACTTCTAAATGAGTCACATGTGACCTTTTTCTTGCTCTTGTCTCTGAACTATTATTTTACTTTGACTATTTGATAAAACTTTCAGCAGAGCCATATTTTGCCTGTCACTTTCTCTTTATGAATGTTCTTTCTTTACTTCCTTGAGTTTCCTGCTCTGTTTACTTCTGTCTCTATAATTCATTACAATCTTTCTGACATTCTTTCAAATTTCACGAAGCATCAGCATATTTTCTCTCTTTTGTTCAGTGACAGTTTGTCTGCAGCTGAAATCAGATTATGTCTCTTCATTGCTGGCAATATTTCTGTGACATTAATCTCTGTTGTCACTGTTTCTTTGCAGGTAGGCCACTGATAGGAGCAGTGTAATAAGCTGCCACCATGAGGCATTAGCTAGGATATAATACAATAATGTTGATGTTGCAAACAATATTCATTGCATGATGAATCAGAGAAATCTAGAGGCTTTTCCAAAACTGTAAGTCGTATCCCGTATGCATTGTAGTTTTTTTGTTGTATACAATGATAAACAGAATAATTCTTTAATAGTGTTAGGGTGGCTGTGGATTCTTTTTTTTTTTTTTTTTCTTAAGCTAAGATGGCATCAGTATTTTCCCTTCCTTTGTTTCATAAGAGCTTTCTGGAAGTGGAGCTTCTGTGTGTATTTAAGTTTGCAGAAAAATTTACCCCCTTCTCACCTACGCTATGTGCACTACCTGTAAAAGAAGCAAATAAAAATTTATGGGAGTAGAATGGCTGCAGCAGTAGCTTGGAGCTGTCTAAGGACAGATTAATTATGGTTTAGTACCTCAGACCACTTTGTAACTAGACTTTTTAATTTTCAGCACTGAATTTGCAGTTCAACAGAGTATGTGCACCTCATAGACATATCTTACCAGCGTACATGGTGCGTACAGTGTGTATAAAGCATCTACATACTACTAAATGTAGTTGTAAAGATGGAGTCTTTAAAAGGCTTCTCTTTTTGCTGGCGTCCTGAGCAGCCTTGCTGCTGATGTGACTGAGCACTAGTGTACCGACCACACTTTGAAGCCTCTGTAGGATCCTCAGGTCACTCCACCGTCTGACAGAAGTGCCCTTGCAGGCATGCACTCTAACTGCCCAAAGAATTCCATGGAATCAAAACAAGCCTGGAGTCCTATTAGTTCATATTAGTTGTTATGTTGGTAGGCTTTTTACCCCAATCATCCAGCATTTATTTTAATTGTAAAATACACTAAAAGGTAAGGAGGTGGGAAATAGGCAGAAGTACTTTCCTGGCTCTGCAGGGTTCCTGAAAGAATAGCTCTGAGAGGTGTGAACGTTTGCTAGTGTTGAACATTTTCTTAACTCTCTGTTTTAATTGTTATGATGCATTCAATGCCTCTATTCAATCTTCCAGGCAGAGCATGCAAAAAAGGTAATGGATAACCTATACAAATTACAGCAAATAGTACCTAAATTGGATATTAGAAGGAATAGACCCTGGTTTGTTGGCAGGGTATAACCTTTTTTTTTTTTTTTTTTCACAAATCTAATGACTTGTTTGATAACACAACTCTGAAAGAAAGGCTGTAATTCTAATGAAATAACAAAGGCATAAATTGTGTAAAATAGAAGTGTAATACTAACACGTAAAGCAGAAACACTTGCCATTGTTTAGTTCTTTAAATTCTTCCAAAGATGTCATAACCCGTCAGACTGTGGCCATTTGTCTGATTTGAAAATCTTTCCTTTCAACAAAAAGTGAAATGTTTCCATGGAGATCAGCCAGAGATAGCCAAATGACGAACTTCTTGGCTGTACTTTCAGTTTGGTTTCTATGGTTTCCAGACAAGGAGGGGGGAAAGTGAAGTCACTGAGGTTCTTCTTTCTCTCTTTCTTTCTCTCTCTCTTTTTCTCTCTCTCTCTCTCTCTCTTTTCTTCCTCCCTTCCTCCTTTCTTCTCCTCTCTTCCTTTCCATTTCTGCCTTTTACTTGTTTTTCTGCATGCAAAAGGTTATTGTAAACCAAGTGTTCGAGTTTAAGCAATGTAGGCCCACAACAAGCACAGGTAATTTTTGTCATTTTGGTCCTTGAAAAACTTTATATGGGTCAATTATACTACATCTGTCTTTATTCCAGGACAAAGAAATAAAGACAAGGAGATGAGACTTTCTTAGCATTATGAGTGAAGTTAGAATGAAAATAAGTGTATAATGACGAGAATTACCTTGACTGTACACTACACAATGAGAAAATTGTAACAGGATTGACAGCAAACACTTCTTTTTAAAGGATACAAAAGCTAACAATAAAATACTGCATCTTGGAAATATCTAAAGGTCTTTAGAATAGGTTATGCTGCACATCTCTCTAGTAATACTAAACTGAATGGAAAAATTTAGATATTACAGTAATAAGCAGGGCACCCCATGGATTTATACACCCTCTCAATAGAACCCCATAAGGCAAAAAAAAGCTGTCATCTCAGTTCTTATCTTTCCTCTCACCCAGCACCTTAAAGTTGTTTTTTTTTTCAAAAAGTATCACATGGTTGTTTGGAACTGGTAAATAAATCCTTTTCATGCTGCTTCACTGAATGTTACAAAGATCATATTCCTTCCTCAGAGATTTAAAGTGTGTTTTCTTTGCCATAATGCTTCACTGTTTCTACCTTTTTCCTTTCCCAAGAATTGTAGGGTGTTAATATACTTTTTTTTTGTTTGTGAATAAATCAGATGCAAACTTACTTCTGCTTCCTATCAATTTTTTTCCGATTTTTTTTGGTATATTCAGAAATAAAATCTCTTTTTTATAAAAGCTTTGAAAAGCATTTGAAATCTCTGCATAAAACCGATGGTTTGTACCAGCAGAATAAGAGGAAGAGACCAAGAGGTGTTACCAGCCTGATCCACCGTAACTTAGCGAAGGAGGACTACAATACCTGGAACATGTGTGGGGCAATGGAAGGTGACAGGTACTGCTCATTACCCACCAGTTGAATCCTGGGCACAGTGCTCACCCTTCTGCTGGTGAAATGAGATGAAGAGATGGGAACAGGCCTTGTAAAAACGGCATAGGGAAAGGTCATCCCTTCCACTTATGGAAGTCTTTCCTGAAATTGTCCTGTGTATGACTACAAGACTGCAAATGGCAGCAAGAAGATAAAACAAGTAGTGGGAATCTGGCATAACATTTATCTCAAATACCCTTGGGTGAGATGCAGTTTGCAGAAGTGTTACCAGGGGAATCTTACTGAATGAAATTGGTCTGTGTGGATGAGATCTGATTAATACAAACATCTAAAACATGAATTCATCCTTCACTTCAAGATCGCTGTATGAGTGGAATGTTTTAGGTAACTAAATTTAATATTTATGTCAATTAAGTAATAATAAAAGTAGTTCACTGATGCTTACCTACAAAGCATAGCAGAACAGAGTTTGCAGCTATGTAATGATTTTTAATTGTGTGCAATACACTAAAGCAGAACTTGTTACTGGCTTGCTGAATTGTGTCTTAACCCATGTATAAAAGATTCTCCATGATGAAAAATATTTTCCTGGAGGGTATAGACTGCATGTTGTTGAATGGTTTAGCTTTCAGTGAAAACTTTGTGCATTGTGTTAATCATTGCCATTACTCTGCTTTCCTGTTAAGAATCATAGACCATTTTCCTAGTCTTTCTCATCAAGTATTAGTAGAGATATGGCCAATGTACCAGATGCATTTAATAGCAAAATTCTTCCCTTCTACAGTGTGCTCCTGTTTCTGTTGTCTGGATGCATCTCATGACTGTATCCTTTCTTTGCATCTGGGAAGAGGTCACAGAGCCAAAATGTGATGTTAGTCAGAAGTTGCTCTCATTTCACAGAATTACAGCAATGCTAAGGTTGGAAAAGATCTTTAAGATCATCCAGTCCAACTGTAAACCTCACATTGTGAAGTCCTCCACTAAATTATGTCCCTAAGTGCCACATCTATCCATCCTTTCAGTTGGTTGTAGACAGTGATGAGGTCCCACCTGAGCCTTCTTTTCTCTAGGCTAAAGAGCCCTAGCTTCCTCAGCTGCTCCTCACAAGACTTGCGCTCCAGACCCTTCATCAACTTCATTGCCCCTCTCTGGACACGTTCCAGCACCTCAGTGTCTTTCTTGTTGTGAGGGGCCCTAAACTGAGCATAGGATTTGAGGTGCAGTCTCACCATTGCCAAGGATAGCGGAACAGTCTCCACCCTATTTCTGCTGGCCACACTATTTCTGATACAAGCCAGGATGCCATTGGCCTTCCTGGCCACCTGGGCACACTGCTGGCTCAAGTTTAGCCACAGCTAAGTCAGCCAGCACCCCCAGGTCCTTTTCCACTGGGGCAGATTTCCAGGTCTCTGCAGCGGTTTCTCTGCTGTGACCAGTCCTGTATCTGTTGTGAGAAAAGCAATGCTTCTTTTTAACATATGCCAGATGTGCATTTTGCAACATCCATGACCTGCAAGGATAAATACAGCAGCTAGCTGTTCTGACTGCTCCTCCACATCACAGTCCCATGACTGATGCTGCCACACAGCAAGGATGTGACTGTACTTTGACTGGGTAGTGGATGTGCAAATAAACGTGACAAGAGAGGGGGATGCAGCTTCCAGTGCAGCAGAAATAGATCTATGGCCACCCTCTGGCTGCAAGTGTAGGTGCCACTTCCCTCCTCTGCACAATTTTGATAAGTAGAAATAGAATTGCATACCATAAATTATCTTCAACAATCCATATTTCCTCAGCCACACCTTTTTGCAGTGGTTTCTGTTGCTTAGAAAAGGAGATTAAATTAACAAGCATGAGGGTTTTTACCTCTGCTTGGAGCCCTTGGGTATATCTGCTTATCATCAAAACTTCACAGGAAAACTGTTGGTTTTCACTCTTCTGAGGAAATCTTTCCCACTTAAGCTCCTGATTCTGCTTTGCCTCTTTGTATCTTGGCAGGAAGTGCTCCCCAACCTGAAGCTTTGCTAAACATGCTTGGAATGCCTGCAAAAATGCTTGTTGAGTGTTACTCTGTCAGTAGTAAAAACAAGGAAAGACTTCTGCGGTAAACCTGAATCTTCAGCTTTTGCGTAGAAGACTGGAAACAGAAAACTGCAAGAAAACAAGCCTGATGCCATCTAGACAAAATGTAAAGACAAGGTGATGTTAACTACATGATTCTGCTTAATATCTCCAAAGGAATTCTGAGAGAGAGGTTGTGGTCAACAAAGTCAGAAGAGCTCATAAATCTGGTGGATGAAAGAGGCTTCAGTCTGTGGTGAAGGTAGGTTTTCCCCAAAGACAATGTGACTTTCTGAATTCCCAGCAACAAAACTTCCTGATCGAAGAGAGAAAGAGGCAAAAAAACCCCCCAAAACCAAATCAAAAAGAAAAACAAACAGATTTCTTAAACATGCTGGGACATCTGGGTGATGTGCTGAGGCACTCCTAGCCTGCCCTGTACATGTATTCCCCAACCTTGACTACAAAATGGCAGATCCCTCCACTAATCCAGCCGTCTCTCTCCAGCTCAACTTATATCTCTTAACAATCATAGTATGACACTGTTTATAAGAAGCCAGAATTTAACATAGTTTTGGCTCCATTGGCACTCATAGCTCTTTGCTGTGGACATGCAGGAGGCTGAGGGAACTGTACACGGTACACAGATGTTAATGGCACTATCCCTGTTGCTGACATTAGGGCTGATTTTAAGCATCCAGAAATGATACTTTAGACTTTGCATTTGAACTCAGTCACTATCTGTGTAAGAAACTGATAATTGCTCCAGAACTTGTCAGACCTTAAGCAAAAGTAATAGGTCTGCTTCTGAAAAGAATAGCAAAATATTTGTTTTGTTTTGTTTTTTAGAATCACTTTTTAAAAGGATATAGCATGATGCAGGAAGTTAAAGGTCTTAAGGTCAACGCTCTAACTCCTTTTAATGTTGAAATTGAACAATTAAATTCAAGATTCTTAGAAGATTTGTCTGAATGCTTTGAAGAAGGTTTATTTTCCTTTTTTTTACAGTGTATTGCCTATTCAGGTTATTATATAGAAAGATCCATTGCGTGAAAAAAATTAATGATCTGCTTAAATAATTTTGTAGCTTGAATATTTATATTTATTAGCAGATATACATACATATATATATCTCATAGTAAACACTGTGTCCAAAGCAATCCCAACATAGTGCCTCTTTCATATGGCAGTTGCAAGGCTCGGGCATATTGATTCCCATTTCACACATCCTTCTGAGGTCACCGAATGGCTTGCCCATTTTTGATAACCTGTCCAACTCAGTGAATTTGCAGCACGTGGGACTGCGAAGAGATGCTTTAATGTGAAGATTTTTTTACTCTAAGGGCATAAGAAACAAAGAAAGGGGAAGACAAAAAGGAAAAAGAGAGGGTACGGAATGGTCCCTGGGGGAAATGGGTGTGTCTGGGGCTTGAGGAAAGGTTATTTGGGTTGAAAGAGACATTCTGTGAACAGGAAAAATATTGTTCTGAATAGAGGAACTGGCAAAACAGGGAGCTGGAAACCTGGGCCAGGAAAAAAAAAAAAGAATCACACTGAGTTCAAAGAGGAAGGATGAAGTAGTTTTGAGAGACTTCTGAAATACTCATCTTTGCAAGGGAAAGTAAGTTATTTTTAATACACATTCAAATTTTCACGTAATGCCAGTTGCATCTTGTTTCTAAACACACAAACTGGTCAAATTGTGTAGTGGTGGCGTCAAAGCCTCACTGCCTGCAAGTTACAACTTCTGCAGCCTTTTTTTCTGGTGCAGACAGCATCCTGACCTGGTTTTACTATTGCTTTCACTGATTGTTATACACCGTTTTAGGATTTTAACCCACATCAGCAAAGGCTCAAGTAAACTCAGGTGGAAACTGTATTTTAATTTCTGTTCTTGACGCCTCCCCAGTGTACTGCAGACACGGCAGGGCACTCAGCTGAAGGGCCATCTCCACACCTCTGTGTCGCTGCAGAATACACACGGAGGCATTCCCGAAGGAGCCACAACGCGTTAACAGCCGGTGGCCGAACTCTGCGGTGAAGCTCGCCCCGTATTCCTGCCGGGATGGGTTTTCCTCCTGCGATGCTCGGGGCAGAAGGAGCTTCTTGCTGCCACCTATCGATGGCGCGGCGGAAGGGCCGTCCTGTCCTGCTCGTACGGCGTTTAATCGCTGCTAGTGGAGGTAATGAGGTGTTGGTACCTCCACTGATTGAAAAAACCGCAAATGGTTTGCAATTGATGCAAGGCGAGCATAACCAAATCTCAGCCCCGGGTCACCGGCTGTGAGAGTTCAGGTGCCCCAGAGATGCCGAGCGAAGGGAGAAAAGGCCCCGGGGCTTCTGCCAGAAGAAGTTTCACGGCAAATTGCACTAAGATTTAAAAGAAGTGACGCAGAGATCATAATGCTTGTAAAGCAATGATTGTTAGGCTGTTGGGGAGCATGAAAATCCCTTGCCAGGGCTTTGCGAAAGGGAGATGACCACAAAGGCTCAACCAGAACAAGTGAAGAGGAGGGGGCACGGGAGCAGTGACACAGCCAGTCACAAGGCGGTGTAAAAGCAACCTCTTCATGACAGTACATCTCCCCGGGAGTTAAGCTGGGTTGGGTAAGGTTGTGCCAGGCTCTGTATCTCCACTGACTATGGATAGTCTCGGAAAAGTGGAAGGGAAACCTGGGACCAGAGGTCTTTAATATTGGATATTCACTTCAACAGGTGGGGAAACTGAGGTCAAAAGACTCAGAATGTGTGAGTTGTGGAAGTATGTGCTTTGCTTTTTGTGCAAACACATCTGTGTTAAACTCAATGAATTTATGTCACTTTTTTTTCCATATAGCTTTTATTTCATACAATGACTTGCCTACGCAGGAAAATTCTGCCTGCAGGATGTTTCTGTCATTTTTCCTTACATTTCAGGGAATGGCTACAAGCTGTTGCCTCTTATGAGTAGAAGGAATCAATAGATATTTGATCCTTACTATCTTTGTTTACCCATTAAGAGTAAAGTGCCACTAAATTAAATTCAAAGGTGTTATACAAACGGTATGTGTGAATGTCTTGCTATTAATTTAATATTAATATGATTAGAAAGATAATATGCAAAAGCTGAAAGGAAAAATTCAACCTTTAAAAAATAACCTAAAACCAACACTCTGAGGAGTACTTGAACCCAGTGTCCTTTTCTGTCTTACAGAACTTTCTAATGCTTTTTTGTTGCTGTTAATGTAATTAAAAGATTCTCAGCAACCACAGTCTTCATCTGGAGAGGTAGAGTCTTAAGACCATTTTAATTTTTTCCACGGGTCTTTGGAGCAGAGCAATATTGGATATTGCACAGATCATCTTCGTGTTGTGTTTATTATCAGCAAAGAATGTGTGTAGGAAAACAAGCCTCTCAGAAATAACCCAGGCTTTATTTCTGGTAAGATATAATTAATAGAGAAGAGCAAGAGTATTAGTATCTGCTTATTAGAATCAAATGATTTCTCAAAGGCTATGATCTGTCCCTCAGGTGACACTTGTGCTGCTGCTGAAGGAAACACATGGCCAAAACGTAGTTGCCTCTGCTCACAATGAGTAACCTAGTCTGTGTGTCTGTCTGACCTCACAGAGCCCCAGCATCAGAAATGCTGGCCACCAGAACAAGCACAGCCTTTGAATCAGTGTTGCTGCTCTCATCCAAAGGTGTGGGTGTTCTTCGGTAAATGTGGGAGGGTGCAGTTTAGACTGGGTGGTAGGCGACCAGGCCTTGTGGCAGCTTCAGCAAATGCCTCAGGTCATGATTTTCTGGCTGTCCTCACATTTGTAATGCTTCCATGGCAGACTCTTGCTGTTGGGTGACATGGCCCACTCTCCTGCACCAAACATTCGCAGGCATGACGCGTCCTCCTTACTAGGAAACACCTAGGCTGCATCTGATCAGGTAAAAAGGGCAAACCGCTCCAGAGGCATCTTATTTTTGGCTGGCATTCTGAGCCCAGCATTTGTAAATTAATCTTGATGGTCTGCCTCTCACTGTCCGCTCACAGTGTCACCTCTGCCATCTGCCCCCACAATTTTCATAGCTCCTCGTTCAAGTGAGTCAACCCACAACGCATTTCACTTGAGTCCATTTGATTCAAATCAGGGAGACAAGCAGCTGCTCTACAATAATTAAGAGAAATAAAATTTTCGAAACTTTTTTTCATTAGTCTTTTCAGTTAAACTCTGCTAAGCTCCTTCCTGAAAGTGAACTTCTTCTGGAAAGCAGGGAGAAAGAATGTAAGAGGGAAAAGAGACCATGTGTTTTTAAAAATATGCTTTAGGGGAACCTGAAGGTTTGGAAACCACTGGGGGAGCACAAGAGAATGGGAAGGTTGTGCTGAGAGAACTGAGACCTAGGAGGAGGTTTCGCAAAATAAATATCATAGGGAGAATGTCAAATTGGTTTTCTCATTGTGCATTTTTCCACTGAAAATCTCTACATGAGCTTTAGGAACAATGTCAAGACAATGATGTTTAATGCTGGCATTATATGTTCTTGCTAATATCTATATTTCCTTTGTGTTTAGTGTTGTTGAGATTAGTGAAAGAATGCTACATTCAATTCTGAAGTCTATAATTAAAAAAAAAAAAAAGTATTGGAGAAGGTTCAGAAAAGAAAAAAAAGAGGGAATGACTAGAAAATAGGCCTTTAATAAGTTCCTAAAGAATCGCAGTCTGTTTAAGTTATGAAGGAGAAATTTAAGTGCTGAAAATCCCATTTATAACACTGAGAAGAAATTTTGATGAGAAGTGTTCAGTACCTGATTTGTGAAAGAAGGAATATTCAAACTTGAAATAAATGAAGCTTCTTGAAAGTGACCATCCATAGCAGAGTATGTTCCTCAGCTCTGCAAAGTTTCTAGTGGTCTTTGGGCACTTTTCTAGATATGTGTTTGTGTTTCTTTAATTTGTTTTGTTTGTTTGTTTGTTTTTATTTTTACTATCAACATCGCCTATCAGTATTTTAATGTTAGTTCTAAATGTTGAGCTAATCTTATCAAGATATCAGTGCTGTTTCAAGATATCAGAAGGTGGTACTGCCCTACTGCTGCATGTTCTCTGCAGGATTTGCAGAAACTTCTGATAGCTTTTGGTGGACTTACTTAATTTTTTTTTAGACTAGGCACTATATTGCCTGACCATACAAGCATCATAAATTCACAACACTGGAATTTCTGAGAACCACAGGACAAGAAATGTTACCTCTAAAATAATTGCCTTTGATCTACTACTACTGGGGAAGCAGTTTCTGCCATTCTTGTGTGTATGTTCATGTTTTTCATTGATCCTCTTTTATCATTGTAGTTTCTAAGTAACTCACCCTTACACACTGGTTATTTCATCTTCCATAAACCCCTGAGATATGAAGAAGGTGGTCAGTGCTATGTAACAGGCTATTCCAGATAAGAACTACTTTGTGCCTGGTGAATTTTATCTGAAGTCAGTGCAGAGAGGAGAGGACAGGTCATAAAAATGTATATTCACTGGTGCTAATGCAGTTATGTAATTGCTTTCACCTCTGGAACAGGAAAGATCTTAGGGCATCTTTTGAATGTTAACTCAATTCTTATACCATCTTTTTCTTAGGGTTCTATTTTATCTACTTGTGAGAGTAAAGAGGTATCTTTATTTTCCTCACTGCAGTAGCCATGACATGGAGAAGGCAAATATAATTCAAATTTGCTTATAACAGAAGTTTGCCCAAAATGAGAGGAAAAACATTCACTGTAAGACAGATTCTTAAAACCTATCCAGAAATACTCTATTTTGGTTATTTAGCATTTTAAATTATTTTTTCTCTTTCTCAAATACATGATCTTAAAGACGAATATTTTCAAGTGTGAATTTATCCCAAATTTACAAATGACCTTCATTTGCTGTACAAAATTCTGGTTGTGCTTCTATTTTACTTTTAAAAAAACTATTTATTTGTCAGGCTATCTATTTTTCAAAACATAGATGATTCTTAAGCAGTCTTTAACTGAATTAAAAACAACATCTCAATCATTTAATGACTTATTACATTAGTATATATAGCATATTACCATTATGTAGCCAAGGTTTCATGCAATTATATGAAAGCTTGAAGGCTTGCTTTTTAGAATAAATATATTTGCAAGTAAACTTCTAAAGCAAGTGAGATCATTTGATATTTCAGTGACAAGAAAAATTTTCCTGTTTCAGTAAAACAGAAGTTACGTTTTTATATGTATTACAAGTGCATTTCTACAGTTAATACTTGACTATTAAGTACTACTTTTTTGCCTTTTTTTTCTCAGCCAAAAAGATTGATATGAAAAAACCATATGAGCTTTCAGCTCATAAATTACACCATAAGCATCACTTTTGTTTTTGTGGTTGTTATCTGCTCAGTATATTTCTTTTATACAGGCAGATCTCCTTCCAAAGCATAAGCATGAATTCATCTTTTTCACAAGTTAGCTCTGTAATTTGCTGCTACTTTTATAGAAGTGATGTGTCCTGTATAGCAAGAAGACACTCTTGTATTGTTTGTGTATTGACCAAAAATTTTTTAGATGTATAACATTTTTTAGAATGGTTATAATGAAACTCCTACCTAATGTTCCATACTTGATATGACTCATAGTACCACAGTGTGTACATCTTTGGTTTTCTTTAAAAAACATGTTAAAAAAAGTACAGGATGTAAAACAATACAAAATTTACAAAACTTCCTTCTAGAATAATTTGCATTCCTTTAGGTTGAGTACACTTGGGTTCAGACCTGAGAGGATGAGTTACTCCTTGCTTCTCTTAGTAAAAAATAGATTACGTATTGATTTCCTTGATTCATTCAAGTATTTCATATCAATAAGAAAGCAATCAAAATATAGACACATCAGAAACTGCTCTTTTTGTGTTAAGAGCATGAAATTCACAGGACAGTTTCTCACAACAAAGTGTAAAGGTAAAATCAGGATGAAAATAGTAGGAATTATCCGAACAAAATAATCACTTTTTTTCATCAGTATTGAAGTCTGTTGATTGATTGTGTATGCCCAGAAAATAACACATTTTGTATTTACTATTGACTCTCTGATTACTATTTATCACCTATAAAGAATATGAAAGCTGAAATGAATGTTGCATCCAGCTCTGGGGTCCCCAGCACAGGAAGGACATTGATCTGTTGGAGTGATTTCAGAAGTGGGCCACCAAGATGATTAATGGGATAGAACATCTCCTCTAAGAGCAAAGCTGACATAATTGGGTTTGTTCAGCCTGGAGAAGAAAAGACTTTGGAGTTACCTAATGGTGGCCTTCCAGTACCCGAAAGGAGCCTAAAAGAAAGATGGAGAGGGATTTTTACAAGGGTGTGCAGTGACAGAACAAGATTGAATGGCTTCAAACTGAAGGAGGGAAGTTTTAGATTAGCTATTAGGAAGAAATATTTTTAACCAGAGGGTAACAAGGCACTGGACCAGTTTTCCCAGAGTTGTGGATGCCCCATCTGTGAAAATGTTCAAGGCCAGGTTGGATGGGGTTTTGAGTAACATGGTCTAGTGGAAATTGTTCCTGCCTATGGCAGGGGGACTGAAACTAGATGATCTTTAAATCCCTTTCAACTCAAACTATTATATAATTCTACGAAAAGAGTCATTAGAATTGAATCATCTGCTTTAGCTGAATCTCCAAAATCAGCTCATTCCCTTTGAGGGTCTGGAGGAACTTACACTTATTTGTTTGTTTGTTTGTTTGTTTGTTTGTTTTTTCATTTGAACATTCAGAATTTGGTCAGATGATAGGGTAAGTTAGGAAAGCTGTATTCCCTAGGTTTGACTGGCAGGAGCTTTGTCTTGAAAGCAAAGGTAGTGCAGCTTCTATACGTGACTTTTGGATGTTTCATTATTTCCTCGCCTTGGACATTGGTCTCTTGTTTGTTGTCTGTAAAAAATCAGTTTATGTATTCATCTAAGAAGTGTAAAACTTCTGTGAAAATCAAGTGACAGGACTCTGTATAGGTGTGTCTGCAGGAAATTACAATGATCTATGACTGTGGTTGCCCAAGTTTTAAACACTCATGCATCACTCTGAAGCTTTAGATTTATTTGTATCCTACCATGACAGTCATAAAGAAATGAAAAATGTGTACATTTTGTTGTTTAGTAAGCTGTAGATCAGCAGTGATATGAGGGCCAGACCCTAAATGTAATGTAGTGACTTTCTCTTTGTTTAAGCTCTGTAAATATAGTATGAAATTGGAGTTTTCTTTCTGTCTTTTTTTTTTTTTTTAGTCACTTCCCTTTTATTAGTTGGCTGCTTTCTACTCCCATTTCTTTCTTTTTTATTACCCTCCTCACCATTGCAAGAGATTGCTGCATAGATAACTAGACCAAAATTGCTGTTGGCAAGAAAGGACGCTCTTTCAAATACTCCTGTTAATATTCTTAGAGAGCAAAGAAAAGTGACTTCCTGAAACAAATTACTTGGGGGATTTTGACATTTTGTAGAAAACAATCAGTATTACTTTGATCCTAAGGGCTCAGTCTTAGTTGTAATGTGCGTGTGGGAGGACATTTGGAAGTATTTATTGCCTGAGAGACAAAAGAAAAAAAGTAGGAAAATTGGTGATCTAGTGCAAGAGAAGAAAACATGAATCATGGTGGTTTGGTTTTTCTTTTCCTCAATCTAGTGTGAAATAGGAGCAACCAGACAGTCTTATTGTTAGAGTCTTTGGATTAACTTCTTCTGAGTGCCAGGATTCTAGGTAGTTCTGTAAAAATGACTATGGCTTGAAGAATGTGTGGAAACATTCCATAAGTATTTATGTACCTCACTTGACACAGGATAGAAAGCTATCCCAGAATGACTTCACATCAATTACTGCTATTGAGACATTGTCCCAGTTAAGAAATGTGTACTAAAAAAATGGGCTTGTCATTATAACAAAATATTTTCCAGTCTCATTACTTTCAATACTCAATAAAGTATGTTAAATTTATTATTTTTTTCTGTTGAAGGTGGCATTTGACATATTATGCAACTGATCTTCATGTGGTGTGATTAAGTGTTTTGTAAAAATAAGTCTGCTAATTGTATACAGGCTACTTTACCTTGCATGCCTGCTTCAGATATATTTTAATTTAGGATACAGGTAGGGATAAAAGCTTGACTACACAAACTCTAATTGATCGATGCATGAATTTATATTCCTGGATCACAGGGCAGTTAATTACTAAACCCAAAAGTCTGGCCTAATTTGAATCTGAGAGTCTAAAACATTGTGACAGTAAGCCTTGCTCTCTGCTGCATCTCGGTGCGTGGCTGGAGCTCTCAGGTGCATAGACACTGTCCAGGGAGTTGGAGACCCTCTATGAAGATATATACTCCAACCAGAAGACAAAGAAATAAATTTTCCAGCCATTTTTGAAGAAACCTAAGAAAGAAGGGGAGCTAGGACTTGTCTGAAACAATTTTTTGTCCGTGAAATATATAGCATACTTGGTGCTTCAGTGGCTTGGGTAATAAATAATATTTTTTATTATTTATGTATGTATTTGTTTTTAAATATTACATAAAATCATCTTTTATGATACCAATACTACTGCCTATGAGGTTCATGGGAAGGATACTATCATGTTATCATAGTACAAGAACTGCTTTAGTAATGTTTGATTCAGAAGCCTGAAAGATTAAAGTCCTGATACAATAATGTTAGTGGTATGAACCTGGTTTGGGGGCTCATAGATGAGTGGAGCCCATTCTGCAAAGTGATTATTTTCATGAGAACACCTCACATTTGACAAAATGTGTACTCCTGTGAAACTTGGGTGCAGATGAGGGAAAATTTGCTTCATCAAAAGACTGCCTGGTACTTTTAACCAGTGGGTTTAGTTTTAAATAAAATGTCTGTTTATTCATCTTCTCTACTTTTATGCATTGATAAATAATCCAGAGGAAAAATATGTCAAAGTAATATTAAGAGTCTGATTAAATTTTAGAGATGCAGAGGTAGGACTCAACCAATCAAGCCTTATTTTTGTGCTGCTGTATTGTACCTTGTTTAGTTTGCAAGGTTCCTCTTAGGTTCCTGATAGACCATAACAGCTGCCAAAGCACACCTTTAATGAATAAGGGCTCGTCTAGCCTTGACTGTAAATGATTCTTACTTTATGCTCCCCTGCATTAGCTATATCCTTGAGATGCACCCTTTCATGTAAAAGGGGTTTAGATAACAGAATGAGAAAGATCAGACTATTAAATGTACATGCTAACAGGAATTTAAATTTCAGGCTCAACTGTTGTACTAGTATTATGGTTGATGGAAAATTACACTTGAGCATGATCCCTGCAGAAGTGGTTTTTGACTAAACAGAACTTTTGTATGAAAATAGGTGCTTTCCCCAGGAGTAGAGTCTGACCTACAAAGGACAGCTACAGAACAAAGCACACAGATTTTCCTACAAAAGCTACAGCAGTGTTTCCAAACTTTGACCAAAATACATGGATTTTTATATTCTCTTCAGCCTTGTATATAACCCAACATTTTGTTTAGGGCTATCATCTACAAACTGAATTCATAAATTCACTGGTAAGCTTAAGAATGAAATATAGGAATATGTATACATCATCAGAAACTAGGTAGCAAAGAATTTAGAAGGGACTGCTGTGCACAATATTTCCTGCATTGCTCAGAGAGGCTGTTGGAGGGCACATCAGATTTGATAGTGAAAGTCTGGAAATGCTCTGAGTGATGAAGCTATTCATCATGAAGATAAAGTCCTGGGTATGTTGTGTCGGTCTGACTTAGTAAATGGCTCCAGACTATGAAACTTGCTCCTGCAGGAGCTTGCTTCTGTACAAATAAATAGGAAAGTCAGCTCAGCCTTTCCTGGGGTCTCAGGACTTGTTCATCTTGTTGGATGAACAAGGAAATTTAGCACCTCCCTGATGCGGAGCAGGCTTTGACCTGGCAAATCATCTCGGATGCAAGGGTCATTTGAATATTGAAATGGAGCTATGCTTAGACTCATAGTCTTTTTACCTTATCTGCTTTCCCATCAGAGATTTTTCTGGGAAGGTTTTTCACTCTCCTTGAAGTCAGCCCCATCCTTCTGGCATTCTTTTGTCAAAAAGGCAGCAAAAAATTTCTGTGTGTCTCTACAAATAGCTGGAATTTGTCCCTTGGGAAGAGTTGTACTAATGACTTTAAAGATTTCAAAATCAGGAGCTTGAAATTATGCTTAATGTTACTTGGGAATCATGGAATGGCACTGTTGATATTGTAAAGTGAAACTGTCTATTTTCTGTAATGGCCCCTTTTTTGCAATTTAAACCTAATAGGTGATATTTAATCCTTACTGAATTGAAGACTTCAGTTTTTTTCAGCAAAAAAAAAAAAAATAATCAGGTGTTGTTTTTTCTTTGTGTACAACTTACAACTGAAAAGTCACAGACTAGAGAGTCATTCTAGTTGACAGTAAGTGGTATTTATTTGCCTCTGAGAGGGAAATTAATGTAGATGATTTCATGGGGTCTCTTTTAGTCCTTCATGTTCACAGTTCCTAGATGCTGACGGCAAGAGAACATTCAATCAGTTGAACATGGACCTGAGTAAAAAATATATGCATTTTTTTTGCAATGCATAATTAACCTGTATCATGCATTTCCCCAAGATATCATTGCAGACAGATGTTAAACAAGAGCCGAAAAAGCCTTACACTTTTATGTCTCTTCACAATATTTACAATTTACAAGTGGGAATTATAGAAGGGATATAAACATTCGTAGTTCTACATGTTTATAAAATGGGATGATGAAATGAAATTGGTTAGTTTCAAATTTAGTATTTTAGAAAACCATACATCATTCTATATGAGACAAATGCTCATGGTCTGTGTGCCAGATTCTGTGCTCTTTAATTGTGTGATGGCTTTTGCCCGACAAAGGCCTATGGAATTCAGCCCAGTTATGTTACATCTTTTTTTATGTGAGTCTTTTTTCATGCAGTGTTGTGTGCTGCAAATTAGGATGCAGTACTATGACAATGCAAGTCCTAAAAAATTCATCTGTTTTCATGAGTAGGAAATTATCTCTCTCACACATCATTAACCAGCAAACAGTGGCTCCTGTTCAGTATTCTGTTTACCACTGAAGGGTTTGACACATCTTTAAACTTTTTATTGTTTTGGGTTTAAAAGATTCTGTGTTGCTGACAGAGCAGTTGCACAGCTGGCTGGCCGGCTGTACTTTATGCACTAATGTAGTTGGAGCACAGCTGTGGTGAAGTAAATAATGAAAAAATACTAACTTTTAAGGTTAGTCTTGTTTGTGATAGAATGAAGAGCATGTTCTCATAAGTTTAGGAAGACAGAGTTGTATTGCTGCAATAGTGAAACAGTACTGAGGGTTCACATAAGATGAACTAAGATTTTTTTCTGTGATGAATGCTTGGAAAAATCTGCTCAGAATGTAGCTGATTTGCAGTACTGGAATGAGCATATTTAGAGCTGACTTGTATGTACACTATTCATAGCACATCTGAGTACTGCATATGCTGAGCATCAAATTCCACCAAAGATGTCAGTGCACTGCTTCTCGGTGAGACTCTTTGCATTAAAGAGAAGTCCTTTTGGTTTTGTTTGGGTTTTTTTTTTTTTTTTTCAATGTTGTATCTTATTTGTATTTCTTTTTTTAATTTTTTTTTTTTTTTTGTAGATTACTTAAAAGGAACAGAAAGGCAAGGAAGTCTGTTGGAAGGATGACATATGCCTCATTATACAGATGATGACATATCACCAAAATCTGGCTAGAAAGCAGAGAAGTGCCCTGAAGGGCTCTAAACAGGTAATAACATAAATATTTTTAAAGTGAAGCAAAAGCAGAAGTTTGTGTTGCTCTTTTAAGCCCCTGTAGGAGTATTTCAGCTGTAGAAAAAAATGGCTCATCTTCAGTGATTATTAGCCCACAGAGTGCTGTCAATCACTTTGACTCCCTTGAACTAGTCACAGCAGAGCCCATTCCAGTAGTTGCCAGGGTGGTTGCCTATACTTTGGGGACCCAAACTGCTTTGGCTTGAAATAAATTTATAGCGTTTCAAAATTTTTTTTTTTTCAGAAATATTTTCCTATTATTTGGGGTTGATTGAAAGAAAAGAGGAAAACACTGTGGGCATACAAATACTGGGGTGCAAAAATCTCTGCAAAACCATGCCCAGCAAAAGCTTCTGCAGCTTTCCGTTTGGGTCATTGTCTCTCTTAGCTGTACCAAGATAAAAAGAAATTATCCTTCACAAACAGAGCAAATGGTTACCGTGAGGAGTGAATTGAGAGCAGAATGAGCCAAACAGCAGAGGAGGAAGGGTAGTTTCAGAAGGGTCAGGAAAAGGGTTCAAAGTAAGGGAAAATCAAAGAATACCTCCAGGGGTGGAATACATTTTACCTATTCTATTAAACATTTTTTTCCCTGCTGCTTGATTTCTCACCAATATCACAAAATCCCACACTGTCATTTAAGACTAGAGACTCTGCAAGAACCTCTTTTCCTCAGCCTGTTTAGGCACCCATTCTTCTGTCTGTGGCTCCTGAGCGCAGTAGGCTTGGAAATGCTCCTCTTCCCATAGGGATACTGAACACACGGAAGTGGATCCCACTTTCAAAACCTGCTCAAAGATAAATGCAACAGAAAGGAGACTTGTTTTAGTAATTGGCATTACAGAAGTAATGAAGGAGTGGTCATTCATTATTGGCTATTGTAATTATAAAAATTAGCTAGAGCAGTCACCAGAACTCCGGTCTTCTGACTAGAATAAAAGAAAGATTCCCTTGGCCTTTCATAAGAGAACCCCTCTGTGATGTATTTTGTTCATTTGTCTCTACCTTCATGCACTAAAAGGCACTGTGCTGTGTTCAGTAATGTTTATAAAGCACTGGGATTCTGGGATGAACATAGCCAGAAAAAAATTATAAGTATTTCTGAAAGACCCAACCATTTCCTTTTGAAATGGATGGTGGTCAGGGCTTTGAAGTCCCTTGAGAAATTGACAAGGATAAATATCATCTCCAGAGTGTTAGGCACCTTTGACAGCTGCAGCCAGGAACCAGCCTGAACTTAAACTGAGATTTTCTAAGATCACAGGGTGAACATATCAGAAGGTGGGATGACTTTTATAACACAGCACCTCTTTGCTTGACTTTGCAGGAGAGGTGGTAAGCAAAGTGTAGCCAGTAACTGTATTTACATTTAAAAACAAATACTTGGTCTTCATATGTCTTACCTGCTAGTATGTATGAAAAAATCTGTATGTCTTTGAAGAACTTGGTCCATCTCTTGTTTCTATTTTTAATCTGTAGGCAAATAAGGGTTTTCTTGTAGATATATACGGTCAGAATAATTAAATCCACAGCATCGTGCAGTACCTGAAGCCATACAGTTTCCCTGTTGGAGTTACATGGGTATATTAGTACTGATAATTCAGTGCTATTAGCTCACTTGCATAGAGTCATTAGTACTAAGAAGTAATAATTGAAGAACTCAACACCTGAATTATTTTTATTAGGAGAGAATTAGGAAAATGTGTCATTACTGTAGATGCTAAGAGGTTAACGCTTATAGTAGGACAGCTCTGCTCATCTTTCTGAAAAGAGAGGGAAATCTTGTCCCTAGAGGGAACAGGAAAGCTCTCTAATAAATCTATTCTTTAAGTTTGCCAATGGCTATGCATAGTAAATGACGTTAAATCAGTAAGAATTTTCTTGCCATTCAGATGAAATAAAGCACATAACATAATAAGTACTTGACATATTGTTGGCTGAAAAATGTCCAAGAGATTTAGACCCATCTTCCCACATGTAGTTGGATTTAATAGCTTTTTCATTATTTCAAAAATGTGCGCTTATCAACAACAACAACAACAAATTTTAAAATAAAAATTGAGCTTAAAATTATAAGGATCATTTGTTTTGCATAAAGATACAAAGTCAGAAGAACCATTTTTCATACATAACTTAATAATTATTCCAGGAATATAAGAATCTCTTTAAAAGCAACTGCTTAAAATTCTTAGTTAATTATACACTCTTGTGTTTTATAATATAACTGGCTAACATCCCAAATTTCAAGAAGGGCAAGAAGGAGGAGCCTGGAAACTACAGGCCTGTCAATCTCACTTCAGGGCCTGGTAAAATTACGGAGAAGATTATTCTGGGAGGTATTGAAAAACACTGAGAGGACAACACTGTCATTGGTCACAGCCAACACGCCTTCACCAGGGGGAAGCCTTGCTTGTCAAACCTGATTTCCTGCTACAACAGGGTAACCCACCCAGCTGACCAAGGGAAGCCAGTTGATGTAATCTTTTTGGACTTCAACAAAGCTTTTGATATTGTCTCACACAGTATCCTTCTGAACAAAATATCCAGCACCCAGCTGGATAATGTCATGTTATGCAATGCATGAGCAATTGACTCACAGGCTGAGAACAAAGAGTTACAGTGAATGGGGTAACATCAAACTGGTGACCTTTCACTAGTGGGGCTCCGTCTTAGGCCCTGTGCTCTTCAACATCTTCATTAATGACTTAGACATATAGTTTAAAGGAATGCTAAGCAAGTTTGCCAACAAAACTAAATTGGGAGGAGCTGTCAACTCCCTCAAGGGCAGAGAGGCCCTGCAGAGAGACTTGACAAATCATAGAGGTGGGCAATAACCAACTATACAAAGTTCAACAAGGGGAAGTGCCTGATTCTGCACCTGGGATGGGGTAACCCTGGTTGTGCATATGGACTGGGGAACGAGAGGCTGGAGAGCAGCACTGTGGACAGGGACCTGGTGGTTTTGATTGATGGTAAGTTGAATCTGAGTCAGCAGTGCCCTGACAGCCAGGAGGGCAAACCACGTCCTGGGAGGCATCACCAGCCAGTACAGGGAGAGAATTGTCCCACTCTGCTCTGCTCTGCTCTGCTCTGCAGTGGGGCAGCCTCACCTTGAACATTGTGTCCAGTTTGGAGCTGTCATATAAGAATGATATTAAACTATTATAGAGCATCCAAAGTAGGGCCACAAGGTTGGTGAAAGGTCTGAAGGGGAAACTTTATGAGCAACAGCTGAGGCCACTTGGTCCCTTCAGCCTGGAGAAGAGGAGACTGAGAAGAGACCTCATTATGGTCTTCAACATCTTTGAGAGGGGAAGCAGAGAGGCAGGTACAGATCTCTTCACTCTTCTCACCAGTGGCAGGACTCGAGTAAATGGCATGAACTGAGTGAGGGGAGGCTTAGATTTTATATTAGAAAAAGGATTTTCACCCAGAGGGTGGTTGGGCACTGGAACAGGCTCCCCAGGGCAGTGGACACAGCACCAAGCCTGACAGAGTNAACAGCTGAGGCCACTTGGTCCCTTCAGCCTGGAGAAGAGGAGACTGAGAAGAGACCTCATTATGGTCTTCAACATCTTTGAGAGGGGAAGCAGAGAGGCAGGTACAGATCTCTTCACTCTTCTCACCAGTGGCAGGACTCGAGTAAATGGCATGAACTGAGTGAGGGGAGGCTTAGATTTTATATTAGAAAAAGGATTTTCACCCAGAGGGTGGTTGGGCACTGGAACAGGCTCCCCAGGGCAGTGGACACAGCACCAAGCCTGACAGAGTTCAAGAAGCGTTTGGACGACACTGTCAGGCACATGGTGTGACACTTGGGGATGATTCTATAAATCATATATCATGTGGGTTTTTTCTAGTTTGAAATTCAACAATGTATCTAAGTGGGCATCTATTTTAGACAGAGGCAAATTGTGCTTTAATACTTTCTCAAACATTATTACGTGACTATGCCAAAGTATTGAAAGAATTGGCAGAATAAGTAAAGTAGTGGTCCCTGTAAATGACCTTGAACTGTGAAACCATAAATGCCATTTTCAAAATATGACATGAGGTTTTAATCTCATTATACAGCATGCATATAATTCCAGAAGTGGTTCAAGCAGAGATGATGCATGCCCAGGCTATACTAGCCTTACCACGAGAACAGAATGGGAAGGAAATTATAGTTCCTTCAGCTATAATGTCTTAATTAGATATATGTGACAAACCGATTTGTATGTGGAAAACTTAAATTGCTGACTTGTTCCACTGCCAACTCTTCATATTTTCACATTTAATTTTTTTCACATAAGCTGGTAACATTTTCAGTAATCCCTACTGAATCTCTTTAATTGCTGTATGGAAGAAAACCAAAAATATTACTTCAGAAAGAACTGATAAAGCACTACACTTAGATTCAGGTGTAGATCCCTCCATCTGGGAACAATGAAATTTGGTTAATAAATGTGTAATTGGACCTTGTTGTGGTAACAAACAGTACTTGGCAGAAAAATGATGCCACTACCCTAATGATGTGTGGTACAAAAAGGCTGTCCCTTGGCTGCTTTTTGAAGCCCTCAGAAGAGCCATAATGAGTTAAATTTTTCTTTCAGTTTGGCTGCTAGGTCTATACAACCTCAGTCCAGTGGATATTTCCAGGCCCTTATATCAGCCTGTCCTAAAATATAAGGTAAAATAGAGGCATTGAGGTAGTTGCAACAACAGCACAAAACTTGAGGGACCTCAATAGAGGGGTACGAGGAAGGCTGCATGTGAGTATTACATGAACAATAGGAAGAAGAGGATTTATGATTCTTTGTCTTTCTGGATAGCAAATGTGGGAAGGCAGGTAATTCAAGTGCAGTCTATAGCAGTAATTTCAAGGAAAACAAGAAAATATGATGGGTTTTGGTCTCTTGGTTCCTCAAAAACAACTGAAAGTTGTGGGAAACAAGTCACTGAAATTTTGTGTGCTTGATTTTTGTACAGGAATGGCCACACATTCTTCAGCAATTTATTTCTTATATACTTCCTTGAGTTCAAGACTGGTAGAATAACTACGTTTACCTCAAATACATTAGCACAATTAATGATTTCCTGCTCTAAGTATATACAAATAAGAACTCATTGACAATTATAAGTACGAATTTTCTCAAACCCTAATACAATTATAATTTAAAATGTGAGTTTCAGCACTCAGTAACTTGTTTCCTTGCCAGCAGTGACTGTGATATCTCCCTTATAGCTTGTGTGTATCTGTGTATAGAAATACAATATAAGCCTTCAGTAACAAAATAATGAAAAAATCAAAATATGGATAGATGGCTTGAATCATACTTCAACAAATATAGCTGCAGCAGTCTGCTCTTATGCAGCAGGCTTTGATTGTAACTCTAATTCCTTCTTCACATAGTCTGACTCCTATATTAATGTGTCAATTCAAGTACTCTTTACTCTTGTCCTACATTTGATTAAAAAAGAAAAAAATTAACATCTGGGCTAAATAATTTTAGAATAGGCTCCATTAGTAATTGGTGACCTTGGCTGACCTTATTTTTTGTTTTAGAAATGTGCATGTCGCATACTTGAATGAGCTAAAGACCTATTTTCTAAAAGAACGTAGAGATGAGGAGAAAGGAGAGTGAGCCTAATCTGAAATCAGTATGTAACATGCAATCACACAAGAATGTAGGGAGAACAGGAGGTATGCATAATACAGCAGATGTGGTTAGTGGCATGCAATATTCAAAAACTTTTCTGCAGGTAGTATGGACAGATTATCTTCACTTACCCACATTTCTCTTCACCTTTCAATATATTGCCTATAGGAAGCAGCATGTAGCTCAGTGTAATGATGAGACTGTATATAGGGGAAAATGTATATATGTAAATTGCGAGCCAAACCTGCACAACTGTGCTGCTCCAAAATGGGAAAAGTTGCACTGGGGCATATAGTCTGCTTTGCCCTTAGAATTCCTGATTTATTCCTGTTTCCCATTCCAGGATGCTAATGGTCATAAAAAGTATTTTGTATGCAAATGCAAATGATTGCTTTCATGGTCCTCAGAAAATAAATGCTATCCACAGATGTGAAGGTGGGGAGGCACATCTTCAAAAGCTGTGAAAAAGATTTTCTCTGAGGATGATTATAGACTAATGGTTAAGGGGTTTGTTTTTGTTTTCCTCCTCCAAAGAGTCTTATCGGACTTACATGGCTTAGAAATAAGAAGTGCAAACAAATCCAAAACAGATGTCAGGTCCCAGCTTTCCTAAACATCCGGTTTCTGCTATTCATTGCTGTGATGTGTGGACTCATCTGGGAAACAGGCCACCAAGACATGTTTCTTTACTGATGTATGGGATACCTTCATACACTGAAAAAGTTCTGCCTTTTTCCTTTTTGAGTAACTTTAACCTTAGCAAGAAATTAGTTCATTAATAAATGAAGAAGAGCGAATTAATTATGAATTGAAATGGCAAAGATTGAGATTCCCTGAAAAATTTCTTTGTCATATGGGCTCACACAAATTAGATAAAAGATCAGGTCATACAGAAATGATATCAGGGGAGCACAAGGGAGCGAGTAAGGAAACACTTGAAGTAGCAGAGCCAGGGGAAGTTGCTGCTCTGGAGAATTTATGGCATTCAGTTTTGAGGTGACACTTAACCTGACACTTGCTTAAAAATGGGAGAAAACACACATTATCGTAGTGATTAGTGAGTTGGGAGTAGAAAGGAAAGAGGTAGAGGGGGTGAGAGTTACTGGGCTTCCATACATTTAACTTCTGTTTTAAGAAGCATAATAGAATTGTAGGGAAAAATGTCTCTCTAAATACATAAGACCGTTTTGAACCAGAAGTATTATGACTCTTTTATAAACATTGGCTTTTATCAGGCATGTTTTGAATTGTTCTTTTTTATTGAAAGCGCAGTAGAAAATGAGTGGCTGTATAGACTGCAGCAATGGATTTCATTTCAGAGTTTTATAACATCCTATGAGATCAGCTGACAAAAATTAATTCACATTTGTTTGAAATATGTAGTACTGCATGTTCCAAAAAAGGGCTGAAAGACTACCAGATGTATTAAAAATAACAATATATCAAACAATGTAGATATTCAATGACCTGTTTTAGGGACAAATAATTTAGCAGCCTAGGTAATATATTTCTTAAGGAAACAGTAAAGGGTATCCATGAGTTCTAAATATTCAAAGTAAATGGTAGAGAAAACAATGATTTATGGTCAAGACTGGATATGCAGGCAAAAAATTATGAGAATGACAATGTGGAAAGATGCCTGTTAAAATGAGTGAAATAATTTCATAATTATGGTAGGCCTGGCAAAATATAACTTACCCTCTTAAGAGTGTCTTTATAAAGGAATAAAATGCACAGAGGAATACTGAATGAAATAAAACCTGTCCAGAAACAAGTTCTCTATTTTGCAATTTTGGCCTTACAGATTGTATTATTTATTATGTTAATGTCACAGGATTTAGAGAGGTTTTTTCCTAGTAGTGGAATGCCCTGGAAAAATATCTTTAGGGGAAACTGAAATTTCCCTCCTCTGAACCATCTTGCTTAAGGATTTCATCATGAAATCTGTCCTTACGCAGTTATGGATGAATCAGGCGTTACTGGAGAATGAATTACTGGGTACATAATCGGCTAACAGGTGAAGAAGAGCAACAGAAATAGATGGGGTGACATATGGGAAAAGATAAAATGGTGTTAAAAAATGCATAGCTTGGCTTCAGAAATGACTTTGTCTATGATGAGCTTTGACGATAGTTTGCAGCTATCGGGAAAAGTGTGAAATAAAAAGAAGGAAATGAAATTGTGTGAAACTTAGAATATTTTTGTTTACACCAAGATTGAATTCAGCCATATGTTTTCTATAGAGGTGGCTGTACATTCTTTTCAGCCTTTACCCACTAGATTTTTAACAAGCTTTTGACCTGTGAATAAAGAGGGTATGCAGATCTAATATTTCAATAGCTTTTCACCACTCATATTTCTGTCCAGATCACATCTTTATAGGATGTGCAAGTTTGTTATCTTAATTCAACAAATAGGAAGCCTTCCAGTGTGACCGCAGGAGCATGTAGGTGTCCCCACACAGGCTTGTGCATTGCCTGCAGAGCCTAGTGGAAAGCCATGCCAGGGCTCTATGAACCATGGTAAACTGACTTAAAGTGGCTTATCAAAGTTTACTCTAGAAGTGTGTGGCAGGGCAGAGATTTATACTACCTTGACTTCTCATGTCCGGCTCTGATGTCACTGTGTTACTGTGTCATACTTCCTCTCTTTAGTTAGACACATGGTTATATCTGGGGCTTGATATGAAGTGAAATACTGCTGTGGTATGAAAGGAATCCTATCCCATGAATAGAAATATCACTCAATTAAGCACTTTTACAAACAGAAATGGGTAAGCAGTCAGAGGTAAGTAATCCTGTTCCTCATTTTCTCCAGAAGGAACACAGTCTTTTTAGCACCTGGAAATCAGTTCGTTTCATTGTGAGTGCTGCATTACAACTACATGAGGCTATAGACAAAACTGAATTAGTTTCAGATAAGGTCTGCAGTGTGACCAAGGCCTTCCTGCAACTTTATTTTCACGCTTCCCTTCTTCCTGCTTTTTCTACTCGATTCTTGTAATTTTGTTAGTGTGTGAAGCTGGCTGTTTTCTTCTCAGTGGTGCCAGGTGGTCATCTTTCCTTTGTGGCAGTTTTATTCAAGCAGTGGAATTCCTGGTAGCTGGATGTCTTTTCCCATTAGTTGGCTGTTACTTCTTAATGATTGAGTTGCTGTCTTGTGTTTACCATTTTCTTCTCACTCCTCTCATCGTCTTGCTCCCGTTGACATGGCAGTAGACTTTGTGACAATTTCAAGTATCTCCTTGTGTTACCTCTCTCCGTCTTGCTGCTTCTGCTTTTTGCTGTGCCTGGCATTCTGGCTCTTGTTCATCAGTATTACTGTTTGAAATAAAAATCTGCATATCCTTGCTGCATTTATTTCTGATCTTTTACTGATATATTACTTTATGTCCCATTGTATTGTTGGTCTCAAGCTCTAGAATTTTATATAGATGGGCTATTTTGAATTTTTGGTTGCATATTTATGCACCATAGGTTACGGTGGTTAAATTGGGTATGTTCTATTTATACAAATGCTTTGGAGATTTTTGTAGTTTCTCTTCCTGACCAGCTCTCTGCCAGTCTTATTTGTTAATGGTGTTAGCAAAGACTTGAGATTGGACTTTATCATCTATTTCAGAAATGCAATATAGGTAACATAATTAAGCTTCTTGATAAGGAATCAAGCTCTGTTTTCAAATGAAAGATATAGGTTAATTAGCATGGAATGTAGATCAGAGACACTGGACGGCAAGACACTTGATTTTCAAATTCTGATCTTCAGAAGTCAATGTGTGTTTTTCTATTGACTGTGCCGATGAATGGATGGATGGTATGTTTTTCAAAATCAGACTTTAAAGTAGCCTGCAAACAGTGTTGAATATTTTAGAAAAAAATTGAAGCCAGAGCAATTACTTCAGTGTAGAGCATTAGTCATGCAATAATAGGCTTCTCTAAAATTTTCTATCTGTGTCACATGCTTCCATTTTTGACAAAAAGGACTCAGAGTGAGCACTTTGCCTGCCCTCTGTTTGCAAGAAAGGTGTCAGAAAACTATAACTGCTTCATGGTTGATTATAGTTATTTCTGCTCAAGGAGGCACACAATGAATATTCTTAGGCCACTAAACAGCTTTTGCCTTTACATGCATTTTCTGTGTTTGTGAGGTGAAGTAATAGTATAATAGGGTGACATCCAAAACCAGTGCAGCTGGTGGGACGTGGGTGACAAAGCCGCATTTGATTATCTGAGCCTCAGTTTTGAATTAGGCACTAAGCCAGAAGGAGCCTTGTGACTTACGCTGGAAGCCAGGGTGTTTTATGTCTTGAATTGGTGGGTGTCAGGTCACGACTTGGGCATCGGATGGTTGTGTTCCTTTCGCCTTTTTTGTGTCCCTTCTCATGCTTCTGACTGCTTGGCTGTTCCCTTCCTATGAAGAGTAAAATGTCAGCTATTCTTTTGTGCTGTTCCAGAGCTGAGTTCCAGGACTCAGGAGCTGTCAGAGCTGTCTGCAATCATTTGTGTGGGAGGTGTGTGAGGGGACTTACGTATTAACTGTGCTGAAATAATTACTGTATTTGACTTGACTAATAATCAACTGGTATTTTTTGCAAAAAAAAAAAAAAAGATTCTGGACAGGGGAGAGAGGAATATTTTACTAATTAAACTCTGTACTCAATAATTCAACAAAGATGAAAATATAAAATGCTTTGATGAAAAGAAACAGCTACTTCTAAAAGACGTAGGAAGCACTATTTGTGAAACAGGCACCATTTGTTATGATTTTTTGTTGAAAATTTAAACTCAGATTACTGAAGTCTTTGGAGAGTAAAATGTTAAGTAATTCTGCAGTCTTACATTTTTTTATAGATGCTGCAGTTTCCCTGTGTTGCCATGGTAACATACTTTCTGTATAATTGCCAGGCTGCCTTACAGTGATGCAAATAAGTAAAGAAGTTGTCACATGGTATGACCTAGGCTTATATTTGAGTGGAGATTTATTGCCCACAGAGCAGCAATAACACCAAAGATATCTGTCACCTGCAGGATAAGGAATTACATGTCGCTGCAGTGCTGCAGAAACAAATGGCAGTGAGTGTGAAGAGCTGGTTCTGGCTGTTACACAGGAGGACTAGAAGCCCTCTCCCAAGCCTGCTCCTGCTGAGCTTTTATTTTCTTATGCTTTTCTTATGCTCCATAAGTGGAGGCTGAGAAGTACACCTAACACCAGCCCTAAGCACGTTATTTAGGAATCTAATTTGTCTTGAAGACGCAAGAAGTCTGGAGCAAAGAGATTTGCAAAGGAAGAGTCACAGCTCTGACACTTATCAGCAAACTTTGGCCCCTTCTCCAAGATGCATTATTGCTGGGTTCCAAAGAAGTTGTTAAAAAAAAAAAAATAAAATAAAGGGGGGTGGGGGGAAGGAGCAAAGAAGGGGGAGGGGAAAAGGGGAAAACCAAAAGGGAACAGACACATTAAAATGTTTTCCTTATTTTCTGTTTGATGAAGGCAGTGCTTATGTCTTGCACACTTCTTCAGGATATTTTTTACATGAAACACAAATCCCAGTGGTTTCTGGGAATGTCCCCTTGTAGGAATACTTCTCTTGGCCAAGCTTTCAGCCCTCAGTCCTCACTCTATTATGATGTGCTGCTCCATAAGGAAGAAAGCATGGGGGTTAACATCTCAGTGATGAGCCCTGGGCATTTATGACAAGCAACCTAAGAGTGCTCATCACCACATTCACTTAGGCTGAAAAGAAGTTTCTTTAAATATTAATTTTAAATCATAAATCATAAAAGAAAATAAATAATAATAAAAGACGAAACCAATACCCTACCAAAAAGCAGTTCTGCAGCAGTCTTAGAACTAGTTGCTGCAAATCATCTGTTGGGGGGGACATAGGAACTCACTCAGACATCCCGTATACCATTTGCTCAGAAATTTTTGAGTCCTCTTTGTTCCTTTGTTAAGGATGGATTCTGCTAAAGCTCCCTCTTTCACTGCCTCAGCTTCTCTGCTAGGATAGGTGTTGGTAGATTACTCTATTCTTCCACATAGGGCCTTTTTTATTGTTTAATGTTGTCCTTTTTATTTGCAGCTCTTTCTGTAAAACCTTCTGTTGGTCTTTGTTAAAACCATATTGTCCCTAGAGTGAGTTTCTTTCATTGCTCTCAATAGACTTTCCTCCTTGGTTTTCTTACGAATGGCTGTGATGTTATGTGCTCTCTCATGAGGCTGCTTGGACATTCGGAGTAAGCCGGATTGTTTCTCAACCCTTGCTAGCAGGGGTTAGGTATATCTTCTCCTTCCCTCCAAATTTGACTCTAATTAATTAGACTTGTAGCAGCCTCACCCAGATATTTCCACTCTGTTCCTTAATTAGTATTCCTGGCTTCTGGCTCTTTCTGCAAATTATTTTAAGGCTGTAAGAGAACTTCATCTTTCTAGATTAGGAGGACTCATTGTTCATGCAAACAGAGGGTTTGTAACTTCCTACTTAACTTTAGCTTCTTTGTCAGAGACCATATATGACAAAATATTAAAAATAAAAAAATCTGACATAAAAAAAAATCTCCTGCTTTCTGTTTGTCAGAGAAAGATCTTGTCATTGCAATGTGTATCATTGTAAATTTTGAGGTAGTATGGCCAAATCATGGCTGTTTTCTCCATACAAAAGTGATGTAGAATAAAATAATAGAAGTGCAAAGTAGCAGTGCTGCTATCCATAAAACTACAGAACAGATTCCAATTGCATATCACCCATAGCCTCCCAGGAACCAAAATAATATNAATCATGATTTGATTTCTAGAGTCACTTTTTGTCTTCACAGTATGGTTGGTCCTTGTGGTGTTATTCTTCTGGCAGGAATAGATTATCAGCTGGAGTGGCTGAATGCAAAAAGCAATATCTGAGCATATCTGATAGATATTACCCAAGAACAACTGTTATCCATTTCTCCTGTGCAGAAACTGAAAACATCACTGCAAACATTCTGAACATACAAAATGAAGTCTATAGACTTACGCCACTGACACTCATGGCAGGATAATTCAATTTTTATTATTCAGGACACTCAGCTGTATCAAAATCAGATTCTTCCTTTTTACTTGTCCTAGAACTCTGACGTTTAAAAAATGTTACTAACTGTCACTGAATAAAATTGTCCATGTCCATATTAATTCTATATTAAGCTTTCTTTAAAACTCTATTTATTTTAGATGTAAGAGTTACAAGAAAAAAAAAAGGCTTTGAAGGTTCTCTATGTGCCACCATTTAATCAAGAAAATCACTGCAATTCAGGATAGTTCTCATTATAATATTCTACACATCACATAAAAAATAATATGTAAGTTGTTTGAAGGAGTAATGATTTTGTTGTTGTCTTTATCATGGCATGTTGGTCTACTACTCCTACCCAATGCTAGTAATAAAGATAATATTCTGTAATTGGGATGTCCAATAAAATGCTTTTAAATGGGAACACATAAAATTATTTTGTGAAGGCAATAACCTCCATAAGGTAGATGAAGACTTCTTTATATGAGTCTGTTGGGGAAAAAAAAGTGTTTCGAATATAATAGACGAATTATAAATTACAAGCTAAATTTCTTTGCTTCGTTTTCTGATTATATTCTCTTTTGCCCTTTTTTGTGTTCTCTCTGTTTTGTCTTTTTTTACAACCTCTGCTGTTCAAATGAGCCACTGATACTTATAAGCCCAAGGGAAAATACGAGACATTTTCAAATTATGCCAACTCTTGTTTCATCCTCAAATGACAAGGAAAGAAATACTCTTCTCTCCTACTATTTTGGAAATAAACCCCAAAACCTGTTCCTGTTATTTATTTTTTTATTTTGTGAAATCAACTTACATTTCCATTAGTCATAGCATTGAAAATCATGAAGGAAAGCTATGGATTTCCAGCCTGAATATTACACCAATAATTTTTTAGATACCTTTTTATGGGACTTCGGTGTATGAACTGTGAACAGACACACATACAAAATAAGCATGTGTTTATCTCCCACATCACTATGGTTCTGCCACTTTTGAGGATATGCATGCAGGACAGAAACCCAGAACCTCAGGAGTTCTCACCCTGCTGTTCCTATCAAAGTGCTGTCTAGTCTTGGGCATATTACAATGGCAGCTTGCTTCCATGCTTATAACCCCTTCTGCAAACCAAGCAGAAAACTATTTCTTACAAAGTTGTCTCCCTGGGGTGTCCTACGGATTAATTGCTGTAAGTGCAGTTCCTGGAACACATAAAGTTCTCCATAAGTATCCATCATTAAATGTTATATCCCCTCAAGTACTTAACCACATTAGTTTTTCTTAAGTAGCCCCAGTGATATCTGTTTCTATTAATTATTTTTACTATTTGCCACTATTCTTAAACACAAGTTAAATGGCTTTGGCTGTGCGAAAGCAAATTCACCAGACAGCTGCTTTCTTCTGTATTTAAAGTATACATAGCACTGTCTTTTTTCATTACTTTATTCACTTATGTTTATCTTTGTCAATGAATTTTTTACTCCAGCGATTTTCTGGCTCTTATTTTCTGAGGCAGAGGAAGTACTTAAAAGTATTGGAAGTAAAAACTCCATACAAACCAGTAGCAGAGAAACGACATAGAAGAGTATCAAGAGACATCATGCATTTTTGCAACTTGCATAGGTCTCACAGTTTCTGTTCCAGTTTGAAGAATAAGGAGGATGTAGCAATGAAGATTTCATGAAGCTATGACTTGAGCTGGCATGCAAAAAATAGGTATGTTTTTTAAACCAATTCCATTAACTTCCAATTAGTTTAGCATCCAGTTCAAAATTGCTCAGGAGGCTGTTCTTAAAACTCACATTCCCTCTCTACCCTTTTTCTAGTCCTTGCATTCAGTGGAGCTGCCTCCTCTCTCCATGTGTAGTCTTATATATGCAGACGTAGAACTTCTCTGCAGGGAGATGGTTCAATTTCCTGCATTTTTCTGATTTCCTATTAGCATTCCTAGTATATATATATACAAAGGTGTCTAAATACAATTAATACATCCTACAAAAACAAGTCAACCCATCCTCTTGTCCCATTATCTTTTCACTAAACAAGTGCAGTGACTCCCTCCATTAAGTAAACAGAATTTGAACAACTCCTTGGATTTAATCTGCAAAAACAGATAGGTAGAGAGACCTAGTGTGATGATCTAAATTAATTCCTCACTGACAAGAGAGATACTTAATTCTTTCTGCTGATGTGGTTGCATCCTTGTTGTAGGGGTTTTCTTTGTTTCATTTTCCTTAGCAATTTATTTTGTAGAATTAGCAACATCAGGGTAACTCCAATTTAGGAGTCTTGTCTCTCTGCTTATTTAAAATAAGTAAATACATAGATAAGTGTCATCATGAAGCTGGTTAATTACTTAGGACATTCACGGTTAGACCAAGAGAACCCTGGTTCCTGCTGTGTTTGAAACATTCCAGCCAAGATGCACTTGATATCTTCCTTGCCTTCAGAAGTACTTACCAGTATTAGAAACTAATTAAGGCTGAATTCATCATTCTGTCTAAGCAAGTTTCTTAGCTGGGGGACACAAACAGTGCTACTGACTCCATATTCTTATTCCGAAACACAGAATATTCTGAGTTGGAAGGGACCCACGAGGGTCATCAAGTCCATCATTTAAGTGTGTGGCCCGTACAGGGATCAAACCCACAACCTTATCATTATAAGAGGCAGGCTCTAAGCAACTGAGCTAATCTCAGAGTATTTGTAGCCTTAAATTTAAGTACCTTGCTGAATCAGAACAGATTATGAAGATGCTAAAAGGGAAAAATTAAATTTGCTCTAAATGAAAGAATATAGAAGATACATTTTGATTTCAGGAAAAATATCCAGTCCTTTTCCACCCCACTGAAAAAGTACAACATATTCCTCTTGCCAAGTACCAAAGAGATATTGAGGACTTGTTATTTTCAAATTTAAAATCTACCTTTGATTTATCTTAGTTCAAAGCCTTGGAGCTGTAATAAATTGTTGAATGATCTTATATGGCTTCTGATATGTCCTTGGCAAAGACAGCAATAGCAGCAAATTAAAATCTTGGACTTTTTGTAGAACTCTTATCCTGGGATTCTGCAAATAAATATCTTGTCTAGGAATTTAAACTAGCGTATACCTGTTCATGTGCCAAAATCTGAAAAATTGTTGGGCATGTGGAGCTGCCTAGAAACTGAAATTACAGTTGTTTGGTACACCAGAGATCACAACACACATTTTTCTGTACAAGCAGTGATACATTACTATGCAGCCAACGCACAAAGTTCAGTACTATAAAGCAGAAGCAGAACTTCCACACCTCCAAAAGAATAATACAAAATAATCAGATGACTTAAATAATTTACCCTACCCTCCATCTGCTTTTTTCATGCATTCCTTCTTTTTTTTTTTCTTCCATTCAAGAGTATACTGCATTGTAAAAAGGGCAGTCATCATCTGGCCACCAGCGGTAAAAGCTGCAAAGCAGATATAAGCCTGCAAATTACAGAAGCTGGCAAGAATTGGCCTGGGGGAAAATAGCCACAGTGCCTCATTTACTCTAAACTAAGATGGCTGCACCAAGAAGGTACTAATTACAGATGTGCAAGATGGAAAGTTCTGTGTCCTTTATGCCTCTTAGAAATCTCAGACTTTGCCTAGATCTGACCATTCTCCTCCCAAACCAAGACCTTAATGACTCAGACAAGACCCAGAAATTAATCTTTCAAATTCATCTATAATTATTCCTTGGCACTTTTAAAATCGCACCATATGTACAGTTTTACTGCTCTCAGATCACCTTGTTTGAGTGTGGATGTGGTTCTCTTGTGGCAAGCTAGAATTTGATCAAAAGAGCATGCAATTCACCGTTCTTCAACAAAATGTTAAGCTACAGGCTTAATGGTAACTCTGGCATCTCTGGCTAAATTAAATTTCCCAGTAGGAACTTCTATGGATTCCTAAAATATTAATATATATTAGCAGAAGTGAAAGATGTATGATAAAGATTTTAGCACCACAAATTAGAATTTATACATTATTTTTGACTACAGAGTTTAAGCTTGTGACCTTATACTGATTTATTAAAGAATATTTCATTGTTTTGGAAGGGCACTGTAATAGGCTGATGTGTTCTCTGTACATATAATGACATCTGTGACCAGCCAAACCTGTTCAAGTCCTGCCATTTCTAAGAAATCAAATTCTGGGAAGCATCACCAGACTTGGCTGCAATGATGGAAGACAGAGAATATAGGTTTCCTAATGTTGTTCCTAATGTGCCCATTAAAAGGCATGTTTTCACAACAGAAGGCAGTTTAAGATCAAGAGAAAACCTGTGATGACTTTCCCTTCAAAGTACTTTATGCATAAGTTTAGGTCATAAATGATAAATTATCTGGATTTTGTCTAATGTAACTTCTTTTTTTTTTTTTTT
>VWZG01012281.1:458783-489364 GCA_013396735.1 Grallaria varia
TTCTTTTAAGCATTATAAGTTTTGGAACTAGAAACTTCTTTTTCTCCGATGACTTACTCACCACAGTGGTTCCCTAACTGATGACAATGATTGTATGTCACCCTTCAGGCACTGAGCTGCTCTGGAAACAGTATGTTGAAAAGGCCAAATAGAGAAGACAGGGGAATAGTTCTTTGGATATCAGTAGGAGATAAATATGATTGTGAAACTTAGGGTTGGCATCCCAAATAGCTTTGTCCTTATGAACTATTGACTCAGCCTCTGAACATCTCCCTCAGGGGCAGTAATGACTGACATTAGGGGGTCTTAGGTACTTCCACGAATAGCTTGATAGCCTTAACAAACCCAGAACTCAGTTGTTTACCTTGACAAGGAAGTGCAGACAGATTACATGTGATTGCTCATCAGGTTAAAAATGCCTACAAGCGAGCAAAAACCTGCAGGTGGCTGATGCTTTTGAATAAATAATATAGAAAGATTGTGAACCACAGTGGTCAGGCTGTGGTCCAACTATTTACTAAGTCTGCAAAAAATGTTATGGCATCTTTCAGGCACAAAATCCATTCTGGAAAACTGATCTTTTTCTTGTGAGTGCACTGGAAGGCATTCTATCCTGTGGCTTTTCTTGTCATAATAGATGAAATAAGCTCTTAGTAGTCGTTGGGGTTTTTTCCCTGTCTTTTACGTAAAAATACATTTGTTGCTTGTATCTTGATATACAGTTTTCTTCAGCCTTGGACTCTATTCACAAATGTGGGCCAAATAAAGCAAACATTGATAAGCAAAGCCAGAAATGCATACATTCTGATTAATAATGAATCCAGTTTCTGCAAGGTATGGAGCTCCTTCTTCAAGCTGCCAGAATTAATTGAGTCAATGAAAACACAGAATCATAGGGTCATAGAATCACAGGATATGCTGAGTTGGAAGGAACTCATTACGATGATGGAGTCCAATTCCTGGCCCTAAACAGGACACCCCAAGTTACACCATATGCTTGAGAGCATCATCCAAATTCTTCTTGAACTCTGTCAGGCTTGGTGCTGTGACCACTGCCCTGGGGAGCCTGTTCCAGTGCCCAGCCACCGTCTGGGTAAAGAACCTTTCTCTAATACCCAACCTAAACCTCCCCTGACACAACCTCATGCTGTTTCCTTGAGTCCTGCCACTGGTCATGAGACTGAAGAGATCAGTACTTACCCCCCACTTCCCCTCACAAGGAATTGCAGACTGCAGTGAGGTCTCCTCTCAGTCTCCTCTTCTCCAGGCTGAACAGACCAAGTGACCTCAGCTGCTTCTCATATGGTTTCCCCTTAGGTTCTTCTTAGGTGAGAATTGATCCTGATACTGGGCTGAAAATAAAGTTCATGGTGGCTAGTCATCAGCTAATGAGAAACAAATTCTCCATATAAGAAATAAAAAAATATGACTTGGTAGGTAAGTTCCTTTATACACAACAGTTTGTGAGCACATAATTAAACACTTACTTGACTGTGGGCTTGATTTATGGCAGACCAACTCAGGGATGGAAAGCCAAGTTCCAGTCTTGCCTATTTAATTGATCGATGGGAAAGTAACTTGCTGTAATTTAATAAAACTGAAAGCAACAAATGTTTTTGAAGTGTTGTTATTTGTCTTAGGATATTGATCATAAAACATGCAAGATGACTCTCAGTACTTGCTCAATCCAAAGATCCAAGCTGCCTTTTATGTGTGGCTTCTTTTTCCCCATAGTACATATAAGTGACTTGTCTTTCTCTCATTTTCAACAGGGCCTTAACACTTTCAGGCCTTAAGTCTTACACATTGTGAGCCCTCAAACTGCTTTATTTTTTTTTTCCCTCTACATTTCCATCATTTTCTTCCTTTCCCTGGAAAAAAGGTATGTTGGCTAATGTCATCTCTCTGCTCTGTGTCTGCTATTATTCTTTCTTGGAATCCCCACATCCATTACGTCCTGTATCAACATCCAGAGCAATTCTTAAATGCAGTAAGTAGCAGGGAGAAAAGTCATTACCATTCTTGATTTCTTAAGATACTTGCAAATGTTAACACAAATCCTTTGTGCAAGCGATTTATTATATATGATGTAAGGCTATGACTAATGAAGAAATTGTTCAGTCAAAAGAAGTCTCAGAGCAGAAACCATATATTCTCTAGTTACACAAAACTTACTGTGCTTTATAAGAGAACATTGCACAGTATCATTAGGGCTTTATTGGAAAATGTTTCTGTATATTGTTCAGTTATAGAGAAGAAATATAATTGTGGTATCTAGAGAGAAGTAGCTGGAGGACATGCTCAATTTGTTCTTGATCTTAGAGAAAGGTACAGAGAAATATGTTTGCCACTGTCTTTACCTTTTGAAAGGGATTTGGTGCTGAGCTACTATTTTTACTTTGCAAATTTCCTATTTAGAACAAATTTCACTGCTAAAAAGCCACGTTGGTAGAGGACAGCCCTTGTGCTTGCAGGTCTCCCAAACCAGAGTGTCTGAGTGTGTCTCATATGTCTTGGCAGTGAGGATACCTTGCACTACCTACCAGAGATGTTGTGGATGCCCATGCCTAGAAGTGTTCAAGGCCGGGTTGGATAGGGCTGAGAGCAATGTGGTAGTGAAAGGTGTTCTTGACCATGGAGAGGGGTTTGGAACTAGATGACCTTTAACGTCCCTTCCAACTCAAGACATTTTTGCTTCTGTGATTCTGTCACATGCTAGTGCTCAATGTAAAATTATAAGCAGCATCTATGGTGGGAGGTGGTAGAAGTGGGATGGCATGACTAGGAAAATGCAACCATGCAATTTCAAGATGAAGTTAAAAATCCTTTTTAAGGGAAAGATCCAAAGATGGGAGGGAGGGGGTTGGGGAGGAGGTGCAAAAAGTCTCCAACAAGACAGTAGCAAGGATTAGCACTGCCTGGCAGCTATTCATTTTGGTATTATAGAGATACAGGAATTATAGCTGTGCGGCAAACCACTCACAGGGAGCAATTAATGCTAAGGGATAAAAATAACATAAATCAAACAAAGGTGGTTGAAATCCAATCTAACTTCAGAAACTGTTCTTCCTCTAACTAGCTAAATTGAATCAGCTATTAATAATGTAGTGACCTTCTCAGAGATCCAGTCCATAGAAGTGATTTACTCTCAATGTGCCCAGAAAGCAGCATTCTAAAAGAATACATAAAAATTTCAGACAACAGAGGTTTTTTGCTGCTTTTGTACTTATGGCTCCTTCACTGGAAAACAAGCAGCAGGTATATGCTGGGATCTTACTTTGACAGTAGATTCAAGGTAAGACTGGACAGACAGCAGATACTGAGAATTAGGAAGTGTCCAGTTTCAAATTGACCTGTGTATCTGAGTCTATTTATTAGTTGTGTTTTCAGGTCTTAAGGGAATAAATCATTCTCCACCCTACAGGAAAACCCCACAAACAATACCAGCAAAATAAAACCACAAAAAGCTACCTGTTTCTACTTGTGTCATGATGTATGTAAATAGTAGATATTGTTAGGTCCAACAAACCTCTGTCAAATAGACCTCTTCTTGGCTGGGAGTATGTTTGGAAGTATAGCTGAGCCTGTCAAATAGCTGCTGGCTGACTCAAAGGTCAGTCCTGCTCCTCCACATGCCTCTAAGTTAAACACCTTTCTTTTTGGGTTACAGCAAATGCTTGCCACAGTGGGGTCCTATTCGATGGTGAATTTATTCAGGGAGCTGAGCTGACAAAAATTAGGGTACAGTTGTGCTAGTTTAGTGTTTGGAACTGGTTCACTGCAAGTGAGACAATTGCCAAGGAAAGAGGATAAGGAGAGTGGTGGGAGCACTTGACTGCAGCTAGGTGTTAGTTTTCCTTAGCTCCAGTATGAAACTGCCTCTTACTTGCATATAAAACATATGCATGTACATAGATACAAATAAAACAGACAATAAAGAAAAAATAAAGAAACAGCTGTAGCAATAGAACTGGACATGAAATGGATATAGGTTCTCTGCCTTTATATTACTGACATCTATTGTCACCTCCCTTTTGCTATTTTCTTCCTTTTCTCTGTAGGACTGGTGCATTTCCAAGTGGTTTGGCCCAAACATTAGATTAATGTCCTAAGCCAATCCTTCTCTGAACAGTCTGGGGAAAGAGGGAGCCCTGTGTCACTGGCAGAAGAAGAGGCTGCTGCAGAAAGGCAGATGTCTGAAGACTGTGACCTTAGCCAACATCTTGTGCAGTGGGTGTACCACAGCAGTCCTATCAAGCCTCCATTTTGCTAAACAAGAGGCCCAGAAACTGAGGTGATGTATTGGTCTCCTGACTGTCTGCATTGCTCAACATCTAGCTTGCTACCTGGCCCTGTTTTGGAGCATTCCACCTCACTTGCTAAGGTGCTATCAGTGTCCTTAATCATGTGAACACATGCCTGCCTGGCTTTTATTTAGCAATATAGACATAACCTCTGTAATTAGGAGAAAAATCTCCAGGGGAAAATCCTCCACATATCCCACAGCAGTAGCTTAATCCCAGTCCTTTTAAGCAATAATCACCTTTCATACTCCTTCTGATGAGTCAAGTACTTAGTTCAGTGTGCAGAACTGGGGTGCAGGCTCCTTTCCCCCTGTCTTACGGCTGATGTGAATAAGTCCTGCCTCTACAGACATAGTCTCAGTTGTCCATCCATGAAGAGCTTGTGTTCTTGGCTGAGAACCCAAGTCACAGCCAAGCCCTATTTATCTGTCCAGAGAATATTGCGCAACAACTAGTTAATACTCCTGATCCTGGGATTCAAATTATATTTACCATCACAACTGTGAATTTGACTGAAATTTTGGATCAGATCATGGAGTGTTTTCCCACGATTATTTTTCTTCAGTCAAATCAGCTGTTGAAAGAAAATGGAATTTCATCTGAGTCATTGAAGAATAAACCCTCAGGTCACATGCTGGCACCCTTGCATTCTAGTTACGTCTAATACGTAGGATCATCCAGCAATCCTACTGTAATTAAATTAATAATGAGGATGTGACCTCAGAAAAATACAAAAACATATGGACTGTTGTCAGTATTTGGAATTGCGGTTCTCTGAGATAAAAGTCACCACTAAATAGTGAAAGTGCTAAAAACTTTGAAACATTTTTAAAGTTAGTATATTGTCTCTTGTTCCTTTTGTAACCCTCTTGGATAGTAAGAAACTGACTTTGGTTTAATTGAGACACAGCAGAAGGCAGTGTTCCTCTGGCACTAATTACAAAAGGAAAAATCGCAATAGGAGTAAGTACTTGAGTAGTAATTTCAGCAGGTACATCAGCAATAATAAGAAATTGCATTCTTGCTTATCATTGTCAACAGGGGGGACATTGTTCCTTCAGCCCTTTCCAGTGAATCACCAGATTATCACAAATCAGTCCCTAAGTGCTATTTCAATAGCACGAATTGGAAAGATGAGCAATTTTCTGATGTAGTCTCTATCTGTTCATTTTAAAATCTGTTCATTTAAAATGGCTTTTTCCAGTGGGTAATATATGAAATTAACTTCCTACGTCCTCCTGTTGTCATCATAGACACATAATTTCTGGGCATACACAGTGCAGCGATTTCCCCCACTACAAGTTACCATGAAGACTATAATGCTAGTCATAATGATTCCAGTGCAACAGCGAATGGGCAACAAGAAACTTGAGATGAATCTAGAGACCAGAAATGTTCATTAATTGCCCACTTAAAAAGGATGTTAATTTGGAATGGGTAGTAATTTGAGCTGAATGATAGACATATGATAGGACAGGATTTCTTAAAGTCATTTGTTAATCCATTTTCTTTAAGATGCCCAAGCACTTACCCCTGATGAGATGGAGCTCAGACTGGTCATCAGGGCTGAACATTAAGCTACAAGGGCGTGTTCCAGTTTGGTACTTGTTTTAATAGCAACTGAGCAGAAAGGCTCAAAATATTTTAGGCGTCTCTTCATATTCTTTAAGAGCTGAAGTTAAAATTTCAAAGGAATGATTTTCTTTTTCGAGCTCTAAAAAAAGATACATTCTTGCATAAACAAAGCAAAAGCTGTGCTATCCTTAAAAGTATTCTTGCAAAACATATATAGTGGAAACTACTTCACCCATATACTTACACTTCTGCATAGCAATCCCTATGTCAGAGCTGTCTCAAATACATTTGAAGAAAACAGTGTTATCAGTTAAAAAGCCTTTTTTCTTTTTACAACTGCAATGTCTAGTAAGATGTCTAAGCACTGGAATTCACTGAATTGAAATGTTTTGCCAGAATTTTCTTTCTTTCTTTTTCAGATAAAGCAGTTTCAAGGAAAAAATACAGCTAATGTCAATAATTCAATATTCTTATTTTCCCATCTCTTTTCTGATGTTGAAGCTGAAACTATATTTTACACTAAAGGTAGTGTCTCTTGAGTAGGACAAGGACAACGAGCAAGCTACTGACGTATTTCATAGAGCAGCTGATATTGCTGGAAAAGACAATCAATTCAAATGAATTCTCTTTCCTCCCACATCCTGGTACCCAAATATTTAATTGACTCTGCTGTAGCTATTGTGAAGTGTCAATCTAAAATATTAAAATGAGATTATTGGAAATGTTCTTTTAAATCTCTTGAATAACAGTGGGCAAAAGTAATCCAGGCTATACTTTTATAGCACAGTGTAAAATTTTGATTACATATAGATCAGATTTCTTTAATCTGTGTAAGTAGTGTGATCTCGGCACAAAAAGCAGTGATTTATTTGTTCAGTAGTGTCTCTGGAATGGAAGCAAATATTGCACACCAGGGCTCAAATATGTAATATGTATCACAAGAGTTCACTGTCAAAGATACTCATGAGATGAAATAGCACTCATATTTCTTGAAATTAAAGAGAGAAAAGATTCCTGTTGACCATTATGACTGAATTTATTAAAAGGCTTTTCAGTTTGCTTAAATAAATTACTATTAAAGAGAACTTTATTAAGAAAGGTCCTAAATGAACACAATTAACTTATGTAACTGGTTTCAAATAAATCTGACCCATTTGTGCCCCCAGCATAATTTAAGAGTTACTTTAACTCTAGTTGTCTGTTTAAACCTCTATTGCGACTGGAATACTTATTAAAGATGCAAATGTACCATACTAAAACTTACAGGTTAATAGCAGAAGTATACCTATAAACTCACAGAGAGAGAGAAACACTGTTATTGCTTAGCTTGTCTCTTTCCACACTAATGTTAAAGACTGATTATTTAATGCATGAATTCAACCTTATAGGGCATATTAAAACTTTACAGAAAATCATATGCTCTGCATCTTGATATATTGAAATAACAAGGGATAAAATATTTTTGAAATGGCTGGGGAGACATTTGCTTTAAATTCTAAAACGAGTTTTTATGAAACTCCTACATGTGAATGAGAAGGTGGGTTAACAGCTCTTTCAAGAACTAGCTTTAAAACTACTGCTTGCTTTGCAACCACTATAACACAGTTTGTAATTTCATGCAACACTTTCCTGTGTCATCTTGCATAAGCCACTGGATTATAAACTTTTTCTTCAAAAAATATCTTGTGTGACTTGTGTATCAGACAGTAAGAAAAGGAAGAGAAAAGTATTTCTCTACAGCATAAGAAATTGAAACACAAATGCCTTTATTTTACACTGTATATATTTTGAAGTAATTAATGGATTAAAAGAATTTGCATCAATGGGAAATAGAGTCTGTCACCTATAGGCAGAAGCTTGGACGTTAAATTCAAGTGAGCATTTACAGATTTTGCTGTTTCTACTTTGTTAGTCACTTACATCCTTTCTGCTCTGCCAAAAATAGAAGGGATGCTAAGCTTTTCTGTACAATTGGAGCAACTGTCCTTGAAAAGCCAAAAGACCCACCCACCACTCTTCATCCGAAATAGGCAATTCTGAAGCACATGAGGAAAAGAAAGAGTAACTTAACTTTTCTCTCTATTTATTTAAAGCAATTTCTTCAGGAATATCAGTGAGAATTACAGAGAATAAAAACTTTTCTCTGTGTGCTTAATTTTGTGGGGTTTTCCCTATCTGCTTGTTTGTTTGTTTTTGGATTTTGTTTTCATTATTCTCCAGAACACATTGCTTCTAGACACAACTTGCACAAAATTTATGCAAGCTGATTTCTGAACCTGTCTTGATAGCGATGCCCAGGAAACTTGTAATGATTTCCATCCTGTTTGGTTATTCCTTTTGTTTCTACATGACAGCATGTAGTCCCATATCTGAAATGGAATTTTTTCTGTTGTATGTTGATAGACAATTTTCCATAATATCACACAGAAATAGGGCAGTGACTGGAGCGCCATTATGGAAGAGGTAGGTCAGAATGTATTTGGCAGATAAATATCTGCCTAGAGTGGAAGAACCAACTGCCTCAGTATTTTCTAGAACTAGATATCAGCTTGATTTTTAAAGGGGTGGTAAGTTCAGGAGATGTGTGTAACTACCAGACAGCTGTTTTGGACCTTGTTTGAGCTCTCTCTTTCTGCATGCCCTATGTATTGAAGTATCTAACATGAGGTCTAGATTCTTCTTAAGCCCTAGTTTGGATACAGCCTCCACTTCCTGCCTTGGCACAGTGTGCCTGGGACCTGGTGGCTGTGCACTCACAATGCTGAATAATGAGGGATAGGCCAGACCATGACAGGTGAGTGCCCTATCTGAGGTGACAATTGCATATGCAGAGGGGAAATCTGCTCTCCAGAATACTACTCCTCTGGCTATAAAGTACATGCATAGAGCTAAATTGATTTCTTGAGTTTGTTGATACATTTGCACTTTTCTCATAGAAACAAAGAGACTCTAGCTGCCTAAAGGAAGAACTTGTAATAGCTATATCCCTTTAAAATGTATCACCATTGGCAAAGCTCTGATGATGAAACACACAATTCTGTTCAATATATGTAAGCCAATTCTCACCAATTTAATACTGTTTAAATAGGAATTGTAGCCTTCTGCCTTCAGGCAAACCTGTAAAATCAAAAGGTACAATTAGAGCTACAGGACACATTCACTGGTTGGTTACAATCAAGATAAGGCATGGACACTGTGGTGAGTTTTAATTTGTAAAGTGCATGGATTCCCTCCCTAGGGGTCTGAGAAATGGAACCATGAAAAGTACTTTGTTAGTAGGTTTAAATTCACTATATATCTCCATTGGGAAGTTTTTAGAGGT
This sequence comes from Grallaria varia, assembly GCA_013396735.1. NCBI lineage: Eukaryota > Metazoa > Chordata > Aves > Passeriformes > Formicariidae > Grallaria > Grallaria varia. Next base: position 467,985 of record VWZG01012281.1, read on the forward strand.
CTGCAAATTGAAAATGTTTGAAGCCAAACTGCATTAGGTCATTATATAAAAGGAGGGACAGAACGATGACAACAATATGTATTTCAAAGCTTTATTTGGGAATCTGGGCCCTTTCTTGGAAACATGAAAGTGTACAAGTTAGACCAATGATCACTCTGTTTTCATAGTATCAGGAGAACTAGTGGTCCAGCCTGCACTGGTTAAATGAAAAAATGTCCAGAGAGGGCCAAAGGCTTCCCTGGCAGGTAAGGGAGGTGGATGAAGAGAGAGGAATGTGGGCCACTGGCTGACTACTGGTGTCAACCTACCCACAAACAACCTAGATACTACTGAGATTTAGTTGTATTGTAGTTTCTGTATAATTCCTTAATTTAAGACTGGCAAAGTGCTTTTGTAATTTTAAATCTAAATAATCCCCTTCATCCATTAGGGTAAGAGGAAGAATTTTGAGGTGTGGCTTCATTTTTTGAAAGCTTGAGCTCTTGACTGAATGAGCAGGTGGACAGCCTTTATGCTGCTGTTTAGTAACAAAAGCAAAACTCTCTGCCTGGCAGCCGCTCTGCCCTGCGAAAGCTTTTTCTGCGTAACTAAGGCAGCTTCTGCTGGGCAGAGCATGACTCAGGCTTCAGTAGTCCCTCTCCTGGCCGAGTGTGTGAACAACAATTCCTTGAGCGTGAACAACAATTCCTTGAGCGCAAGGAGACATTTGCTCTATTTTCTCCTGATACTTAATTGCTTTTTGCTGCAGAAAGGCACAACTTCAAGTTATGCTTCTAACTTCCAGTTTTATGAACATCCTACTACATTTATCCCCCGTGTTTTCTTCTTTAGAATAGGACTACTGTATTTTATAAAATCAGAAAATAACATTTTGCACAAGCTTTTCTGTATTTCTGGTACTTAATTCTGAACAAGAACCTGGAAGTAAGCTGATAGTGGTTATAAGCTACTCTGTTAACTGTATCCCAATGTAATAGCAGCCCAAAGTAATTGCAAGCTGTTTGTTTTTTGTATTTTGTCTTGCTTATTTATCTTCTTTAACTAGTCAAGTTTAAAAACAAGGCTGTAGACTTCGCTGGGGAGCGCATCCCTGTGTGAGACAGCAAGAGGGGGAATTCATGACCTTTGAGAATAGCTTTGACAGATGTAGGAAATTTCCAAATATTCAATCCAGCTTCTATATAGCAAAACAACAGTATCCAATCCAGGCAGTAAAGAAGCTTTTTCAATGGAGTAAATACTTCTGTCCTTCTTCTACCTTTGTAAAACTGACTTCTCTCTACTAAAGAGCATTTTTGTTCTACATTTCCTTGTTCCAATGACATACAATTCTATGTCCAGGTATCTCTGAACCACTGGTTTCTACTTTTAGCCTTAGATATCAAAGTTCCTAATTGAATTTGTAAGATAATTTACCCTCCTTATTATGGTCTTCCATTAACCTTCCTCATTTCGCTGAGATTTATTATCCATTCTTTGCTTGCCAGTGGCTGGAACACATTTGCCATTTGCTCTTGAGATTTCTGGGTACAGTAAAGGGGATATGGATTATAATTGCATTCATTCTTAAATGACTTTGCCAACCATTTTCGTTCATTTTTTACTTTCTTGATCCCTTTTGGGATGGAAATGAACAATGCATGTTCACTTAATCAGAATCAGGCCTAATCAATCACTGGTTTTTAATGCATGTATATATATTTAAAAATATAAATCAGGGCTCATTCTCTTGGATCAAGAAAGAATAAATTTGAGGGAGCAGCATTTCAAAGAAATTGTGGTGATGCTGCATGGCTAGTAATTTTTACTATAGAATAAAATGATAATAGGATGATACATTATTAAAAACACTATTTTAAACATGTTTGGCATTTTTGTAAAAATACTTACTTGTTCAGCAGAAAATTTCCACACTTGATCTTCACCTGTGCATACATTTTCATGAAACTTAATAAACCTCACTTATTTTTGAGTTGTGTAAGCACTTATTTTACTCTTCTGAGGCATTCAGAATATGTGCTTTTGAAAACAAACAACTGTGATGTCACCGAATCCATACTGATCCCTAAGGGGAAAATCCTAAACTTATTTAACAAGGGAAAGAGCTGTAGTTTGTTCTCTCTTTTGGAAGAAGGTAGAGTTTGTCTCAACTAGCTAAGAAATATCAAAAAAAAAAAAAAATCACTTTGTGTTTGAAACCTCTAGAGCAGACATGTAAACATGTTGCATAATAAAATTGCTTACTCAATATATTTTAATATTATCTCTTTTCCTTAATCATAATGATCTGACATAGTGAGGTTGCTTGGAAAAGGGAAGGTCTCCTGTGTATGTTTGTGATGGAATCAGTATTCATTATTTATTCTAATAAATTACAATTTTCTGCAAAGACAGCTCTGTCTAAAAACTGGACAGTGGTGTTATTTAAATATCTGTGCAATAGATGTTGCTGTTTTTGCCAGGCTAACATTCATCAAAAGTGTCTGTAGGCTCTCATGTTAAAGTGTTCTCCTCAGTTTTGTACCATATTTATTATAACATTATTGCTATCATTAATTAGTTTATACTTTTCTTCTACCACCAAGAAATAGTGCTGAAACCTTCAAGATGTATAGAAGTAAACCACTTCACTCTGCTTCTGCCTATAGATTTCTCAGTTAACACTCTCTTTCAGTAGACAATGTAGTTGAAGACGATAAAAGAGATTTCCAATATTTTCAAAGTTTATTCAAAGAGTGAGAAACAGAGTCCAAAACAGCAAACATCCAGGAAAAGGATGTTCAAGCTGCTGTTTTGCTTCCTTTTGCTTTGCAACTATTGTGTTTGTCCCTCTTACCCATCCCTTTTGTCCTTCAGCAGCAACATCTCTTTTTTGCTTTGCTATTTTCTAGAGACATGTTATCAGAGTTTCTTGTCTCTTTTTGCCCCTCTTTCTTCACCCTTCACTACAGCAGGCACAAGAAGAAAGCTCTTGACTTTCTTTTGGAATACAAATAGCCCTGTCATTTCAATGGCCCTTTTGGACAGATGTTTCATGTTTCAATTCCTTCTTCTGAAACACCTGTTTAAAAGTGGATCATTATTATTCCTGACAGGGTCACATAATCATCTTATACTGAGGTACTACAGCTTTATTTCTCCTGCAAAATCTTCCTGGTGTGTCCTAGGATCACATTTGCTTTGCAGTGCCAGTTTACATCAGTGATTCAGAACCTTTTCTCTGTTTCTGAGTAATGAACACTGAATTTAGCAGCACTGTAAAAGGAGCTGCTTACAGACACGGGACACGCTGAGGGCTGAAGACCCTGCCACAGGTGCAGCATCCACCAGACACACCACCTAAGAGGAACCCAGATGTCTGGAACCCCTGTTCCTTTGACAACCTCCCTCATCCATGCCCCTGTTCATGGTGCAGTAGTAGTGGTCGCTGTCTCCTGAGCAGACATTGAGGATCTTGAGGAATCTCGTCCTTTTATGAATACAATGAGAACTCTTCCTTTCTCTTTCCCGTCACTTTGTGCACACAGATTTATTACTATTCCTCTTGCCTTTGATGTTTCATGCCTTCTGAAAAGAATATAGTAATTCACAAGGTCTCAACTATTCAAGGCCATAAATGCTTCATTTTAAACTGTTACCCTTGAAGTCTTTGCACTATGCTTAATTCAGCATTAATTTTCCTGGGTTACTTGCCTTGAGTTAATTAGTCCTCTGTGCTCATTGCCCACATCTTTGATTTGTTTTAGAGGCTTCCTTACTGGCTCAGAAAAAGATTTCTACTTTCTGCTTGTGAGTGAAGTGTAAGATTGGTCTTCAGTATTCTGCGAGATTATTAATTCATGAAGATGAAAATCATATTGTCATTCTCAATGAGAAACCCATTATTATATCACCATTAAGTACTGATTAAATATACATTGTCCTTGTATAAATATATTATGCTAATAGTCCTTCCATGAACTTATAATACTTCAGGATTATTCCAAAGCCAATACATGTAGGAAATTCCAATTTTTTAGCAGATAATGTATTAATATTCCTCTACATAGTTCATCAGATAACAGGTACAGGAAAAAGATTGTAGGCAAAACTTTGGATTTTAAATATGTTTCATCAAAACTGTATGAAAATCATTAAGTTTTTAGAGGGACTCATCCTGATACATTCAGTATAGAATAACCTGCAGACAAAACCTAATTAATAGCACTAGAGCCATGGAGTTACTGACCCTAGGGTGACCATCAAGTTTTCGCCCCGCCATCTCAAAAGTGCCAATGTTATTGAGCAACCCTTGTTGCTCATATTGCCAAATTCTATACCGTTAACAGAATTTGAACTACTTCAAAGCATCTTCACATTTCTTTCCCAAATAACTGCAGTAAAGGGATGCTCTTGTTCAAGCACAAGTATTTGGGTGGAATAGTGGGTTAGTCCTTGTCAATCTTTGAAGTATATCCAAAGGATTCACCTTTGAATGAGTCTCTGAAGTGAAAAGCCTTGGAAAGAATTATGGTCCCTGTGGAAGTCAAGAGCTTCGGTTGGGGTTTTAACAGTACAGCTTGGTTTGCCGGGTGACTGGAATTATAGAGATACATAAAAATTTGAGGAAAGATAGCAACAATGTGCAGTTTGTTGCATATGATTAACATTTTACAAAATGCATTTATGACAGAACAGAAATATGAAACATATAAAGTAATGAAAATTACAAACAAGCAGAGTTTGTTTAAATAAGGTGTTGGAATAGTATTCAGGATCAACTTATATATACTCTATCATTTTCAGCCAAATAAAGCCATGTGTCATTTGAGGAGAGTTACATGGCTTTACAAGTACTGTTCACACTTTCCGAGACATGTTCTCAACACTGCTGATGTATTAGAAAAGTACAAAATTCTTCATTGCCAAAATATTTTTTCAGTTTCAGTGATGGAACACCAAAGAACTCATTTTTCATTTAAAATAATGCACACAAAATTAAATGAAAAGTATTAATAGCATATAACTTTGAAATAGCAACTTTTCCAAAGTTTTTATGGTGTAAAAGAGGAGAAACTAGAAGCATGTGATTTCTTTTTTAATATGGAACAGGCTGGTAGGAAATGCAGGAAGCTGAGAAGAAAATCACTCTGAAGAAGAAAGACACTTGGGTAAGAGAAATGTATTTAAAGAAAAAAAAAATCTTTGTGGTCTCTTTGGATAGCTTGATACATTTTTTATTTTTTTTTTTTTTAATGCAGGATAAGAATAATATTGAGGAAACATTGTGTTTATACCTGAATTAAAGGTAGACCTGCTGCTGTGCAGAAAAAAATTATTTAATATTCCTCATTTCCTGAATGTACTCATAAGGGATTGGACTGGGTGACATAAAGCCAGGGAAGAAAGTTGTTCTCTGCAATCCAAACTACTCCAGTGAAGATATGTAAAAGTTGCAAGTCTGCCAAACTGGGCTGCAGGTACACCTCTAATATCGATAGTGCACAAAACCTATTTTGCATATTTTCTGCAGTTTCTTGAACTTAAGCTGTTGGTGGTTTTTGGTAGACTGATGTCTTCGCTACTTATTGTAATGTGGGCTTTAGGTTCAAAGCAGTATAAGCATCTTATACGAACAGAGGCCCCTGCTAGTCCTTTAAAATTTAAAAAAATAAGTAAGACTCCATTCAGCTATAATTTTTTTTCTTGAAGAGAAACTGTGATTGGGAATTGTAACATCTACTATACTTTGTGGAAGTAATCCTGCTGGGCAAATTCATAATTCAAAAAAAACAGCAGTCAAAGGTATGATGATATGAAGTTCCTGGTGAACTGCTGCCTATGATAAATAGGAAGCAAAAGTGAGGGGCAGGAATTCTCTGAGAAGTGTAGAGTTGGAAGCTGGAGATATGTGATTCGGCAAATTAGATTAAAAATACACTTTTTTCCTTCATGTCTCTCCAGTTTCTTGCATCCCAGACCACTGTCCCTCTGACTCTGGGGTTTGTGACAATAGATTCATGCTTTTAGGGAGAACCAGCAGTGAGGAGGATCTTGCCCCAGCTAACAAGGGTGTTAGTGACTTTTGGCCATGGTCATGCCTGCTTTCTGATACAACAGTAATTTGGGGTTAGCTCAAAGCTTCCTTCATCAGATGCAGTCCTGTGCTCCCCAGGAAGGGTGGGGAAGGAGCTGTCCCTGTGCACCCACAGCATCCCTCACAGCTTCCCAGGCAAAAAGGGACTTGCAATGCGCCAGATCCAGCCTCTGAAGCCAGATGGCACAGGGAGAAAATTGTGTGGAGGGAAGATGGAAAACCAATCAGAATAGAGGGGCCTGTCACCATGTTCCCAAAATGTGGCAGGCAGCTTTGTCCACCCATGCCAGGGAATGGCCAGGCCAAGGTGAGGAGCTGTTCAGGTTCTTAGACAGACAATAGAGCTCAGAGCACAAAGCCGGGTATCACAGAACCAATTAGAAAGGACATAAAAAGTTCTCTCTTCTCAAATAACTTTGGTGATGTTTAATAAAGTTTTACTCTGGGCATCTGCCTTTTCGTGTGGCAGATTTGAACACCTTGCAGAAGTTTTGTGTAACGCAGCACTTACTTTGCAGACAGTAGCATAATATTTTACCAGTAGATGCTCTCTTGTGTCCAGCAGTAGCTACCCAGATACTCGCAAATACAGTACTCTGTTGACACAAACTATCTGCCTTCTGCAACTATTTATATATTCTCATACACTAGTGTTATGAGGGCAGCTCTGTTTTTCCTTTTAAATCCCTTTGCACTTACAGGCACTTTTGACTCAGCTCTGTGAAAATGAATATTAAAACTCAGCCCAGTTTTCTCCCCCTTTGGAGCATGGATGGCTACTGCAGACTCACATATGAAAGAGAAAGCGTGTTTTGGAGTCCATTAGTGAGTCATCACTCTTTCATTACTTGAAAGGAGAGGAAAAAAAATCAGGACTGTTTATACCAGCTGTCACCCCTTTATCTGGTCATTTATTTATTCTAACCTGGGGGATTCTCAGAGCAATGGAATGCGGCTGGACTGACAGCGGCCAAAGTCTGAAGCTTTTTCGCAGGCCCTGGGCTATACTTGGCACCTGCATGTATGGAAGCGAGTAGAGATGAGATGGCGAACCTAAAGATCATAAAGATCTCTTGCACTGAAGCATGGAAGAGTGAAGGGAGGGTTCATACTGCTAGCTTAGGTGCATGCCAGGAGCAATCAGGTACTTCAACCTCCTCCACCAGGGCTGGCTGAGAACGCTTAACCAGCTCCTCAGGAGCTGGGGTGCTTCTCATCTGCCCAGCTTGGGAGTTTTCCTGATTTCTCTATCTGCTGGTGCAACAAAGGGCAATTTAGGACACAACAATACATGCAGCAGGTGCTGAAACCTAGCAGTTTGTTTATGCAATTGACTTCACTATGATTTGATTGTCATCCTGCATTATAGGTCATCTGCAGTGTGCTGAAAAGCAAAGTTCTTTTAAACACATAAAAATACTGTAACGGCAGTTAATTAACCCAGATATATTTATAAATAGCTCCCTGCTTTTGCAAAAAGTGAGCAAACTGCTATAGACTACAGCTACACCTCTAAGTAAGTATATGGTCTATGTGTCTTTCAAAAAAACATGGGACATAGCACAACACTCTTCCTCCTAAATTTTGCTATCCAGACTTCATAGGGAAAGACACTGCATTTGTAGCTACAGTTGACTCAAGTATGGAGCAGTGCAATTTTTTTTTTATTGTTCTTGTTGAAGCTTGGCAAGACATTTCATGTTAGAACTGTCTTTGGATTATTTATTGTTAGTGATAGAAGAACACCTTTGTATGTGCTTTAGCTAACATTAGTCACAGACAGGAGGAAACTCTTTGAAGTCTTGGAAGGCAGAATCATTTTAAAATGCAGACTTTTTGCCACCCATGATAAGGTAATCTTGGATCAGCAACAAAAGCTTTCCTGACTAGGAGTAGTTATTGAGCAGACTGCTAACTGAGTGTTGGCCATTATTTTAAGTAGCACCAAAATTACGCCAAAGGCTGATTTTTTTTTAATTAGGAATTTAGAAAAGCATCTATTTTTTTAAATTAAAAATTTAAATGCCCTCCTAGTAGTAAAAAAAAAAAACCCCATGATTTTTGTCTGTTCAAAACCTGTCACTGCAAGAACTGCCAATTTCAGCAATCATCAGGCAGTCTGAAGGTCTATATTGTGCTTTTTATTCTAAAGTGACTTGTGCTTGTCCACAAAAGATGGTACTTTTTGAACCAGTTTGTCTGAAAAGTTCATCCCTCATTGGTTCCTCTGTATTTCATACTATACTCCGTTTAACTTTCTGCCTGTTTTTACTGTTCTTTCATGTTGCTCAATCTCTAGAAGCAGAATTTAACTAATTATTTCAATATTTTAAACACAGAAATATCACTGCTCAATTGCATCATCTACATACAGACTGCATTATGGTGGGGGAAAAAGATATGCAGAAGCACATCCTCTCAGAAGTTGTCTGGGATCCTGAGGCTTAGGCAAATCCATTGGTCATTCATAAATCTGTGTGCATTGAACATTATTTAGGATGGCCAATAGTAGCTAGTGACAAGGGGAGATGAGGCTTTTGCAGAAGGAAAGACAACCATTGACAAATGATGCCTCATATTTCCAGACTGTGAGTGGCACATGGCAATTTTGTGGGCAACACAAAGTGGCAAAAGTCTAGTGTCTCTCCTTCCTTTGTATTCCTGGAAAAAGGGTTGATCATATATGGCCCTATGTCTGTAAAATTTCCTCTGAATATCAATCTCATTGTAACAAGAGAAGGGGATTTTGTTTTGAACTTCAAAATATATTTAAACAAAACAAATGTCAAATTAGTTTCATATAGTAATGCTGATTTTTAGAAGTTCCATTTATTTCTACCCTTTAATAAACAAGATCTACTTGCCCCAAACTGAACACCTGAAACATGAAACATCATGGATCTGTATTGCTTTACATGAAAAACGTCTTCAGAGTCCAAGGAATACTTAAACAAACAGCAGAAAGATAAAATAGACTGTATTTGTACAAATAGCACAAATATTTATGAAACAATTTAACATATATTTGTGTTTTCTGCATTCTGTCTTCTCTACACAAGCAAGGTCTAATATTTCTGTACACTCACTACTAGCCTGCTATGATGTGTGATCTCATAGATATAAAACAGAAAACTGGAATTTGCAGATGATGAAAACTTGTTTTTATAAAAGCAGGTCTCCCTTTTCTCCAATAACAAGAGTTATTAGCCAGTTCTATTTATCTGAACTTTCCCATCCCCACCAGTGCATGTGTTGTATTGCCCTCGGCCGCTTGCTTTACATTTGTCCTGTCAAGGAAGACCTTCCAAAAGGATGATGCACTTCTCACTACTCCTGATAAACAGTGAAGACTCTCTGTTCACTCTTTCTGTAGATTTCAGTGCATTTGGAGAAAACTAAAAGTCCTCATGTGGTATTTAAGGTTCAAATCTGGGAGAAGTATAATCCTGGGAAAGAAAAAACATTAACCAATATTTAAGGTGGGAAAGTTCATTTCAATTTCCTGTTCTGCTGAACTTCCTAGTGCACAAAGGAAAGTAACTTAAAGCGGATTACACAGAGTTGAAATAAAGCTGGCACTGGCCCTTTACTTTTGCTCTTCAATCAGGAGGTCTGTATGACAGCCAGAGGTTTTGAACAAGCACAGCAACTCTTCCCAACCCATGAGTTTCACAGTTAGATGGAAAATCCTAAAGATTAAAAGTTGCTCAGACATTTAGAACAGTGGGTACTGCATAAAGCTTCAAGATTTTTCTTGCTTTCTTGTTGTTTATTATACTAGCATCTATTGTTGAATGGTGCATTTCAAAATAATTTCACCTCTCAGAGGAATTTGGAGGGCAGTCTTGCATAAAATCAGTAACTGGAGGAGTTTTGGAGACCTCAGTCTTCTTTTCTTACAGAAATCTGATTTCCGTCATCATTCTATGGGGCATATTGTGGACCTGCTCCTGAAAAGAGCCAGCTTTTCCCTTTTCCTTGCTTAGATTAGCTTTCATGTGCCTGCATAATGAACCAGTCTAGGAACTGACTTAGTTAAAAATTAATTCCCCCCCTTCAATGTTTTATTTTGTCATTATTTACAGAAATAAAATAGAGTAACATGCATGTTTAAAATTATATAGAAATTATATCTCAGAATCATATCTCCAACACTTGGATTTATGCATAGATGTTTAACTGTTTAATTAACATAAACAGAAATTTTAAAAGGATAAATAAAACAGTCTATCAAAAATAATACAATACTGAGATATGTTTTATGCCTTTTAGAGATAAAAACATTTATGAAAAGAATAATTCATACTGAAAAAATCTACTGCTATATCACATACAAAAATTTCTGATATATCACTTCAGTTTTGACCCTTAGATTAGCTCAGCTGGTTAGAGCTAATAACATCTGGGTAGCGGGTTTGATCCCTGTATGAGCCATTCACTTAAGAGTTGGACTCAATGATCTTTGTGGGTCTCTTCCAACAGAGAATATTCTGGGATTCTGTAAGTTTCACATATATGCATCACTTCATTGAACTACAATGACTTTTGTTTATATTCTTCCAGCTCAGAGTGCTGCTGGCCTAGATCTAAGGGTGGGGATTATTCTCAAGCAGTACAAAGTAAATGATGATTACCTCAATCTGCCAAAATTTTTGTCTCTAACTGTTATACTGCAGAATGTACCCCAGATCAACATTGTGTGTTGAGTCCTGTTTTGCATTACTTGATTATGTCCATGACAGAAAATGATTACTGCCACCTCCAGAGTGGCTACAAATTGAAGGTAGTGTTTTTGAGTAATTTATTTTGCCTGAAGGATGGTGTAACTTTTTCATATAAAAGATTGTTTTAAGCACTGTTTTAAAGGCAGCATTCAACCTAGTGTTCTGCAGTCTGGATAATGACCAGCCTGGGCTTAACCTCTCCTGTGTTTCTATTACCTCTAAACTGTAAGAAATGTTTACGAAATGTCACATACCTAGCTTGCTATTCAATTTGTGCTCACAGAGGAAGTTTTTTCCAATCTCACAAAAGAATTGTGAAGCATCATTTATCAGCCTGTGCAGAGTTTTGAGATCCTTGGCAAGGAGGAATAATAAGACTGTAAGGTCCTTTGTTTGTTTTTAAGATTTTTTAAATATCAAAATAGGAATTGAATCCTATTTCTATATTCCAGCAAATATACTGCCTTCCAGTGGACTATTTCAAGTCCTATCCAAACCAAGGGCACGACTCTCTGCCTTCTAGGGCACTTGCATCAGGACTCAGGAGCTTGTTGCAAACCCCAGTGATATGTTGGATGCAATTCCATACCACAAATGTTAATGCAGCAGGGAAGAGAGGGTTCCCTGTTGTCTGTGCACCTGAGAGGGCTTAAGTGCACTGTTTCTAATGGATGAGAGCTAACACATCTAGCATTTGTGAGCCATGCTTGCATGTAACCCAACAAAACTACAAAATCCCATCAATACTATACTTTTCTCCCTAAGCGCTTTCCAGTTCCTCAGCAGCACAAGTTATAAGTGTGTGGGACTAACATAAAAAAACTTCTCTCTCTTAGTAATTATATTGCCTCTGATTTCTCACACTGCCGCAGTAGTCTGTCCCTGTACTCAGCTTCCTGTGATTTGGGATGCCCCATAGTGCTGTTCAACCTGTCTAAAATAGGAATGAGAGGTTATTTTCAAGTTTCAGATTTGAAGCATGACTTCAGTGCATGAAGCCATGGCAAATCTCAAAGAACATCACAGGTAATAATTGTGATTAGAGCCTAAAACCCAGCACATTTTTCTTGGGGAAGGCTAAGAACACAAGCTCATTATAAATACATACCTACTCCAAGTGGTCTCTGAAGAATGACAATATGCTATCACAGCAACCTGGAACCACTGTGACTGCTTTTCTTAATGAAAGAGTTTTTCTATTTTTTGATGCAACTCACCTATAAAATCAGATTATAATTTCAGTATTGTGATTACTGGAAGTGTGTTTTTGAAAAGTAATGCAATGAATATCCATGGGAAAAAAAAATTCTACTTTGATTACATAATGTATTTCATGTAAGAGTAAATCATGAAGATTCTTCAGTTTTAGGGATTTTTTTTTCCTGTGTTTTGGTATTTGTGAAGCCACCTTATTTAGGACAAGTAGTTAAAGCTCTTTACTGTGAGGATGGATTCTGCATTTAGTATCACTTTTTAATTCCTCATATGTGGAGCTTACAGACAGATCCAAAGAAGACTTTAGATTGACCATAGATGCTTAACTGACAATGAACAGAACACACTTTCACATCTGGACAGGGAAAGATGAGGGCCTTGTAGCTTAAACACAGCCCGGGTTAGATGGCTGCTGAATGAGTGTTCTTCAGATTTCAGTTTTTTGCACTTGTGTCCTTATCTTTGTCATTTCCCACAGTTTGGGCTGTCATTTAACTGGTTATTTTAAAACAAAGCCATTCAGCTTGTTCTCTCTTCCCAGTCTTACTGCAAGTTATGAAATACCTCAGCGTTGGAAGTAACAAATTGTCTTGACAGCCCAAGAGCTTGTCTTCCTTTTGTTTCTCAAGCTCTGCTGTAGAGTCATTAAGCCACTAAAGGAGAAGGAAAACAAGGATGCCTTCAGTTGCAAGCTGCAACAATTGGGAAGCAGGAAACAAATGTAAAACTGGAGAGAGAGGAGTAGGAAAAAGAATTCCTCAGTTTTTGGTAGTTGATTCTATAGGTAACTGAAGAAATTGTTACTTCTTATTTTCCTATTTTTCCTCACCCTCTTCAATGTCTGTGCATCCAATTTCACATGTTCATTGTGGAACGGGAATTGATTCAGAAGCAAACCTCATCAAAACAACTTCAGTCAAAATGCAATAAGCAGGTGGGTCAGTGACATAAAGAGAAGATAATTGAGGTTGGTGGTTGGGCAGTTAAGAGTGAAAGAAAAGAAGATAGATGGAGATTGGCTTAAAAAGAAAAAAGAAGCTGAAACAGTGTTGCCAGCATTATTTAATTATTTCCGAGTTAACAATGCAAAATGAGGGTACACTAAATATAAACCCTTATCTTTAATTATCAAGCCTGGCCTGTTCTACTTGCTCTGGGAAACCTGAAATCAATGGGAATGAATTCTAGCAGCAGTCCAGTTACTACCAGAGGAGGACTGCACATAGGAAAGGAGGGCAACGCACTTTAAAAGACAATACAAGAGAAAGTAATGCAATCTGAGGGGAAAAAATAAAAAATAGGTTTGTCTGCCTGCATCCTGAGCTCACTTCAAATGACAGACTTTTCTTCTCTCTGCATTTCAATTAGACTGTGCCAATGGGCAAGTGGGGAAGGGAATGTTAATGAGGCAGCCGGGGAGCGGGGTGGGAGCCGGGGCTGGCGGCTCCCGCCGCACCGCGGGGAGCGCGGGGCGGCTGCCGGGGCCGTGCCCTGCTAGACGCGCACTTGACAAGAGGCAATTAAAACGCCGAGGAGGGAGGGCCACGGAAAATGTCTTGGACCGCTCTGGGGAGCGCTTTCCGCGCCGTTCCTCGTTCCCGCTCCGCGCGGGCTGCGAGGCCTCGGGAACCCCCGGGGCCGGAGCCACGGCTCGCCAGGGTGACTCGCATCTTCCTGCCGGGCCGTGGGTGCGGTGTGCCGGGCTCCTGGGTGCGGTGTGCCGGGCTCCTGGGTGCGGTGTGCCGGGCTCCTGGGTGCGGTGCTGCACCGCCCCCNCCGTCCCGCCCGCTCGCCCGCAGCTCCCAGGTAGGGTCCCCGGGGGTCCCCGCCCGCTGCTGTCCGCAACTTGTCGCCGTGCGGGCGCTGTCCGCCTCCGCCGCTCCGCGCCCCGCTGCGCCCCGCCACTGCCGCCCGCGGCGGCCGCCGGGGCTTTGCCGAGCAGNGGTCCCCGCACCGAGCCCCGCCGAATGGCATGGCTCTGCCTGCCGCCCGCCCCCCCGGCTGCGGTGTGCCGTAGTGAGGCGAGGGGTGGTTAAACCCCCATCCTCCCATACATACGGTTTTTATTTTTTGTGCCTTCTCGTCTCGGGGTTTTCACATCACGGAACAGGAAAGCATCTGATGCGCCGGCTCACATGCCACTTCTGATCATACGTTGCCTCTTTGCACAGAGCAGGATCGTTGGGAAAGATGGAGATACAATAAGTTGCTAGTAGTGGAAAGTGCTGCGGAAATTCAGTGGTTTCTCCGGTGAAGTGACATATTCTTCCACGGGTTAAGTTGAAAGCACTGCTTGTCGGAGACTGATTGTCGTTGAGAGTGGGTTTGTGTTTTTCTTGCACCGTTAGGTTTTGCAAAGAGCGGCGATGAAGAGGAAACTGGCACTCTCCGAGATGCAGTTGGTTCTTCTCGTTTTATTGGTGTGGCTCCCAACAAGGTGAGAGCATATTTAGTTTTGTTGTTCCCTGTAAACATGCATGTTGCGATCGGTGAAGAGTAAGCTTGTATGAGAGGTTAAATAAGTATAGTATGTAGTAACGTAATTAAAAAATCTTTCTTAGATGTTTGAATGCAGTATTACATAGTTTCCAAAGCAAATGCAGTAGAATGTAGTTTAGGGACCATAAAAGGTAATCTCTTATCCTTAAACAGTTTACAAATTGATGCTTTATTTCGTCATTAAAATGACAATTTCTTTAAATGCCTTATTCGATCTTAGGGATTTATTGGAGTTACTGTATCACTGTGATTCTGTACCATACAGAACAATCAAGATGGAGAAACAGATTATTGTGAAGTCACACAGCAAATCACGGTCTCTAAAATAATGCTCACATATTTTGTAATATGGACATACCTTTTTTTTCCTTGTGTTTTTTTGGTCAAACATAACAGGATTCAAAATGATACTAAAGCTTTAAACCTCTAGGTGGAGATAGCATACAACTTCACAATCACATATAATAAAAGAATAACATAATTTATTAATCAACTTCTCTTATGCTGTTTAAAGTTCTCCATTTCTAAAGCGACAGCGTAAGAGGAAGTAATTTTAATCACGTAATACTTTTGTGTTTCTCACAGACGCTAAACATGCAATTAATTGTAGTTTGTAACTTCAGTTTACTTGCTTTGCCTCATTGGCTGCAGTAGATCTTGTCCTAATACGGTAAGGGTTGTATGCCAAATAATGTAAGTTTCATATGATTGAAAAAGTCTCCAGTTATTTTTGTTTATTTCCCAGTGAACAAAATATTTCCTGAAACTATGTTTTCTATTTCACTTTATACCTAACTGTGGTGCAGTATTAGTTGAGTCACAGTGGGCCGGATCCTGCAAACCCTGCTCAAGTGAGTAATCTTCCTGACGTCAAAGACACTACATGCATAATTAAGGAGTTCATGCCTGAGTAAAGTTAGCAGGATTCGACCCTAATTTGATATAATTATATGATCTAATTTCTTAGTGGAATCTTGAGTTCAAAAAGCTGTTGTGTTTCAAAAAGAAGCTTAAAAATGGCAGAGACTTATAGCACAGAAATATATTTTATTAACAGAAAATGAGCCACTCAGTAATTAATAGTAAGAAAAAACTAACACTTCAGTAAAATCACACATGACATTTTGATGTGTTCTTTATAAGTAATCTGATTTGGGTCGATTATATGTTTCATGTGATGAAAAGCACAGACTGCAATGATTTACATTTAAATACTTGCTCCATGCTGTTGAACTGGAGACCAACATAAAGCCCTGTCTTTAGTCATTTTATAGCTTGCTTTAGAGAAAATATCACCCAAACCTACTTTTGGTTTGGAGGAGGAAGAAAATGTGCTTGCTTTTATGGCATTCAAAATGCCGTGATCTGTAGTCCATCCAGAGATGATAAATACTCAAACATTTCAGCTTAAAAATTTAAGTGGCTGAAAAAGGTATAAATGGTAATGTGTGTAGCATGTGATGTTTTACTCCCTCGATACCAATATGCTGGTATTAAGTAGGTAAGACCAATGTGCTCACGCATTTCACATGGATGGGGCTTAAAATTTTTGGCACAGGGATATTTGCATGTGTAAGGCTTTCTGCCTGTGAGTGTTTCCCTGGCACAAAACCCCTTTGGTCTGGGTACCCACGTCCTGGAGGACTGTTAAACACCACAGCTCCCTGGGCAGCAGGTTCGTGTTCCAACCCCCAGTGTGTTCCACGGAGATTTGACCCATAAAGGCTGTGATGTCTCTTTCTTACTCGTGGAAGTTTGAAACCATCGGTATCTGTAGATTGTTTTTTGCCCTTCATTTATTATTTCTTTCTCTGCCCAACTTTTATAAGGTTTGTCTGCATCGAGCGGAGTATCAGATAGTGCTTTTTATGACAGAATAGCATTTTAGAAACATGAAGGCTATCCACAGCTATCCTGCAGCTTGCTAGTCAGCACTGTTGTTTCCACCCACCAACTGCTGGCGTCAGAGGACTCCCTGAGCATGATCACTGGAGTTTTCCCTCATGTTAGTTCTCCTGGTCATGTACGTTACATGACCATTGGGTGGAAGCATATCCACAGGATTTATCCAGAGACAGAGTATACCTGGGTGCGGACAGATAAGGCAGAGCTGGAAGAGACGGTGATGTGTGTTACCTGAGTTACCAGTCTTTGACTGACATGTCACCAAGGCCTGGGAAGCTCTTTTAGGCTTTTTCGCCTGCACAGCCAAATGTGTTAGTGAAGCTTGAATTAGTATTCACAGAGATACAATGATGACTATAAGTAGTGGCTACTGGAAAATTACTTCCTTGAAATTTTAAATAGTGTGTTGTTGACTCTTATGTTTCTGAACTTGTAATATATGTACATAAATTTTATATTCATATACTGTTAATTACACCCTTCCTGTTAAGAGTGCAGCATGTTATGGCCAGCCTGAAAAAATGACATGTTGAGTCTATATTAAAATATACCTAGCATTTTCTAAAATGTAAAATGTCCATTCAGATCAGTGCTGGCTGACTCCCTGGAAGATGAAGCTAAGAATAACATCACCATCTTTACAAGAATTCTAGACAGACTTCTGGATGGCTATGATAATCGCCTCAGACCTGGATTAGGAGGTAATAAAACCAATTAAAGATTGATTTTAAAAAATCAATTTTAATGTTCAGATTTTATGCAGTGATATTCTTCCTTTGGGGTTTTTTTTTCCTAACAACTGGTATGTGTCTTGATAAATTATTTATAACTACATTCACCCAGATGAATCATTTGAAGTTTGAGGAAGATAACATCTATGAATGGAAAGGAGGCGCTTTCACACATTTATCTTAAGTAAAAAGAAAAAAAATGTGGTGGTATAACATAGTAAAACAGAATGAGAACAAAAATAACATCTAAAGCTGTTATTCCAGTCAGGGAATTTTCATTGAACAAGGAATGCAAGCTTCATTTCCTGCAATGCAATGAATGTATGTTTTTAAAAATTTGCAGAAGTGTTTTGTGTGGTGTGTGTGAATTCTACATTTTAGATTCATTCATTGGCCCAGTAAATTCAGTGGAAATGTATTTTGACTTCCTTGGAAGTAGGGCTTCATTGGTAATGTGCATTTTGTTTCTGGGCGCCTTGCACTTATTTAAGCATCTGGAAAAAGAAATAAAGAAAAAGGAGAGTATTGGAGGACAGAGGTCACCGCACTCTAGTGCCATGACTGTCAGTTATTTTTCAAAATGTCAGTTCACATTTTCATTTTAAAGCTCTATGCCAGCTTATGTCAGTATGTAGGCCAGAAATTTAAATAATTTGTAAGATGTTGAAAACATTGCTGTGCAAAAAGATCTCTGTGATGGGGAAGGACGGGATATCTTAGCTTTGATAATATTTTATCTACTGTTATTGTGTATCTGCTGTTTATGCTATTTAACATTAGCATGTTTGTATCAAATATAACACTGTTACTATTATTATAAACAGTGTTGATAATTGTCATTTTCAAGCTGGAGACTGTTTCAGCTTGCCAAAACTAATTCTATGCAAAATCCCTGGGAGCCATTCCTGTTCCTGTTGATTTCAGTAAGATCAGGCCCAAAGCTAGAGACGTGCTCTTACTTCCATGGAAATTACAGTAACAACTTCATTTGATCAAATCAGGAATTAGTTAAAGCTCACAGTTTTTATCCAACACTATTCCGTCCTAACCTGTGGCTCTGCTGCTGTTCTGGTCCTAGAGAATCATGGCTTGCATCTGACACAGCAGAACGTGGAAGCTGGTGCTGACAGGAAACAGCTTTGTCATTATACATTATTTTTAACCTAGGATATCTTTTCATGCCCAGTTCTGGGCTCTCTGCAGTGGAGGCTTGTGAAATATTTTACATTTAAAGACTTTCTAATTTAGATGATGCATAAAATGGGACTTAAAACACTGTTGATGTGAGAATTCATATAGTGATGATTTAAGTGGGATTTTGATTTCTTTGCAAAATCCCCAAATGTAGAATTTAGGCATCGTATACACATACCATGACTTGCAGAAACATTTCATATCACCAAGTTCATGTTCAGTTGACAGGTCTTTTAAAATCTTGCTTTTTATTAGAAAAATAACAAAAGTGTATTTCTTGTTTGCAACAAGGAATGTGCCATTTAATGACAGAAGTCTTCAGTTCCTTTGCATATCAAGTATTCTTTTTAATATTAACATTTATATTGTTAAGACTGTGAAATGAAAAAAATGGATTTTTCTTTTAGATTTTTCATTAAATCCATCAAAAATTCATTATTTTAAAATAGGCCCCTATCTTTCTGTATGGAGCCTCTTAGGTAATGAAAACATACTTTGGGAGCACAAAAATTAAAGAATTAACATCTGTTTGATATTGGTCTACATGGCAATCAACCCATGCAGAACATGTGTGAAATGAAACTTTGTCATGCGTATTAAACTGTGATGATTCATGATACGTTAATCTTCAAGAATACTTCAGCTGTACGGTTCTTACCAGTTGTGATAATCCATTATATGAAATATACCAAACAATGCTTTTGTACATCATGCTTAGTAATTATGTAGCTTCATATTTCAGGTATTTTGTAGCACTTTATTCCTTTTTCTCTATTGACCTATAACCTGAAGAGAGTTATGGAAATAATGAATCTCTTTTTCTTTTCTTTTTTTTTTTTTTTTAACACTATGTACCTAGTAAACCCTGACAGTTTCTAAAAGTATTTTTGCATAGATTACTGCAATCTGACCATGCCACACATCATTAATTTGATATACTTAGTCTCAGTTCTGTTCTTGCACTTATATGAATCTGAAATAGCTCAGCTGAAACCAGTAGAATGTTTACTTTGGCACAGCAGTTTGCATTATCATGCTACTCTACTATGACTGAGATCACAATCTGGCCTAACATGTGCTACAACAGAAATAGTCCAAGTTCTGAGATGGATTCTTTTAAAGTCTTCTGAAAGCAAGAGCTGTTCATCAGCCTACTTTCACTTGCTGTGAACGACATTTTCTGAGATGTCTTACAACAAAAATGCAGCTTATTGTAAAAAAATTGTTCATTTAGTAATGTAAAGTTTTAGCTTAACACTGGCATTTTAGCTACTTATGGACCAACAAAATGGAAACGTATAGGCTCCTTGAAAAACTGTACATCAATTCAGCCAAGTAAATGTCTGTTTGGGAATTATTTCTTGAATTGTGGGTTAGATTTGTAATTAATTTTACTGGGAGACTTGATGTGAGTACTTACAGTATGTTACTTGATGCTTTACTGGTACATCAATACACTTCAAAACTGAGTACTATTTTCTGTAGACTGTTGAGGCAGCTTTAATTTTCACTGGTGATACAACTCTGTCATATAAACAGGTTTTGGCTGTTGGCTATTGGCTGTCCTAGCAGCTGGGATCCCTGAATGAATATTAACACAATGATGAAATAACCTGCAGAATGGGTGTGGTCAGGGAGAAGAAGACTCTGCACAATCTCCTGAAGCCAGAGACATCACATATGACTTAGATAATACCCCAGCCTAGTGTGTTTATATGGATAGGCATGAGTGTATTCAAGGGGAAATATTTTTTTCTCTGTACCCACTTTGTGCTAAGCACAGGATTGCAGCTGGAACACTCTTGACTGTTCAGTTCTGACATGAACTATTTTACCCAAAAATTCCATGCCATTAGTGTTTAGGCATCAAAATAAATTACAAGTTTTGCTTCAAAACAAATTCCCTATGTCATTAGCACTAATTTGTATGAAATACCAGTCTTGCAAATGACAAGTCAGAAAGAGTT
Organism: Grallaria varia; assembly: GCA_013396735.1. Lineage (NCBI taxonomy): Eukaryota > Metazoa > Chordata > Aves > Passeriformes > Formicariidae > Grallaria > Grallaria varia. Next base: position 488,296 of record VWZG01012281.1, read on the forward strand.
TGATTGTTTATGGTTTTCCACAAAATTTTGAATATATTTTCTTCTCTTTATTTGCTGTTGTGTTTGCAAGACACTTAGGGTAATGCTTTCATAAATCCTTTGATTTTCATTAGCATGTAGAAAAGAAAATCCACAAAGCAATGGGCAATAAAACAATGCAAGGGATCAAAAAAAATTTAGATCTTCAAATAATGAGAAGAGGATGTTGAAGCTGGGATACAGCTTCATTTCAATCCGGAAGTGATGAATTGTCTGTCTGCTCTGCCTGCTCTGCTCTGCCCCATGAACAGACATGATCATATTGGATTCTTCAGTATTCTGACCATCTCCATAAGATGTTCCTCCATAAGCTAAGCCTCCTTTACTTTCTCACATTTGAAATTGGTCATTTCCAACGGCTATAGAACTTGTTTGTTCTACTCTCCCAAATTTATGAAATATGATTGGATAAAAGACTTCGAAAATGAAAAAAATTAAATATTGGAGGAAAAAACCAACAAGGGAGTTTACAAGGACAGAGAACTGGATTTCACAGCCTGAAGTTTCAACTGCCATATTAACTTCGAAAAGAGTATGGTAATTTATACAATTTGCGGATCCTTTCGCAAACTGTGGTCAGTCTCACCAGCTTCAGGCGTGACTTTCTCATTGTAACCAAAGAGATGAATACTGCTTGTTAAATAAAAGAGGAAGATGAGACAGTAGGTAGGTGAAAACTAAATGCCACTGAGATTACATTTTGAGTGATCCATCTCTGCTTTCAGATGTTCTGATTGCTTGAAATAAGAACCTCCATTGCATTTCACTTACAGACAGACCAAATCCCTTTTCCCCCAACATTTTGTAAATAAATTGAGCAGGAAAAGTAAATAGAATAGAGAGGAATTATTGGTGACTGTTGTTGTCATAGAGATGACGAGCCCTGAGTGCTTGCAGGTATGATCTTTCATCTTTGGAGCACTGCATATATCATTGTATAGAGTCAGTGTAGTAGTGTAGAATATCAGACCTAGTGATTAAAAGTTGTATCATGTGCTCACCAATATGATCAAAAGGGAAACCCCTTTTT
>VWZG01012281.1:489437-505303 GCA_013396735.1 Grallaria varia
TTTTTTTTTTTTTTCACAAAATACCCACCCCCCCCCCAGATCAGGAGAGCTATATACATATATATATATATATGTGTCTATTTATCAAATAGTTGTATGTTGTCTGTTGCCATAAGCATATGCTGATAATGTGGAATATGTTAAATTTAGGATGGCATGTTTATATATCTCGGTGATTCAGAGTTTTTAATCAGTTTTAGAAGAGTTTGTAGCTGCACCAGTCCTCTAGCTGAACTTTCCAAACTTAGTGGTGTTTGTCAGCCCCAACATGCTTAATACAAATTCAATGTATTGTAAAAGAAGGTTCTTTAAATAATTTTGCAGCAGGACACTACTGGAAAGTTTTTACTAGCATTTTTAAAGAGAAAAAAAAATGGAGTTTCTATGCTCAGTTCTGGTTACTTCCTTTGCCTCGCATGGCTCAAGTTTCATCTTCTGGAAATGGCAGGGTCTCTCTGCCAGTGCTGTGCAGAGCAATTCAGAGCAGCACTTGCATTTTCTAAAAGCCCACTATCTTTGTAGTTATGCTGGGGCACAAATGAGTAAACTATTGTATGCTCTTTTTTCAAGCATACCTGGAAGGGCCACATGGAATCTGGCCATAATAGTGCTTTCAGAGAAGTCAATGAGGAACTCAGGTTAATTTATGTTAGAGTTGTAGATAATGTATATTGGCAAAAAGCATTTCTTATAAAAAATGGAAAAGCAATAGAGAAGAAGGTATAAAAATCTCATTAATTACTTATCCAGAACATGCAGATGGTGCTAAAATCCAAGAACAGAACTAACTCGTAGCTATTAGCATTCCAAGGAATGAATCATTGGGAAAGTGGAAGGATAAAAAACCCTCAGAAACCTCTTTAGTACAGAAGAACAAATCAGCAAAATTTATGTAGAATAGTACAGTGGCTGAGTGGCTAGACAAAGGTTATTTATTTATCTATCTATTTATTTAAAGTCTGTGAGTAAATGAACACTGAAGATAGCAAAATAAAATGACACTGTGCAGAATATTGCAGTTAAGGAAAGTGATTCATGATGCAAAGTAAATGTTACGCCTCAGGACAGTTGACAAAAATTAAGGTACTTTACAGTAAAGTTATCTATGCCTATAAAGGAGCTTGTCTGAGAGGATCTCCCAGTTCACTGAGCATGTATATTCATTTTGGGTTTTTTTAGTCTCCTGGCAAAGCATCAGCGTTTGCTTCTAATTCTAGAATTACTGCTGACGACACCAAGGCTGAATTTAAGCTTTGCTTACTTTTGTCTCATCTACAAGGAAGACATGAAAGCAAATACTGCACATTTCTGTGTAGCTTGTGGGTGCTCTTTATAAATCAGACTGATGAGGTGGTTAAATTTTTCAGAGAGGTCTGATGGACAAACGTCACCATTTCCCTGTGATGCAGGTATTTAGAAAGTAGTTGAGAAGCAATTGTTTTGCTGGTATCCAAGGTATTCTACTGTTGACTGTTTTGCACTAAGTCCTTTTATCATGTTACATAAATCTTGCAAAGATTTTTTTTCTATCTGAAATATAGAACTGCTTCTCATTCAGGCTGACTAGTTTAAATAGCTGAGTACCAAAAGATTGCAATATCATAGTCCCAAAGTTTTTATTACTCCTGTGAAATGATATAATTTGCATAATGCCATCTGAATTGGAAATATAATTATTATTTAAATAATCTGACTCTGAAACATTTTCAGAAATATTTAAGAGCATTAGAAATTCTTCCAGGATAACTTTGGGGGATTTAAATGAATTTCATGGATTTTTAGTAGTGGATTTTAACCAAGCAAAAAGTGAATTTAAACTGTAGTAATCAATATATATGTTGCTTACAATGACAAAAATTTAGTCAGTCTCTAGAAACAAAGAGATTTTGTAATACAAAATTAATAATTTTCTGGGTTACACTAAAAGACGTACTTATGAACAGTATCTGGGAAATCCTTTAATGTTTATTGCTTTGATGTAGCCATGTACTCTGTTTCATGTACTCTTTGAATAGGAGACACACAGAAAATTACATTTCAAATATTTTCTTTAATAAGATATACCAAAAAAAGAGTGCTAATTAAGAATGTAAGAAGGATGCTATAGAGAGCTCTTATTCAGTTATGTAATAACCTAAAGATATTATGAAAGTTTTGGTGAAGAACTGTTAAACAAGCAGTTAATTAAACATTGATGGCCTTTGACTTTTGGGTTTAGATACTTAGGATGCAGACAATATTTGTAACAATATGACCTGGAAAACCTGATCTGTCTTCACAGCTAGCTCTGCTTTGTACCTTCCAAGGGTTCTTTTTAAACTAAATTATTCTAAGATTCTGTGTCTGACAGCCAGCAAAATATTGAAATAATGGCTGCAGTTTTCCATCTTAATTGGCAAAGGCAAAAAAATTAAATTTAGTATGTCAGTTCTTGAAGATACAGTTGAATGAATATGACTGTGTAAATAAGAGGTTTAGACTGATTATGAATAGCAGATTGCAAGATGTACAACTCTCAAACTTATTATTTGTAAGTGGTCCATTGATAAATAGAAGATTTGGGGCAGACAAAAAAGACCTGCTGAAATGCAGAGGACATATCCTTTTTTTATGGTCCTTGCCTTGTATTTTCTAACATGCAGCAGAAGCTGGGACTTGACTAATAGTCTAAAAGTGACTCTAGCCACATTTTTCCTACTATCACCATAAGCTGGGGTCCTGAAAAGAGTTAAATGTGGGAGAAGACTATATTTTAAAAGAGAGGCACTGTATTTCATTGACTCATTCTCAGATTACTTTGTCAGAATACAGGGCACTGAAGAGCTGCACAACACTGTGTATCGTAGAGATCAACACCTCCTCCGGAAGCACCCAAGAACCTCTTAAACACTGCCCTTCTGAAGTGCCCCAAGGCACTTTCCAGAGTTCCTCCTGTTTTATTCTTCTGTTTTCGTATTACCTTTGCCTTTTCTGGATACCTGTCTTTTTTTGTACATTCTAATAGAAAATCCATCCTGTCTTCCTTGAACAAAATTTGATGAATTTATTTCAGTCCATCTAAATATGGCTTTAACCAAATCCAGGTGAGAGATGCCATGTAGGTGCAGCTGTCTACTTTCTTTTTTTTTTTTTTTTTTTTTTTTTTTTTTTTTTTTTTTTTTTTTTTGTGGTATGAAAACCAGACTTGACTTACCCTCCTCCCAGGTACAGTTGCTAACATCCAACTGCCTGAAAGATTTCTTGTCTAATGAAACAGGATGGAGAAGGTTGAAATGATGCAAAGGCAGACTCCTGGCTAGCTAGAAAACAAATATCCTTCTCTAACCACAGTTCGTGTGGCTTTCCTTTTGTTGCCAGCACAATTTTGTTGGTGTTGTTGAGTGGTCTGAGATAGATCTGGCAGTATACCTGACTACATATTGCTGTGTCTGTTTTCTTGCAGTACCACCATTTTGTGACCATTTTTAACAATAATCTTTTCAATGCACAATCTAGTGCATCCAATTTTTAGAATTAATAGTGTGGAGAGAAGAGGGAGAGGGGCTATTTCTTCAGCCAGGATCATACAGAAGGGCATTGTAAATTACCTGTATATTAAAATTGCGCCTGCTTTGTTTTTTTCAGTATTTTGGTCTATATTAATTTTTGGTATTAGTGACTACTATTAATATCTAACAGTAGTTTCTAAACATGCCAAACAACAGATATGATGTAGAACAAAATGCTGGTTTCCAGCAACACAGCATTAGGGTAATACCAGCCAAGGTGGAAAAACAGTGTGGGCGAGAAACAGAGGAAAGGACAGGAGGGCAGGACAAAAGAGATGGGGAGTGAAGGAGGGAGATAAAATTGTGGTACTATACATTGACCACTTCTAACAAATGGCAGATTAAGACAGCTATATGATGGTTTTTTCAAATATCCTTTGGAGACATGAAAGTAGAATAGCACAAGTAGTTTTATCATTATGTTATATGCATGCATTTAAATTTCTGACATTAATGTTGTTCAACAATGAGTCATCTGTCCCAAGAAGCAGTTACAGTGGATGTGTTGCCGTCCAATTAATCAACCTGCTAAATTAAATCATTGGCTTTTGAAATTCTGAATTAATACTGTCAAAAGTCTATATTTATATTTTATATATAATATTTTTAATTACATATNCAAAGTGCCTTAATATGCCAAGATTAATTTTTAAACACATTTTTATATCTGTTTTTTCCATGTTAATGCTTGAATGAAATTAATCACAAGCAAAAGGGAATTTTGTTTACCACTGTCACCCAAATAATAGTTTTCTTTATAGTGCAGAGTATGTCAGCACTAGTTTTCTGTAATTGTCGGTACATCAGAAAGGTATGAATCTTCCAACCTTCTAGAGGTGGTGTTGCTATATGGGAACCATTTGTGTGATTACTTTGTAGCACACAGTTCTTGATTTACATTCCATAATTCCTTGCCACATGTTGAGGGCTATTTAATAATTAGAGCAGTTAACTCTGTGAAAGCAATGTAAATCAATTTACATCTTACCTGGGATTATTGTGCATACTTTAGTAAAGTTGTGCAGCTGCAGAGATTGGATTTAGTTACATCTGACCAAATTACATTAATTTTTTAATGTACATATGTACATATTTGGGCCTGCATATGCATTTTTTTGTTGAACCAGTAGAGATCATGCACTCTTATCTGCAGTTCATTTGGGAAAACATGGATGCCCCATGTTTCATCTGATTAATCTATGTTTTTTTGCAAACTGTAAATTAAGCATTTTATAATCTTGTAGTATTATGACTAATGGAGTTGATTGCAATTTAGCCATGACCACTGGCCTTCGCTATGTTCTGAACCATATGGCTCAATAAGAATCAGTTAAAAACTGATGAACACTGTAAAATGTCATCCCCATTTTATAGACTGCTTGCTTTTTTGATCTTTGATGTGAAAATAGTTTCCCATCTGCATTTAACATCTTCTTCTGTTTTAATTTTAAAAATTGCGTTCTCTCGATCCCTTACACTGCTTTTATGACAGATAGGCATTTATCTTTTGACTGAATGATTGCCCTGTTTTTAGTTCTTCTTCTCTTTGTTGGTCTCCATTGCTTGGTGCTGATTCTCTCCTTCAAGAGAGGCAATTGTCTTCCAGCACATTCCCTGCTTTTTCTTTCTTGTATCCATTCTCAGTTGTCCTAAGACAACAGTTCCTCAGACCACTTCTATCAGGAAACTGGGAGTTGTGAGCGCTTATTAGTTATTCTTTGCATTCTCTCAAGTGTATGAGCCTCTCAGCACAACACCAGAGAGCAGAAATGGAATGGAGCAGGGAAGAAAGTCTGTGTTTGTGGTTGAGAATTTAGAAGTGGGTTGAAGGGGTGATTCCTGCCCTTAATACATCAGCAAAATTTTCCAGATATTTCATTCTGAGTGACTATCTAGAGGCTAATGTAGTTGCCTTTTTATTCTTATTCTTTAAAGTAACTTAAGTTTTTCACAATTTAAAAGCTGACTGAATGAGAGGAAGCTGAGAAGCAGCTGGAGTGTGGTGTATACAACTGAGGAAAACCCATAAGTTTCAGCCTTAGATTCAGTGCTGTGTTCATAAAATCACCCTGCCATCCTGAGGGCAGCCCAAAGCTTTCACGGACTATACTTGTCTGTGTCGATGTGTTAGTTAAGCATCAAGCAGTGAACTTCTTTTTACTAGATGTTTAAATGTGAACTTGCTCCTGTTTTGGCTCATGCAATTTCTGAAAAAAAAAAAAGAAGAGACTTTAACCTGGAAAAATAAATAAATAAATAAAGATGATAAGGGAGAAATATAAATGCCTGTTGTTTGAGATAAGGAAATGGTCACATCTTTAATAGTACTTTCCATCTATTGGGTGCTAAAAACTGTCAGAGGATTCTTTGTTTTTACTAGACATTTTTTCTTTAGGGACTATTAAAAAAAATCTTATTTGCTACTGCATAATATGCTATTTTTAAAATAACTAATTGTTTTAAAGTAATATTCTGTGACAGATGCTGTCTGCATTTTCACAAAGCTGTAGCATCTGCTTAGAGCAATATGCACTTTAAGAAACCAGATTCTAATTAAACTCATATTGGGCATTTTTTCAAATAATAATATAAATAAACAAACCTGCTTTTTAATGTTTGTCTTTAAAAACCGCAAACTCTTAATTAAGAGCAGATTCTTGCCCCAAATATATAGTCTTTCCACATATGGTAGCCTGATGGAGTCTGAAAGTCCCATGGACGGCCAGAGGCTAATTCTCTTGTCACAGGCAAAAATAAAAGACAAATTCAAGGCTGCTTAATCCAAGCTCTGGGAGTATCCTGGGAGTATGTTTTAGAGGAGATTCTGGGAAACACTGTTATCTGTAAAGTAGCTTGGAGGCATTCAAGTGACTCAGCTGTGGGACTTTTGAGTGCAACAGTACATTTCTTGTAGACACATTACACAGACTTAGTCTAAGACCTTTTTTATTATTAACTAGATAACAGACAACTCTGTGACATGTTAAAATGTGATTTAAAAGAATTGCTCTATTGCTATCTGTGTTGGTATTTTTTGTATTTGTGTGTGTGTGTGCGTGGGGGTGGTACTTATTCGATTTAAGTGTTAAAATAACCCTCTGTTGGATCAAGCCATGAACTTGTTGTTTGTTAGGACTTCTGTTTAGCAAGAAGTTTATTATCCATTACTATCCCAGGAGCTGTTCTGCCAAGCAAAGGGGTGTTAAGGATAATAATAAAAAAATAGACAGCTTGGCATCCAGTCTGATTTGTGCTGTGTTTTGAAACCCGTACCTCTAGTCCTCCTTTCCCTGGATTTCAGCAACTGTGGGGATCAGGAACACGTAAAGAAAATGTGTCTCCAGGTTCTTTTGCACACTGGGTATTTAGGGTGTTACACACAACATCCAGCTGATTTTAGTAATTTCATGGTAGCTTTTTTGAGAATATTAGAGTAGGCTGGATAAACATTAATTTCCTGTACTTTGTAGTTATTTCACCTGGCTTAAAATAGGAACTGCTGGATGGTTGGTAGAAGGATTAGAATGCTGTCTAGGTTTTTTGTTTGTTTTGTTTCATTTTTTGAAAGCATATCCCAATCTTCTAAAATACTATTATACTTCTAAAACACTATTATAGAATTTTGTACAGCTTTACCTATTAAAATATATTTGAGGACCCTGTTAAGAAAAAAAAAACGTTAAAAGTGCCCACTAATGCACAGCTCTATTAAGTAAAGGCACTACCTCTTTCTACCACTGGCTCCTGTCATGCTTGAATGCAAAGTACAAGACTAACAAAAGATAAAAGAACTGTAGCTCCATTTTTAATAACTGTACAATCCAGGACTATAGTATCCAGACACTAAGCACAAGACAGTAAAATTAATCTGTCTGAAAGGATCATCATTTTCAATGGTTTCTTGTGTATGTTGATCTCTAGAGGAGCTCCATCAGCCTTTTGGACTTTGGAACATATGAACTTCATACTTTGTCTAATAGCAGCAAGCCTTGGTAAGATGCCAACTTTTGGTGACAGAAGGACTGTTTGCCACAGAAAAATCAAGACTCTTCTTCCCACAGCTACATCACAGTTTCTGTCAGCTCCAGACTGACAACTTTTTTTTGCTGTGCCTGACCGCAGAGACAAGCATTCTCCAAAAGCTTCTGCTGAAGCTGGGCATCACCAGGGAAAGACTGTTTCACTGACTTCAGTGGGCTCTGGCATGCTACCCGAATCTTCCTTGAATAGTTAGCAAAGGTAATAAGCACTGTGACAGTGTCTGTTTTAGCTTAGAAAAGGTAGTGTGTAGCCAAAAAGTGAAATCTTCTGTGTATTATCTATGTATTATCACAGTTTCTTGGCCATCCCAGTGTGAGTTCTGTAGCCATTTCGCAGGTTCTTGATGCAGAAGGACTTTGACTTCTCATGTTCATGCAGGGAATTATGAGAATTCGTTTTTTGTGTTCAGAATGTGGGAAGATCCCCAAGGAGAGTGTCCTTTCATAACTTGTAATGTCACTGGCAAGTTCACATGTTACCAGCATAGGCTAAAGTGGCTCCTGAAATCTAACTTGGATAAAATCTAGAATGAGTTCTCTTGATTAGAAGAGCAGCTGGGCCTATGTAAGAGGAGATGATCAAGCAAACAAGCTAGCAACTAAAATCAAGTGAGTCCAGAGCCACCATGCAATAAAAGCGTATCTTCAGCCACCTAGACTTGGCTGCTTTATGACTGCAAAGAGAAACTGGAAGCTGCTGCTTTTTAAAAATGATACCACTGTTAGAGGTAGATATAGTTTGTAATACAGGAGGGGCTGCCAGATTAAGTGCATCAAATGGGACAGTTTTGTAAATACTGTGGCTTGGAATAAAGCACACTTGAAACCTGAAATTAGCCTAGAAGGGTAATGCAGCAGAATTTGTGAAGATGTTTCATGACTTTAAATACTGTGGTCATAAAATTCAAACATTTGAAAAAAAAAAAAAGAGAGAGAGAAGGACTTCTGAGTATAAGTTTCTACAATCTGAAATAAATTTGGGAAATTTTCTGACTTACCTGCATATTATGTTTTCTTTTCTAATAACACAAGCCTCTAAGCAGAGTAGACAGAAATATGGTTGTACGTGAACAATGTTTGCCCTCCTTACTTGTGTGATGACACTGATTCAGTTCAGTTCAAATAATTACTGCTCTACTTTATCTGCTTTCCATTTCTAGACTTGAGTGCTCTTGTTCTCTTTGTCTACCTCTGTATCATTATTTAGAGAGCACTGGGGCAGTCTGGTGCATTTTAGCTTTATCATGCTCATCCAGCTGATCTAAACAATGCAGTAGTCCTATTTGTTACTCAGCCTAGTTCTTATAAACAGTCTCTTTGCATACTGCTGGAAGCTGTAGTATCTAAAGGGACAAGGTTTAGTGCTGATGTTTTATTTTTCATTTGAATTACATGTACTTTTGGTTTGCTGACAAATGTGTTGTATGTTAGCTATGTTTCTTTTAATTCAACCTTTTAAGTAATCCATTTCAGTAAGATCACATTTCTTCCAGCAAAACTCAACTGTATTTTGAAGTTCATGTTTCTATTGAATGTTTTGTGCAACTCTGACTAAAACTGGCTCATATTGGTAGTTTATTTTAGAGCAGAATGCTTTTTAATTCTTCTTCCTTTTATTTTTTCTTCTTTTTTNTGTAATGGAAAGGGAACAAAGTGAGATTTGGTCGATTTCATAGTAGTCTGGTATTATGAGAGTAAATTTCATATTGCCCATGTGATTAGGTTGCCCTTCCCAATGATTTAGTTCACTTATTTTCAGCATCTTGTTTCTCCCTTTGTTAATTGTACCATAGTCAAGATAACTGTTTATAATTATACAGTTGTTGCAAACATTTATACAACCAGAGAATCCATGTTCTATTAACATCTTTACAATGAACCTTTAAATCAGAGGAATACTTGGTTTGAAAGCTAGGGAAAAAATCCAGAAAGCTGTCTAGATAGTTAATTGCTTTCCTAATCACTTGGCAGTGGATACCTCTGAGATTGTCAAAATGTTGCTGGAGGTGTCAAACGCCTATGAAGTCCAATAGTAACAAGTGAGAGTGTCTAAATATCTTCTTTTCCCTGTGCAAAGAACCAATTAAATTACACACTTCTGAGTTGCTCTGAAATCTCTCTTGTGTTGAAGTACTGGCAGGATTTGAGCCAGACACTGGTTGATTGATTGGGCCAATGTGATACGGGCTCCATCAGTCAGTCCTGTAGCCTTCTCATCAGGGATGAAGTATATTCTAGCTTAAACTTCTTATTTATTACCTACCTGATTTGGAAAAGGGATCTAAAGCAATGTCTCCCACTTTCCAACCCTGTTATGTAGACATGGGACTTTTGATCACTCTGGGAAAGTAACTTCTTCCATGGGAGATGTTTTCCTTTGTACAAAATATCTGCCTGTGTGTCAGAACATGGACTGAGACGTCTGTTTTTTACTGCTGGACTCTAGAACTGTTCGGCCCCATGCAGACTGAGGGCTTAGGTTTGCCAGTCGTGGACCCATGCATGGTGGAATTCATTGCTTCAGACAGCCAGGTGTTCTATGTGGAACATGAGTACAGCCAGGCATGTTGGCACACCTCAGAAATGGTGTGGACATAGCCTGAAGTGACTAAATAAGTGATACATAAAGTCAATAAACTGAGTAAGGATCTGTCAAGATGAGTAATTAAAAATGCTGAAGAAAGATATGCAGCTGAAGCCTTTTCTTACTGACACATATGAAACATGCAAGTTTGGCGGTGAAAACATTACCAGTCTTCTCTTCTTCTTTTCACAGGTGTATTCCTTCTCTACAGCTCATGTCATTCCTCCTTTCCTGGAAGGAGTAATGAGTGTAGCTGGTAGTCAGGTGTAATGGAAACCTCTTAGACAGAGAGCAGCGCTTTGCAAGTGCATGCTCTAATTTAAAGCAGAGGCATGAACTCACTGTGTGTTGGGTTCTGTCTTGACCACCAAGGTGAATTTCCTAACACAGAGCATGCTTCCTCAGTCTTTGGAAGGAGTTGTTCTGCTTTGTGTAAATAATTAGATATTGAGCAGAGGCTTCAATTTATGTCTGCTGTATCCCATGAGTACTGCTAAGCTGTGAAGTGAGTCTCTTGCTTGTTTTCTTGCTTTCCCTCTCAAAGTCTTTCTGGCCCAGTAAATTTGTAATTATTTATAGTTTGAGAAACTCACTGGGACTTGGTTGAGAGCCAGTTCTTTAAGCTGCTTGGCAGCATCAGGATATTTTTGCCTTAAGGTGGAAACAAGCAGCCAGGGAATTTTGGGTACTGACAATGTTAGACAGCAATTTAGGACTAAAGGGGATGCAGACAAAAAGTGCAAAATTTAGTCATTATGATCTAGACCACAGAGACATTCAGATTACCTTTTATTGATTTAAATGGAAACTTGGAGCTTAAATAACTTTGTGGAGCTTGCCCAATACACTTAAAGAGACAATTGGGCACCAAATCAGTCTTCAGCCCTACCCTTGAGCGACTTTCTCAAATTTGTGGAAGAAGCCTATAACAAAGTTAAAACTGAATCTCAAATGTCACTTTTATCCAAGCCTCTTCATTCGTAGGACTCTGAAAATGTGTTTAATTTTGTCACCTGAAACAGTAAGGTTTGGAAATTAAAAGCCTCTTGGCAAAGAGAGAAGACTAAGTAGTAAAGGTAGTGTTTGTGTGTGTGATCTGCACTCTTTAAGTGAGAGTTAAACCCCAAGTCTGTTATGTGCATGTGAAACTTGTCTTAGTAACATGTAAATGTTCTCTCAGCACAGAGAGAACTTTGTATTTTTTCATTTGCTATCTGAAAACAGTACTCTTACAGTTTGCACCAGTGTCTTTTACATATAGGACAAATAAGAGTAAATACTGACTGTGGCAATATACCACACAATGTGAGTTGCAGATGTGCCTATATATCATTCTATGCACATTTTTTTGGTAACCTACACTTAAAAAAACCTGTTACCTCAGCTAAAAACATATCTGAAAATGTTTTCCCAAGTCATATTTTTTGCTACAGAAGGAAAGGGTGATGACAGTTAAGCTAATTTTTTTTTTCAGGTCAACGTGTGTTGTTTTTAATGGTCAAAAAATCTCACTCGTTCCTAAAGACACATCCATGTTTAACTGAAGTTTTGTATTATAGAAAATTCATGATATTTTGGACCAGTCTTATTCATGTCAGAATAATAAATACTACTTTGTTGAAATAAGAGAGGGCTTATACACAGGCCAAGTATTCTGTTAGTCTAAATAATATAATGATGTTTATGGTATTGCTTTACAGGTCTGCCCAACTTCATGAGTTCTGTGTAGGCTTTTGGGAGGTCTCTGATAGACTTTATATAGGGTTGTCTATTTAGTAAGTGATATAATGTCTGTTAATAGATATAAGCTCTTCAGAGGGAGGCCATTTGGGCTGTTAGCCTACTGGCTTTCAGTTCCTGTATCTTTCTCCAGAATATATTCTTGTTTTAGTCAATACCATGAGAAATTGAGTGCAGTGCCTGATTCTGGTTTTATTTACACCACAGTGAATCAAGAGAGCAACTGTTAATAGTAATACATTAATAGGTATTACTAGGTCTTACTGATAAGCTTACTCTACATATGCTTTGTTAAAGATGAAGCTTTGAAAGAGAATTATGGCTCATATTAAGAAATTAGCTTGCCAGTAGGTCATGGATAGAGTGAGGCCATTGAAATGCTGATTTCAAGAAGGGAAGCAAATTTGTTTCTTCTCAGAGCTGGCTTCAATTTACAAATTGGAAATGTATTTATGTAGGGCATATGTGGGGAAACTGTTGTAATTTAACAGTGGATATGAATGAAGATGCTGAGTAGTTGGATATATAAAACTGTCACATAAACCACCAAAGACAAGCATAAAGAACTGGCAGAACACTATTTTGAAATATCTGTGGTCCAATGGATTTTGCTCCTCTTATGGTTCCATGTTGCATGACCTTCCCTGACCCCCATTTCCTGCCAGCCAGCCAGCCAGCCAGTGTTTTCAGCTGTCAACAGACACACTAAGGAGCTTGTCAGATAAGGGCAGCATGTTGGGTTGGAACAGTGTTTGATGGATTAAGACCCTGGCTGTTTCACCTGTACAATTTCTGACTTGTATTATGAATGACATTTTCAAAGCCTTTGGGCAACATTGCCAAGCGTGCCCCTGGAGACCATATTACAATGTCAGAACAATGTCAATTCCAGTTAAATAATTTTTACAGAAAAATAATTAAAGTAACATCAAGCTTTTGACAGCATTTCCACAAAAACTCAGAAATCCTCAGTTAAGGCTCCCATAGCACTGCAACTTGACCTTTTTTTTTTTTTTTTACTTTTTTTTTTTGGATGTAATTAAAGAGCAGTATTTTATTTTCACTTCTCTCCCCCCCCTCCCCTTTTTTTTCCATGCTGTAGCGGCCCTTCATCTACTGTCTTACAGTGTTCTCACACATACTATTTATTCTACATCTAAAATAGTGTTTGACTGAAATTTTTTTCACTATGCATCAGAACTGTATATGTAAATTTTTAAAGTTCTGTCTCACCAAGAATACTTTTGATGGTTTTGCATTATCGCAGAAAGATTGTCTTATTTTTCATCTGCCCAAAGCCTGTATTTTATTGACTAAAAATTCAAATTAGGAAAAAAAAAAAAGTCAAACTCAATCTACTAGCCTGTTTTCTTATGAAACCAGCCTTGACATATGAATCGACAACATAGCCAGCTTCATGCAAACAAACATCTGGAACCTTGCCGATGGCTCAATCTAAACACTTTGCAATGATCACACTCTTCTCTTTTTAAACATACATAGAATGAGCCACGCATGTTTTTTCCCTACTCTCTGTGAAGAAAGCACAGTATATTATTTTGGTGAGAGGGGAATAAGTAATACACAGATTATTCTCAATAATGAAACTATTCAGAAAAGTTATTTCAAGAAAATAATCCTGCCTCAGAGTTTTCCAGGAAAGGGAGAGCTCTCAGGCATGCCCAATCCTGCATATCTAGCTACCTCACGTCACAGGCTCTGGAACTCTGCGTACCCCATCAGAGATTCAGGCAGCAGAATGAAAGTGGAAGAGTTTTGAAAACTGCCTGTCAGGCAGCAGGTCAAAGGAACTCATTCAAAATTGACATGCCTCTGTGGAATTTTCCAATTTTAACAAATTGGTAAATGCTGATGAAACACCTTTTCGTCTGACTTTCTGATCATGTCCATTACTCAACCTGTGTTGATTTAGAATTCAGCCAAGCAGCTTACTTCAGCTGAGCCAGCTCTTCTACTGAGGAACAAGTCAGCAGTACTTCAACACAAAGGCTATCCCAACAGCAGGAGAGCTGGCATAAAGGAATCAACAATGGCACTGATATCAACTCTAGCTGAGCTCTGAAGCACTTTTCTAATTTTTGACTAGTCAATGATGATGACATTTTCTTGTGTAGATACTTAGTGTTGGACAGCTGTAGCTGGATTTGGTAAACACCTGTACTTCACATTACTTACACTTAATTTAATCCTTCTGCCTCATCTTT
Organism: Grallaria varia; assembly: GCA_013396735.1. Taxonomy (NCBI): domain Eukaryota; kingdom Metazoa; phylum Chordata; class Aves; order Passeriformes; family Formicariidae; genus Grallaria; species Grallaria varia. Next base: position 503,575 of record VWZG01012281.1, read on the forward strand.
TAAAGTATAGAAAATTGAAGATAGCAGAATTATTATCATCAGAGAGGATTTGTTAATGTTTGTAAAATCCTAAATGTAATTAAAGTGCACAGCAAACCTCCCAGCAAAGTATAGATAAAGATATATAAATCTTCTGCAATTTGGTATATTTATTGCTTTTTCTTACTTTCTGATTTGCTTTTTTCTTTTTAGTAATGATATCATACCTGTTCAAGTAAGGAAAGGGAATCAGAAGAAACCAGTGCTTGAGAATCATGTGAAATATGATCTTAATAGTTAATGCTTTTATTATTTCCATAGGATGTGCTTTTCTTCCTCTCTTTATTATTAGCTTTATTGATTTATTTTTTGGTCAGTTTATCTTTGACTTCTGTAGTCCGAGAAACTGACCTGATCTAAGTCAGCTAAGGCTTCTCTTTCAACATTTATGATCCAAGCAAGTTAGAAATGATGCTATAATAGCATTTGCAGAATTTCAGAGTACTTCATGTGATGATGGCAGCTACAAGTCATCTTCTTTGCCTGGGATTATTTTTTCCCCTAAAAGAAGCATCAGAAATAGAAATTATATCCTCTTCTGTTCCAGTTTCTTTGTTTAACCTTCAGAGGCAGTGATTCAGAATAGCTTAAGAGCTCACATGTATAAATGAATTAGGAACCTTTCCTCCCAACACAGAGTTCTTTAAAATCTAGACTGTTTTTCAAAAGTGTGGGCCTCCATTGATTTAAGCACATTTGAAAAACAAGCCTTTTAGTTATGTGCTTGCATGTCACCTGAAGAAAAAGATCTTGTGATGCTAGTGGAAAAAACTTGTCCTTTATTTTTCTCAAAAAAACCCACTATGTTTGTCCACGAACACATGTTGCATTGAACATTTTTTAGCTGAGTATATTCTTTTGGCTTTTTCACAAGCACTGATGATCCAGAACAGTTTGAATCTCCAGTGGGCTAAGTATGATGATATGTGCTGTTCTTGACAGAATGTGAGTTATAAAAAGCCTGTAACTGTGGTGCCTGCTGGATGGATTCTGATTAAAGAGTCCATCTGAAACTGTGCTTCATGCCTCGGAATTGTTTATTCGACAAGCATGCATTCCTTCACAGCAATACCTACAATATTTTTTGTAAAAAAAGAAGGACTTTGTTTTTTCTTTTTGTAGATACTAATTCTGAAACCCTGAGTTCAAGTTTGTAATTCAGAGGAACCTTTATTGTAACACTATGTAAAGTAACAAGAAACAAATACAAGGCTTGGGCTGCTAACACTAACAGATGGTAACAGGAATACTTTAAGATTTCTCTTTTGTCTATAATGACTTGTGTGCTTGTAGGTTGGGTATGAATAGAAACTTCTAACATATGCAGAATTTTGAAAATAGGAGGCAGAAATCTGCCCTTTCTTCTTTTGTGTACTTTCCTCTCTCTTTTTTTTCCCCCCTGCCTTCCATTGTTGTGTTTCCTTATCCTTCCTTTTCTCTATCTTCTCATCTCTAGTAACTTTGCAGCTTCCCTTGTCCTTTTCTTGCTCTGTTTCAAGACCTTCTACCTACTCCCTTCACTTTCTGCTGTGGTGTAAGGAGAAGCAGCCTGATGGGGTGCCTGCTGTCAGGGTGTTCCCTCATTTTGGGAGAGAGAAACTGGTTGTGTTGAAACTCACTGCTCTCACCATTGCCTGCATTTATGCAGGTTAAGACAGTTTTGGCATAAAAGAGAATCATAGAATCATAG